>CM043111.1:41057454-41388014 GCA_023701765.1 Hylyphantes graminicola
GCGTTTACTTAATATGCAAGAGATTTTTACTGAATTCCGAAACGAATTCCAATAGATCCAATGGAAAAAATCTACAAACGCGAAGACAGGTAAAATCCACAGGTGTGCGATTCGTGCCTTTGATGTAGAATTTTCTACTCTCTTTTTAAGAACGGGGGCTTTTCTGGCTGCTTTTTAAGAAAGATAAATTTTGAAAAGTAGCAACCTTTTATGCAGTCAAACTTCATTTTCCCCATAGAGGCAAGAAGAAGGTGGATGCTTGGCACGAAACTAAATAAAGCTGCCACAAAGTCGCCAAGTAACCTTAATAAGCCCTTAACTCATTTAACAATAGAGTTATAATATGTAAAATACATCATTTTATTCTTTAAAAGCAGTTGAAGCCAAAACAAGACTGTGCAGATGTAGCACGGGATCTGAATTAACACAAGGTGGTAGTAATTCCTTTCACAGGTAAGAAAAATAATTTGCAATTACAGTTTTATTAGATTCAAAAGTCGCCAAGTCAAAGTAATAATATACAAACTCCACTATAAAATACTGCCAAATGATTCGCCGAGAGCGTTTGTTTGGGCTTACTACAAAACAATCGATGACTTCACTTGGCGAATCGGTTTTCTATTGGTTTTCTGCTCGGAAGCATCTCTACCTTCTTCTGAACACGTTGGTTAAACCTCATTTTCCCTACACTTGGCGATCATGGTCCAGTGACACAGCGCGTGGAAGTTAAAATTAGGTCATGGCATTCTGCACATGAAGCTTCTACACGAAATTATAAACAAGCTTTTGGAAACTAGTCTGAAGTGTTTGGATACAATCCCGCAAATACCAGAAAAATGTGTGTTACATGTGATATTTGGTGACAAAAGATGATTTCTTCTGTTTTTGAGCGAAAAGTAATATTTCAAAGTTCATCTGCTGTCAGGTGATAGTCCTAGATTTCGAATTTGAAAGTGGTATTTCGAGTGATCATTATTAAGGTAAGAATTTTGTTGCTTGTGTATTTTTGACAACTTGAAAGGCTTATTAGATTGTTTTGGGTGTGTGAAAGTACAAACTAATAATGAACGCTGACGGCAAGGAAATAATTTTTTGCAGGTTAATTGATTTACAGGCTAAGCAAATTGATTTACAGGTTCAAATTAATTCCTTAAAAAAAAAACAGTATTTGCTTGAATTCTTTTGAGCCAAAATTGTAACATAATTTTGTTTATGCCCTGTATACTAAGTTACGATTAGGCACTGAAAATAGTTTTCATCAATAACTACACCACGATCCTTTCAAAACGTCATTTCCACTGCATATTGATTTTAAAATTTTATTTTTTTGCTACTTATCATTTCATTTGTGAAATAACTTAAAATTAAAAAGGTTACTCGCCTAACCCTTTCTGTTTCTACCAAATCTGCAGTGCTTGGGGGATGTTTATATTCCCGAATTTAAGCACAAATGTTTCATCTTCCATTTTCTAAATATTTGCAACCATTAAAAATGACTTTAAAAAGTTATTTTTATAAACTAAAATTCTGAAATATTATAAAGCTATTTTCTTAGAGACTTGTCATTGTTGAAATGTCATTGCGGAAAGACAAATGGTTTGAACTATTAAAATACCTTAAAATTTTTGCATTATAAAATTGAAAGCTAAAATTAAATAAATTATTGTTGAACAATTAAAAAACTAATCTGTCGTGAAAACCTGTTTAAAATATCTCAAGTTTATTTTATTTTGTAGTAAAATTGACCTCAACAGAAATTATTGGTGCAGTATGAACGGTTTTCACTAATAGAAACAGTAATTGACTAGCCTTATTAGTACATTTTTTTAAAAAACCCGGTTAATTTCCAGAATCCGGTGCCTTTTTCGCCAAAGGATTTGGCGTATTTTGTAGCAAGCGATAAACAATTTTATTTGGTGATACGGCGAAAAATCTTCTCGTCCAATTGTCGGCGCTGGTAATACTTGCACGGAATTGTGGGTAAGAAGCCCGGATGATGTGCGCGCACAATGGAATTATTTTGTTCTTAATTTATTTTTTCGTCCAACTAACGACGCTGTTGATACTTGCGAGCGATGAATTGTGGGTAAAGTTGCGCGTGCATCGTAATCGCAGTTACGGTTAACTATGAAAATCTGGTTTTGGTTATTATATTTCGGTTATTTTTTATTCTGAATATTTTGTCGATTCGAAGAGGGCCGGTCTGCTAGCTGCCGGAGGCCCCAAACAAAATTTTATGCTTTCAACAGACTCTTCAATACTGCCTGATGTTGGATACTGATGTTTTTTTAGAGAAAAAAATTGCCCGGGGCCCCAGACGGATATGTAGGCTTTCAATAGGCCCTACAGTACTGCCCGATGTTGGATACTGATGTTTTTTTAGAGAAAAAAAATTGCCCGGGGCCCCAAACGGATATTTCGACTTTCAATGGACCCTACAATACTGCCCGATGTTGGATACTGATGTTTTTTTTAGAGAAAAAAATTGCCCGGGGCCCCAAACGGGTATTTAGGCTTTCAATAGGCCCTACAGTACTGCCCGATGTTGGATACTGATGTTTTTTTAGAGAAAAAAAAATTGCCCGGGGCCCCAAACGGATATTTCGACTTTCAATGGACCCTACAATACTGCCCGATGTTGGATACTGATGTTTTTTTAGAGAAAAAAAATTGCCCGGGGCCCCAAACGGATATTTCGGCTTTCAATGGGCCCTACAATACTGCCCGATGTTCGATACTGATGTTTTTTTAGAGAAAAAAAATTGCCCGGGGCCCCAAACGGGTATTTAGGCTTTCAATGGGCCCTACAATACTGCCCGATGTTGGATACTGATGTTTTTTTAGAGAAAAAAAAATTGCCCGGGGCCCCAAACGGGTGCGTACTGGATTGCCACTCGCGTAGCTCTAAAGCGACGAAAACTAAAACGAAACTAAACTGAGTACGGGATAGCCACTTGTGTAGCTTTAGTACAGCGTTAATTCAAACCAAAATGGATTGCCAATCGTGCAGCTCTATTGCGCCGTTAATTCCAACTAGACTGGATGTTTGCGTTTGACCTGGGAGAAAAAAATGACTTCTAACTCTCCCGTAGCTTTCCGCGATCCATTAACCTTAGAGATCAGTGAAGGAAAGTAGGGTTGCATCGGCGTAAGGGAATCTGGCAATGATTAAGCTCGCGAATTTCGCCAAAAATTTGTTGTTTTTCGACAAGCGCCAAGCTGCACCGAATTCTGGAAATTTACCAAAAACCCTTTCATTAATAAGCCATTTTGCTGTGTACCTCGGTAGAAATCTGAGAATTTCAGTGGGTAAGTAAGGAAGAATGTGAGGAATGAATTTCCGAAGAAAACGATAATGCAGTAATTTGTTTAAGGTTAAAAATCTTTCCCCCCTTGGTTTACTGGACTATTGCTCTATGGTACACCTGACCAACCAGTGAATATCTATCTGAAACTGAGTTTGTCTGCTAACTACAGACAGGGTGAGGCAAACAAAAGTGGTCCCAGTCTAGGAATACGACATAAATGTTGCCAATTCTATAACCAACACAAAAACAGGTTTGCCAACTGAAGCTATTGATCTCTTCAATATTAAGCCCAAACAAACGCTTGGCGACTTATTTGCCGGCAACTACGCTACGGTTTTAGAAGCTAGTTGAAAGGAAACATAAACAAGGTTTGTAGAGCTGATTAAGAAAAGTTCCTGATGAAAGTGATTATTTGATTGTTTAAGTCGTTGTTTATCCTAGAGAATCGGACCTTCTTGTGTTTGGTAATACAAAACATTCTAAATTGATCACATGACACAAAATTTGCATTATGGGACGTCTTCATATAATACGAACTAAGATCTGAACTTGTAACTAGTCTATAGCTCTAATGTGACTCTAATCCGATCCAACCAATGCAAAAACAGGTTTCAGGCGGCTCCAAGAGTTTTTCTCGCCAAGCATTTCAACGTATTCCTATCTCTAGACCAGTGACACTTTTGTTTGCCTCACCCTGTATTTTTCCTCCAATATTTGTAAAAAGAGGTAGGAATAAATATTGTTATTTTTAATTATATTTTTTTGTTTTACATTTTCAGATTATTATATTAGTTATTGATTTAAAAATATCAGTACCAAATATATGTGCCCAAGGTACATAATTTTATCTTCAAATTAAGTACAAGAAAAGTAAAAGCACCTCATTACATTTGCACTTAAAATTAACAATTTAATAATATTGTAATCTTTTTAAATTCCCAAAGCTCTTCTCATATTAAAATATTGATTTATAATCTATTAGTTGGAAAGATCTCTTCTTATTCTAACCATTTTTAACTAATATGAATTGTACGAAAAAGTTTTCCTTTCGCCCCGCCAAAATAAAAAAAGGTAAATAGCCCGATATGGTTCTAAAAAAATATTTAAACAAAACTGGGATGAAACAAATTATTTAATACTTAAATGCCAAAAGTTTTATAAGAAATTCCTTTTGTAAATAATGAATTTAATATTTTTTTTTAAAAAATTGAAATTTACAAGCATAAATTAAACTAACACACATGAAACATAAGTGTTGGAAGCTTTTATATATTTATTCAAATTCGCCCGTTTCTCGCTTGCTAAACACAGTTATTCAATTTAAATTTCCAAACGAATTTGTCAAAAAAATGCGTAAAAGCTTATTCTTTCTAATCGTATGGGCGAATATTAAAGCAAAAGATGAATTTGCTCTTATGGGTGGGGGGGGGGGGGGGGGGGGGGGGGGGGAGTTCTTTGCGGTTTGAAGTTTTGTACTTAGAAATGCTGAGACTGAGAGAAAGATTCTAAACTAGTTAAAAGGCTATGCTTTTTTCTCTTAAGTAATATTTTATTAGTTTCTTTCGTAATTTAAAAAAAAATTAAATGCTTTTAAGCAATTTTCTTGAAGTGTATTTCTTAAAATGTAAAGAAGAAGACATTACTTAAATCATTTTTATGATCAATAAGAACTTTGAGTTAAAATGCAAAACAAACCTTTAAATATGAGGGCATAAAGAAGTTTTGTTAGATTCCATGAATTACTTAGAAATGATTAGTTCCGTTTCCTAGTAGCTTATGTAAAGAAATTTGTTATCAAAGTATTTACAATAAAAAAATAGAAGCAATTTATATTTTCGATGAGTTGAGTTTAAAAACAGGTAGTAAATGTTTAAAGCAAAGGAGAAAAGGTATTTTTAAGGATTTTGAGGTCTTAATTTGTCCACTTCATGTTTTGTCTCAAGGAAAAAAGTATGGGAATTTTTAGTCTTAAAAAATAGTCGTTAAGGTACTTACTTGCGTTCCCCAAACTCAAAATAAATTTTTTATTTGTAAGCAACTTACCCATTGCTAGTAACTTTTGTATGCGAGGGATTTTCTGTCAAGTTAATGACGAGCGACTATAGGCGCGTTTACATGAGCCGTCGTATCCATGGAATGCTAAAATCCCCATTAGGGGAAAAAGAGGTCGAGCAGGATTTCTAACCCAAATGATAGTCTATGGCCGAATCCATGGTATGAAAAATCAACCCCTCCTTCATTGGAGGTATTCCAGTAACCCTAATTGGAGGGTTTCTGAAACCCCCCAATGAACCCTGCAGGAAAAAATCCCAAGAGGGAAAATTGGCTGAGTTTGCTCTTCAATCCATGGATTCGATAGCTCATGCAAACGTGCCTTATATTTCTACGTAAAGTAGTTCGGAAGAATGCCATACACTTCGCCAATAGTACCTCTTGTAGCTCTAGTGCAACGATGATTTAACCTAATTTAACCTATGGTTTAGTTGTAGGAGATTTCTCTTATTTTGTATAAATAAACAAACGTACACATGTAACTATTGCCCTATAACTTGTATGGTACGATGTAAGCCAGAACAAGAAGTTCTACAACCCCTGGCAATAAATATGGAATCACCTTAAAATAAATTAGGTTGTCGATAGTTAAAAGCTTGTAAAAATAACAAAGTAATATCAGATGAAACATAAACCTGTTTTATTGAAAGTAGAAGATGTGAACTACAGATTATAAGCATAAAATAGTCAAATAACATCATCTGGTGGGTAATAGAGGCAGTTCACAGCAAGTATACAAGGAAATTAGTATGGACTCACTAACAATGCGGGAAAAAAATATAGACTCAGCCCATATCCACCTTGTACTAATACTTCGTAACACCTCCACGTGCCTTGATAACTGCCCTAATCCTTGCAGGCATAGATGTTACTAATGATTGACAATAGTCAGTGCTAATTTCTTTCCAAGATTTGCGAATGGCAGGTATCAGATCTTCCTTGCAAAGTGGAGATTTCGCCTGGACGAGTTTCTTTAGTTTCCACCACATATTTTAAATTTGATTCAAGTCTGGGCTATTGGCAGGCCAATCCATGGTAGGAATTTGCCTATCAGCAAGGAAATATCTCACACATTTCGCCCTATGGCAGGAGGCGTTATCGCCCTGGAACACGACATCTTCATCTCCATATGCATTTTCAATGGATAGGATCAGGAAATGCTCTAAAATGTCATTATAAGTATGCAAATTGACAGTTGTTTTAACGACAGCCATTTCGCCTGGCCTTTTACTTGACATGCAACCCCAGATCAGAACGGTAGTTGGGAACTTTACTTGTTTCTAAATGCATCCGTCTGATTAAGCTTCGTTTCCTCGTCTCCAAACGAATGTTCCTGCATCGTCTCCATGACCATTGCAAATCCGTGACTCGTCACTGAATACTACCTTTTCCCAATCATCTACAGTCCACGTTGTTATTTTTAGCCCATTGTAGACGTTTCTTCTTCAGGGCAGTTGTCAGGGCCGGCATTCTTTTGGCTTTTCTGTAAGAGAATCCCATCTCCCGAAGTCGATTTCGTACTGTCCTGGCGCAAACATCAACACCCGCTTCATCCCATTTCGTTTTCAACACTGTTGAAGTTTGTTTGCATTCTGAAGGCAAAGTGACTTTAATTTTCGTTCGTCTCGCTTGGTTGCTTTCCTTGGGCGGTCTTTACGCTTCTCTTTTAACACTTTACCTCTGGGCGTCGACTGACCCATAGACTAAGAACACTCTAAGTTTCAAACTCTCATTGGAGAATTTCTACATTGAAATTGACATAGAAACTAGCGCGCCCCCTTTGTGTCTAAGGGAACTAATGTAATGGTTTCTGGCTGCCTATTTGCAGTCACCTTTAGGAGATTTAACAGAGCCAATGACATCTCGTAATTTGGAACCCTTATCAAGTGACGATAGGGATCTATTTTTTACTACAACTTATTTTCGACTTTATTTTTGAATATATACAGCTACTCATTGACTTTTATATCCCTCGTAGGCCCATTCTCAAGATATTTGACCTTGTGCTTCTTTTTCTCCATTAATAAACCTACAGACTGACTACGCTTGTCATTTTAGACATGGTCCCCCAAAGATCCACAAGTGATTCGATTGAATAACTCGTCAAATATTCATCCAAATGTAACAAAAACTTAGATTTAGGGGTTTTCGAGGGTTTTTCACATTTCTAAGTAATTAAAATTGGGTGTTGCTATTGAAAATTTTAAAGTTCGTAACATTTTTAATATTAAGACGGACCCTTATGCAAATTTTGTGTCATGCAATTAACTCAAAATGTTATTTGTTCACATAGTCAAAAAGGTCCGATGTAAAAGGATGACTAACGGTTGAAATAATCACTAGTGGGTAACTTTTTTTTAACAGAGAACATTACGAAGAAACAGTAGCCTTACAATTGAAAGTACAATTATACCAATCAACAAATGAACCTTTAATAGTGTTTTAGTTGCATTCGACACGTTAGAAGAGCTAGGCATTAGATTAAGTTGCTGGTCTAGAAGATTTTTAGTCTACGGGTCAGTCGACGCCCGGAGGTAAAGTGTTAAGTGAATCTCGGTTTGCTTAAACTTTATCCATATCTTTGCTATTACAGATTGAAAGCAGCCTACTCGTTTTGCCACAATTCTGGTTGACAGTTCTTCCTTGAGTAGCTTGACTATTCTTTGCCTGACCTCATCGGATAATTCTTTCGTCGGAGCCATGCTTGCACTGAAATAACTTCGTCAAATGATAACACGAGATCGGTAACACGTCTTTTATGTTACGATTAATTTGCATAATTTGCAAATATACCTATTGCCGGATTTCAAGACAGAAACTGCATGGTGATTCCATACTTTTTTCTCGTGTCGTCACTGAGTCCTTACTTATTTCTCCAGTTTGGTTAATAATAACTAACATTATTCATGCTATACCAAAACCGAGCTTAAGTTTGCAGCAGAGAAATGTACTGAGCGGAAGAAACTTGGTAAACAACCCGTCTGGCGCCGCAAAATCGCGTACTCTGATTGGCAGCTCCTTTCGACCCTGATATTTGTGCGCCCTGTTACGTCAAAATCGAAAGGAAAAAATAACTAAAATAACACTCTAACTGAAGCTAAACTAATAAAAATAATAAATTTATGTCTTGAAATAACAAATAAATTTGTTTATTGAATGTGAAATACCTTTTTGTATTCGATTCTCGCACTCAAAAATGAGAACTATTTACCCTTTTTCTCGTAGAACATTTGTATACTGCAAACTTAAGGTCGGTTTAGGTATAGACCACATTATTCAACTTGTTTGTGTTTTAAACTTGTGTCTTAAATCGTCTACTTTTAATGAAATATGATTTTGTTTGATCTAGTTTAACTTTAGAATTACTACACACTGTTGAACAAAGATTATGATTTACTTTTTGAAAGGTGATTCCATATTTATTGCCAGGGGTTGTAAAAGAACTAAAATAGCCTACTTTCCTGTTACTTAAATGCTTCCTAAAATTCTTATCCTGAAAAAACTAGGTTCGTTACCGTAAGTGACATCAACAACCGTTTCTACATTAAATTTATATACATTAGAATAAATTTCACTAAACACAGCATCCAGCTATAATTTCAACTTCTAAAGCCAATTATTTTCATTAATTTTACGTTGGATCGCCAATAAAATAAATATTGCTCATCGTCCGCATGATTATTTGCAGGTATAAATAAATATTTAATTATTCGGAGAACAAAAACCATCAAACTACTCCAAAATTCACTTACAATAGGAAATGTAAATTAACAAGTAGGTTTGTAACAGAATCTGTCACTTAACCGCTTCCACACAACGGTTGTGTTTAACAGGTAAAAAGGCGCCAAACACAGCATTAATTCTACATTAAACATTTACCCGCTAAATTCGGCTAGTTTCATTTATTTTATTTCGAAAATTACATAATTATTACTTAAATCGTTTGCAAAAATTTATCTTTCAAAGAATAAATATGTAATAGTCCTCGCTTTTAAATGGAATGAAAACATTGCATACCAACATACAAAGACACTCGAAGGGAAATATATTTGACGTCATTTCAATTTGATCGATGTCGCAAAAATAAATTTATATTGATTTATTGTCTAAAAGAATTAAAGTTTCTCGAGCGATTGTTGCGATGGCAATGGTGATTTACCGTGGTGCCTATGCAATAGTCCTTATGAGTTTAAATGGCTAATTAATACGACGTAGAGCTTAGAAACTTGGGCTATTACAATTCATATTACACTTTTCCTTTATAATTTCTTTCTTAACTACATTTTCTTAAAACTGTTATATACTAATTTTAAATTCACATGCATGTGGGAAATTAAAGACACTGAATGGTAGGAGGAAAAAATACACCTTGAAGTAACTTGTTGCAACATTTGCACTTAAAAATAAACTTATAAAAGAACACAAAAAATTCTGTACCCATTTTTTAATGCCTACTAAAGAAAACAATATTAATTCAAAAAGGTATGTTTTGTCGTTTTAGGTGAACCAAATCATAAGGTATGGAGAATCTGTTCAAGCTAATCTTAGTACTCTCTTGTGTTGCCCTCGCATTGGGTCAGTGGCGAAGACCAACCCCGAAACCGAAAGCTTGGGACGACGCGAACAAGCCCCCAGAAGAAGACGAAGATGTCCCCGCTCAGCCGGTTCCCTCCACCAGCACAGAGGCACCCACTCCACCGCCACACATCTTCTGTCCCACCAGCAGAATGTCCACCTACCCATGCACCTGCGAAGCGGGCAGCACGGAAGGCCTGACCATCCACTGTGAGAACGCCAACTTGGCGATGATGGCCCTGGGTCTGGGCAACATCAGGGACAAGCCCATCTATTCCCTGCTGATGACAAAGAACTACGTCAGGAGGTTGAAGGGTGGTCTGTTCACCAACGTCACCATCGTGAATCTGGAGGTGAGCTACAACAAGATCGAGGAGATCGAGGCGGATGTCTTCGAGACGCTTGGGGACAGTCTCGTGTCCCTGAGTCTCGAGGGGAACAACTTGAAGTCTGTGCCCACAGTGGCCATAAGCAAGTTGGTGCGTTTGCAATACCTCAATTTGGCTCATAATAAGCTGACTGTCATACCGGCCAATGCGTTTACCAGTCTGCCAAGCGTGAAAGAGTTGAGGCTTGATAATAATCAAATCAATAAACTATTTCCAGGAGCGTTTACGAATATTTTTAAATCGCTTGAAAAACTGCATCTTCATCATAATAAATTACAGAAGTTCGAAAGAAATACTTTCAGACAAATGATTAAATGTAAATATCTGGATATTTCTTATAATGATTTTAGTAAATTTGGGAAAACTGATTTTAATGATTTGACAAATTTATGGTTTTTAAATGTATCTGATAACCACTTAAATGATTTTCCAAGAGCCGCATTAACTAGGAACGCCCAGTTAAGAGTTTTAAACGCTTCTAATAATAATTTTAAGGAAATTGACGCATATTTACTCAGAGGGCTAAGACTACTTAGAGATTTGTATTTGGCAGGAAACAAAATCAAAAGTATTTCTAAAAGTGCTTTGTCTGTTCCGACCCGCTTAAGAACTTTAGATTTATCAAGAAATATTATGGAGGATATAGGTTACGAAATGTTTAAGGATATGAATTGGCTGGAAAAGCTAGATCTGAGTTACAATAAGATATCCAGAATAGCCAGCGCTAGTTTTCAAAGAATGTATCAAGTTGTTGTAGACCTGAGTCATAATAACATTTTCTTTATTGGAAAAGGAGCCTTTATGGAACTGGCTAACGTGACAGTTTTCGACTTGTCCTACAATAATATAACTGAATTTTCATCCGAATCATTTCAAACAAGTGATGTAAATATTTTGCTACTTAATCATAACAATATCACGGACTTATCTAAAGTTTTAATTACCAATCTGACAGGTATCAAGATTTTTAATGTCAGTCACAACAACATCCAGAACGTTGATCGTAAATCTTTTTCAACTAAAAAATTATACGAGCTCCATACAATCGACTTAAGTTACAACAATATTACAGAAGTTAGTGGAAATGCTTTTGAAAAGTTTGGTAGCATCCGTACAATAATAATGCATCATAATAATATTCAGAAGATTGGTTATGGTAGCTTTGGGACCATATCCACACTCTTAGAGCTCGATATCAGTCATAACAATATCACAGAAATTACATCAGGAGGCTTTAGTAATTTAGTATCAATACGATCGATAAATGTTCAACATAACAAAATTAAAAACATGTTCATAATACCGATAGCATTGAATGAGATTCATATTGAACATAATAACATAAAAAGGGTTCCGCCTGGTATATTCCCTGCAATGAATTCTTTATTGCATTTATATTTGGATTACAATAATCTCACTCGTTTAGAGAAAGGATCATTTAGAGGTCTTCTTACAACAAGAACACTGTCTCTTGGTTATAACAACATAACTGAAATTCCAGTTGAAGCCTTAGAAGACATGAGTTCGTTGCAGTACTTGTCTTTGCACGGAAACCACATTGCAAACCTGGGTCGTAAGGCTTTTGGTAATTTACCAGTCGTTTTCGAACTCAGATTGGACCATAACAATATACAAAATATTTCGATGAATGCTTTCGAGGGAATGTTACAATTGATAAAATTGAATATCAGTTTTAACAATATAACATATATTCCCCCGTCTGCATTCAAAGGATTGGTCTCTTTGCGTAACTTGGACATTTCTCACAACAGAATATCATCACTGGAAAATAAAACGAATGGTGTTTTGGAAGATTTACTATCCTTGAACATATTCAATGCCTCTCATAATCACATGTCATTCATATCAGACAGATCTTTTCCAAAATCACCTTGGATACCTTACAGAATCACGCACATTGATTTGAGCAATAATTTCATTCCGATTATAACAAGTACTTTCGATGACGGAATGAAACAAGTTGAAGTGTTGAAATTGCAGAATAACATTTTGAATGAGATTCGAACTGGCGTTTTATCGAATCTAACATATCTGCGTCACCTTGATATGTCTGGTAACGAACTTCAGAAGATTACAAAAGGAACTTTCGGAATTCTAGAGGATATGGAAGAGTTACTGATCAGCGAAAATCGGTTGGGTTCAATCGAAATAGAAGAAATTCTTGCAATGAAGAAACTGAAATTTTTGGATTTACGAGACAATCGATTTACATCATTTTATGAAGATTTGATTCCAGTTATGAAGGATAACTTCACAGTTCTATTTTCTGGTAAGTAAAACATTCGGTATTGTTAAATTATTCATAGCATATAAGAAATATATTCCTAATTTATGAAAATATTTATAGTTTACATCTGAGCTCTACCAATGTTTCATTTTGGTAGAGTTGCAAATTCATAATTGGTGAATGTTGATTATAGAGTAAAAGTAAAGTTTCTTATCGAATGATTGGATCTAGTATGAGGCAACTTAATTTACTATTTTATGGAAAAACTGGTGTTGTATTAAACATAGCCATATACTAAAAACTTTGAAATAAATTTTTAAATAATTTGAATGTCAAGTGAAAATTTTCGTTATAAAGCTAAAAACTCCTCATTAAGAGAGTTGTCCTTTTCCATGAAAGTTGCCTGGTAATGCGGCCACACCCTATCTGGTCTGTTAACGCGTACCCCAAGTGCACGTTAACAGACCCAATTTCTCTAGAAGTTGTTTCTGGGTGCATTCTGGTCAACCAAGGCTGCTAGGCATAACTTCAATGTTGAATTATCTAGCACCTTTGGAGACTGTGTTAGCGTGTTACCAGACAATTTTTTGCTTATGGTCATATCGCCAAACAAATCGATTTGAAAATGAACGTATCTACTGCATTCTTGTCTTTATTTTCCTTTCTCATTTCTTCCAGGCAACTTGCTGACATGCGACTGTCTCCAGCGACCCCTCCGCTCCTGGCTGAACAACCAACCCAACACATCCACCTGGGACGAAGTCAAGTGCCACCTGCCGGAAAACCTATCCGGCAAACCCCTAACCTCCCTGTCCATAGATGAACTCCTCTGCAAAGGCCAGTCTTTCGCTCCAGAGGTCCTGATAAAGCCAGACCTCAAGATCCGAGGAAGCGAAGTCCAAAAAGACCACGGACTCAGGGTTGTGTGGTATGTCTCCACCAGGGAAGATGTTGCAGGGTTCAAAGCAACGTTGCGCAACACGACTGGATCAGTGGTCATCGAGGAAGACGTTGCTTACGACAAGCGAGAGCATGTATTTCGCAGTCTTGAATCACAGGAAGTGTACCAGCTTTGTTTCAGGGCTGTAGATTCTCTTGGTACGGAGAGGGAAAGCTTTGACTCCCAATGCATTGAGGTTGGTCCTGTGGGGAGGGCTGGTGTGTTGGAGACCCAGCCTTTTTATTTGGTGCTGACTGTGTTTATCGGTTTGATTTTTAGCTTAGTGAAATTTTATCTGTGATATTGGATCTTTTATATTGAATATTTTATGTGTAATAAAATTGTATATTTTAACTTTAAGGTGTGCTGCGAGTTTTTAAAAAATGAACTAAATTCATATTTCAGAATTATTCATTATTTATTAGAATTTATTTTTTAGTGAAGTTCTATGGATTTTTTTAAACTATCTAATTGAGTGTGTATAAAACCGATCTAATGACAGTTGTTTCTTCAGCATAACAATTTCATAAAATTTAAGTTAATTTTTTAAAAAAAGTATTGTCAAATTTTAAAAATGTATTCATTAGAAGTATAGTTTAGAAAGTAATATAAATTTTATTTGTTGATATTTAAATATCACATAATAAAAACAAGGTATAAGTTAAATATTCATTAAAGCACATTTTTAAACAATAATTTACAAATTATTATAAGTGAAAACACTAAGGATTTAATATAATAAATAAAATATAAAATAAAACAATTCGTTAAATAGGATTTTATTTTGCATTCTTTTCAGAAAATCCATAATTTCTGATGTTTTTAAATTTGCTTACATATGTTTTTAATTTCTATGGTTTTAATTCTATTCAATGTATCATTTGTTCTCCATAGAAACGAGGATAGACTTTAAAAAATTATTTAAACATTTCATTTTTAAGCAAAAAATAGCTCGCTACAAGTAAAAGACAATAGTAAGAACCAATACCCAATCAATCAACAAATAAAGTAACTTAAAAGTTAATTAGTTTATTTTATTTGAATTGACGTTATATTATATCATTTTTCAATTTATAGTATTGGTTGATATTTTTAAATAAGATGAAATGTACTGCGAAAAAAGTAAACCTATTGCTTTATAGGTCTAACCATAGGCCCGCATATCATTTATAGGATACGGTGCACTGAATTGTTGAAGTTTCAAGAATATTAATTTAAATCATGTTAAATTAGAGATGATCGAACCCGAGCATGAATCATAATTGTGTTTCGGTACGTGGCACCATCTAGTGAAAATAGTAAGAAGCTTTTAGTTCCTAATTGAGCTACGCAATGGTTGCTACTGCCATCTGTGGGTGAAAGTAGAAGTAAAAGGTAATTTCGTATCATATAATATTATGAGATTGTGTATAAAAATATAAAAATATAGTTTAGAATTTTTTTTATTTGCAGCTTGTTAGACACAAACGTAGACCATAAAATTATCATTAAAAATATTTTTTATTAAATTTGTTTTTAATATTTTTTTAAACGTAATTTATTTATTAAAAAAATTTAGTGTGCGTTAACCTCAAAAATACCATATTTTTTTGTATTGAATCTTTGTAGAATCGGCTTCACAACTTCAGATTACAATTCTTCTTAATACTAACTTTTTTAAATATAAAAAGAATGTTTAAGTTTTCCAAAAATACCAATACCGAAGCAGGAAATGCTTTACTGGTATTGAAAAATGACATGACAAAAGGGTCAAGCATATTTCGTAGGTTTTTAAAAGAACTTTCAAAAGTCCTTAAAGTTTTTTCGTTAGTTAATTTATCGGAGATTAAAAGTTAAATGTATATCTATTAATTACAAAAAAAACTGACCGAGATTGTTTGTCTCTTAAAAACACACCAAAAACTACATTTTCAACCCTAAAAAGAAAAGAAATTCCGTTTAATGACGTGACCCTCAGCACATGTTTAAAGCATTTTTTTAAAAAAATTATTTGCGAAACAGATTTGTAAACACATGATTGTTTGAAAAAAAGTTATATATGTTTTGATAAATGTTTATATGAAGAATATATGCATATCATTTTTTTTTCAGATTTTAAGATGTTTTTTCAACTAACCAACAAAAACGTAGCTATATATATATAAGGATGTGACTCACAAGGTGACATCCTTTATCCAAGCTCTTTCGAACAACTTGGAAACGGGGAAAAAATGTATAGTTGTTTTCCCTTCAATTTAAATTTGAAAGTAAAAAAAAAAAAACCTTATCTACATTTTCTTTTAGAAAATATGAATTATTTAAATTGTCGAAGATATGATCTCTCAAAATCATTTTCAGAACGAAAATATATAATATGCAATAGAAATTACTATTTTCTGTATAATAATCTTAGTTTAGTTCCATAAAATTTAATTTAAAATATTCGTTTTTAAAAATCTATGTCAATCGATTAGAATAATAAAGAGTACCGATCCGATTTACTGATGATAAATATTATCTTAATCCCTTTTTTTCTTATATCCATTCGATATCCACTAACATAAAAAATGTTTTTAAGGTAAAATGTTGACTGAAATAATGTTTTAAGTAATGATTGCACCTAACTAATATTCTTTACCTCATAGAATTTCTGAAATTACAATAATCGATTCTATGTGACTGAGATGAAAATGCCCAATTCTGAATGATATGAATTTGTTAAACACAAATATCACCTTAAAAAAAAATGCTTGTTACAATGCAAAATAAATTTCAGTAAATTTCGTTTACGGATACCCTCCAATTTTTCACTCATACTGATTTTATTTAATAAAATCATACTGATTTTATTAAATAAACACTGATTACAATACTGATTTTATTTAATAAAATCAGCATGTAGTGGAAGAAGATGACAACTTTCAAGTTTTTTGCACCCATCTTAGCAGCCTAACACAGAAGTAAAGACTACACCATTAACTACGATTCAAAATTACTATACTTCCCGCCACCCTTATTTGAAACACTTTAGGGATGGAAAACTGAAAACGTTTTTTTTTTTTTTTTGCCTTCGGTCTACCGAAAAACCGGTATTTTCATGAGGCTGGCCAAAACCGGAAACCGGTTTTCTGCAGGGAAAACCGAATATCCGGTTTTTGAAACACCGTTTTTTTCTAAAAAACCGCCATCCCTATCGTTTCTTATTTGGTTGCAGCGAGTATAGTCTTTTCCGGACTTCTTCTCGATGAAGCAATTAGTAAATTAAATCGTTGAATTACATTAACCCTTCAAAGACGACATTGTGTATACCATTGATACCATCACTTCCGATTACAAACCTTAAGTTTAAGTATATATTTTTTTAAATTTATTTTTTGTTCGGCTTAATTCGTCCTACATAGATTGTCCCCAGGACTGTGATCTTCATTTGTCATATATTTTGGTTATTTCGATAACCTTAAACAGAAAGCTTTTTCAAGCATCACATTTTCTTGCCAATCTTCGTTAATGGGTAAACTCTACAGTTATCTTGAAATTTACGCCAAATTTATTGGGAAAGTTCTTAAGATTCTTAAGTTCGTCAAGATATTATTGCAGTAATATATCAGATATTATTGCACCACGTCAGATATTATTGCAGTTTATTGTACGACATTATATGATCGTCTTAGAAATAAATACTTTTAAGCCAATTTCACAAGCAATAATTCCGGTAAAGTTCGCCGTTGTGAATGCATATCATTTGCTTTTTACTCGATGGAAGCGAAAGTCATACTTGTGGATTTTATCGGCGGTTTTCTATCAAGGAGTTGCAATATTTAATGCTGCTACGGCGAATAGTAATTTTTAATATTTCTTTAACATTGTCATCCCTTTGATTGAAAATCCCAGGTCAAACTGTAAGTACGGGTTCCGTGTCATTTTACTGTACAAGATCCAATTGATTTAATCCTGCTACTGTGATCACTTGGAAGCCGTTCTTACAGTACTTAAATCGTCTCACATAAAACAGGGTTAGCAAGCATGAAGACTTTTTTTTTTTAAACAATCGATCCATTAAAAAAATCACGATGTAGAATAAGCAGCTTATCTTTATGATACAAGTATTTCTTTATGAAAGAAAATGTACTCATATTCAAGCTAACAGTCCATTAGAAGTAGGAGCTTAACTATTATTTTTGCATTCAAAGGAAAATGCTGTACATTTGGCAATACAAATATTTATTTTAAAATGTCTATTTTTTTAATTAAATACCAACAAAAACCAATGAAACCCAACTAATGGCCGAAAAATTAACGCTTCTATGTAAGCACAAAATTTTCCAACCTCTTAAAAGAAAATTAGTTATTCTTCCATGAAAAAAATAACAACAGAATATAATAAGCAATTTAGTTCAAAGCAAAAAAATTACAAAGTATCAGATTAAAGTTTGGCGAAACTAATTGGAAGCGTCTTCCCAGCATATTAAAAAATAAATAATTTCCCATAATAATTCTTTTCGGATCTTGAATATGATTTCCAATCAAGAATTTTAATTCTTTTCCGAAACAGCTAATTAAAATATGTTCGAAAATGTTTCCAACCATTTATTTATGATAATGGATGCATTTTTTTATTAATTACCGTAATTAAACTTTTTATTGTTTACAGTTCCACTAACTTAGCTCTTTACATTAGTCAGCTTGATTATTAATTTTGTATTTGATTAATAATGAGCTACCAAGAAGATAAATGTAAAGCTTTTTAAGTTTGAAAATTCGAGTTAAAATATTCAAACATTATTCAGAATAAAAATGCTGGTGATAAAAAAAATAAAAAGGCCATCTTTGCAGTTAAGCAGCAACTAATTTTCCTGTTGATGTAAGGATATTAGAATAAGATCATGTTTATTAAATTCTTTTTTTTGCGTTTCTTTGTATTTAGCGAGCTCTTTTTTCAAAAGCTTCTTCTGATTATGAGCTCATTTTCGAGAAACGATTAATTTATTTTTCATTCATCGTAATCGATAATTTGTAACGTTAATCTGGAGTTCTTTTTCTAATTTCAGCTCCGTAAAGAAAAGTCTTTTGTGCTTGCGTTCTCCCCTTTCATTGAAGAACGCAGACCGGTTAATTTAGAAGCTGATACTGACTTGATTGATGGAAGGTAGTAACGAAGTTTCTAAGGGTAAATTAGAAATTATCGCGTTTTATTTATTCACTCCTTTTTTGCGTCGCAAAGTCCCGAAGTTTGTAACCCATGTTCTACTAAAATACCCCAAGAAAAAAAAATTGAATAAATCCAGCAATCATGTTGGGGAGTGAAATTTGAATATTAAATTCGGTCATGCGTCTGCATAAAATAAGCTTGTATTTGTTATTTTTCAATTCTGGAAATTGCTATGAAAAAAAGTTTAGGAGAGAGTTGTGTAGGAAGGTGTTGTGACTTAGAAGGTTGAGTAATCTAAAATATTTCTTGTTGGCTGTTTACTTGGTGGATTATTACTTGATGGATTGATTTTATTTCTTTTTTTATTTCTTTTTTTTATTTAATTTTTAAGAATTTTGGTTCGATATTACAAGTTTCCCAAAGTAAGACAGAAACATATTTTTCAGCAATATATATTTAACTCTTTCTTTTGTTGAAAATAGTTTTTTTTAAAATAAAAAGTAGACAGTCAAATGTGTTTTCAATAGAAATCAAATTTAAAAATCACATATTTGGCGCTAAATGTTCTTCTCAATTTACTCCAAAAAGGGAGATACATAAGCAATTTTTAAAGAGTAATTTTTTGTTATTTTTTATAAATGTACTAGCTTTAATAATCCTGGCTTTGCAAGGTGTTCTCTTGCTGTTGTGTGTATTGTTGCTTATCTCCTAGGTTTGGCAGAGCTAAACCAGGTATATGATGTTAGTCACTCTCAAAAAGTCAGGGGCCATGACTGGATTTAAGTAAAAGATCGAGCCTGGAAATTCCCAGACAGTCCAGGATGTGGTCAGGTGCCGCCTGTTCGCTGGAACACTTCAGGCAGATAGGAAAGCTGAAATTTATGCTGAAAATGTTCCTCCATATCTTCTCTTCCTACTATTTGTAAACATGAATAAAATTCAAGAGAACCCAGAACCAAAGAACCCAGTTAGGGAAATATGATCCATCTTTAAACTAACACATAATTTTTTAAAAATCAATTAATAAAAATTATGATATTCAAATAACTATCCTACACATTAAACTCACATGATTTTGAAGTTTATACTTAATTTAAGTGTTGCAATTTTCTGTTGGTTTGATGACTGATGGGAAGAGAATCGATTATCATAAAACAAAAGTTTACCTTATATTCAAGTCACCGTTAGTAATGGTACTTGCAACATGGTTTATAAAGCTAGCCATTATAAATCGTTAGCAACATCTTACAAATGATTGTCATTAAAAAATTTAAAAATGAGCAAAACTTTTAAAAGTTGATTATTTTAGTTATGCTTTTTACAATTTTCGTTTTTCAACTCTAGCTTTTGGTCTTATCACATTTCATTAAAAAGTCACTTATTTTTTGTTTTTAAGTGGCATAAATAATTCTAATATGAATGCTTTGAAAATGCGTATTAATATATTTGGTTTTATGTGTTATGTGTCTTATGGTGTGGGTAAATTTTTCATTATTGCTTGAAATATAATTTTTTTTTCAAATAAACTAGTATAGCATAAGTGAAGCACATTTTAATACTTTAAAAATTAATATAATAACCAGACTAAATTTTTCACTCACATATTTGGTTGCTATTAGAATTTTCGAATATGATGAAAGTACCCTTCAATTGTAAAGCAAGAGTTTGAAAGATATTTATGATTTCAAAACTAATATATTTATTTCATGGTATTTACCATACCTTTTAAATGTATTGATGAGTTTAGATGCACAATAATCTTAAGTTAAAAAATAGCTTTTGTATGTTTTCAATATTTTAAAACATATCGTTAAAACAAGAAATAGAAGGATAGAAAGCATCTTTAGTGATTTCGAACAGACTCTACTTTGAAAAAAAAACTTATTTTACTTGCCTTAAACTATTTGAATTCCCTTATTTAATACCATCCTCTTATTACCATAAATAAATTCATCAGAATCATACAATTTCTATTATATATCCCTAAAAATAACCAACAACTTCTTTCCAAGACACCAAATCCCACTTTCATTTATTTTAATTGAAAACTCTTTTTCAATTCCAAAGTATTCACCTATTTCTATTTATTATACGCCGCGCAGGCTCTTATACGCTTCCACCATTTAACACATCCGTTGAACACTTTTAGTGTTTCCGAGGCATAAAAAAGTTTTCCCATCGACCTTTTTATACAGTTGATTGATGGTATATTGCCCCTCTTCTTTTTCAGGTTGCCCTGGTCCGAGGAAAATGGTTATTTCAGGTTATTTTTATTTGGGGATCTTCGAACAATGGATTGTTTTTGTTCTGAACTTTATTTTCGATCTTTTTTGCTGGAATTTCAGTCAAGGATCTTATTTGAGTGTGATTTATGGAAGGCATGCATATTCATGTGGTAGAGTAATAGTGTTTTAAGTAGATATTTAGCGCATTGTTTGGATTTTGATCGATAAAGAAAATGTAGAATATATTGCGATGTTGAAAAAATGCTATTGCTCACATACGATTCAACCAGAATGTAAATGTTAAAGAATTAAAAAAAAATCGGTGACAAATCTAAGTACGATTTACTCTATGTCAAACGATTATTTCAAGATGCGAATTAAACCTTATGATTTTAAATTGCAGTACAATGTTAATATTTGATTGATTGAAAAATGTAAAATCAATTAAACCAGTAGGATAGTCAGTAGATAGTAGGATTATAAAAAATATTTGATTTCTTCACACTGCATGAATACCCAAATGTAAATCTCCAAAGTTTTTTTTAGAGCATTTGGAACCAAAATCAGTTTGACGGGTCCAATTACATTCATAAACATTGAAATGTGAAAACAAAGACTAGTCCATTGAATAAAAGTTTGAATAAAGGTCACCGGACAAACTGTTTGGCCATAATTATTATAGTCCAAAAACGAAAAAAAAAGCACACATGTTATGTATTTTGCAACAAAAAAGTAAAACTGTTCCTACACTCAAAAATAAATTAAAACTTATTGTTTTGAAAATATGACGATAATTAAAAAAGATATCTTAACTTCACAAATTGGTTATATAAAGGCTGAGTTTACATAAAAAAAGACGAGATTCGATAATTAAAAAAGATATCTAGACTTCACAAATAGGTTATGTAAAGGCTAAATTTAGATAAAAAAACGAGACTTTTAATATAACTATGAAGCTGGTAGTAAAAAGTTTTTTTAGCAATAAGCATAAAAGTACTTAGATATTTACTCTTTTACAATACTCTTTTAAAGTATTGTTTTATAATTTTAGAACATTATAACAAACTAAACTAAGATTTACAAACCACAATCAACTAATTACAACATTGAAACAAATCATAACAATGCTGCATTAACAATTAACTTTTGATATTATAACTTTCTATGGAACACATCATTTATCTTCTCTGTTTAAGGAATGCTTAATCTCGAATGTTGTCGTCTCCTGTCTTCCGCGAAGAGTGATTTCGAAGGGTTTCCGTAATTATTAATTTGCCAAACTCTCTTGAAACAAAGCCAGATTAAGAGATTTTCGATTCTACCTGTACCTAGATCTGATCTTAGCTGTAATAATAATTGCTTAGTTACCAAAGTACCATTAGTTGTATTTTCGGAAGTTTGTATTAAAACGGTTTGTGTAAGGTTTGCTACAAGTTCTACTTATGTAATGCAGATTTTTTTAAAAAAAAAGTGCCATGCATTTACAAAAACTATTTTTTATTAATTATTTTTGTGTTAATAATTATAATAAATTCATTGTTTTGAGAAAAAGTCATTTCAAACATCTTTATAAAATAGTCCAATAAAAAAAAGCTTAATTTGTTTATTTAATTTTTTTTACCATGCTGTCTTTGAATTCGTGTCCATACAAAACATGATTCTTCGGTTGACTTAAAGTAATATGGTAAAACAATTAATTTAATTTGCTACATTAATAATAATAATTTACTGTGAAAATCTAGAAGATAAAATATGTTTGTGTTTAAGGATATACTGGGAGGTTACATTGACGTAAATAATTCCAGAATTCATTCCTGCATTTCCTTCGATCGGTTCTCTGATTTATAAAATGTTCCCACATAACATTCATTCACCAACTGGGGCTCGAGGAAGAATTTATTTTCAGTAAAACACTTCTGTTGCCATTCAAGACATGAAATATGCACGTTGTATGTTGAATTAGTTCGATGTTCTAATTTTGGTATTGCGTTGTGTACCAGTTCAGGCATCGACATCATCACTGAAATTTAAAATTAAGAGAATTATCTGTGTTAATTCTCCTAGTTTTAAATTTCGTTCCTTAAATATTTGTATCCTGACGTTATAAATACGTAGATGAAAGCTTAATAAGATGATAAACAGCTAAATGTTAAAAGTGGTCATATACATAGGAAATTTTTCCCAAAACCTATTTAATCTTTTAGTAAACATTTTAGTAAAAAAAGAAAGCGCTTGGGGAAATCTAACCATACACATGAACCCTTTCTTACATACAACGCTTAAAATATCATATTTCTGACTATTAATAAGAGAATGAGAAAAAGAAAGCGCTTGGGGAAATCTTACCATACACATGAACCCTTTCTTACATACAGCGCTTAAAATATCATATTTCTGACTATTAAACCAGATAATGAGAAAAAGAAAGCGTTTGGGGAATCTTACCATACGCATGAACCCTTTCTTACATACAGCGCTTAAAATATCATATTTCTGACCATTAACCAGAGATGGATGCAAAGGAGATTTTCAGCCAAACTAGAACTTCTGCTCTCTGCGGAGATGACAGGCCAACTTAGCGGCTCATCCCGGAAAAGTATGACGATCGGAACCTAACTCTTCATAGTTAATCCGCGAATTCTTAGCTTAAGAATACATTTTCGCATTAATTCAATATGCACATAATGAGCTTAGAGGCGTCGCGTTTCAAACAAGTTTCAAACAGCAGGCCAGAGGAACTGGATTAACGCGAAGGTCTAACGCGAATAAGTAGATATATTTGGCGTTTCCCTTCAAATCACTTCCAGAGAGACGGATGAGTAATTATTCAGACAGTTAATCTTCCACGCTTGAATGTAATTTCTAGGAAATGAAGCTTTGCTAAGCCCCCTGTTTGTCTATTTGGGAGGAAATTTGTAATTGGTTGCCTCTTTAACAGCACTGTATATTTTTAAATAGATTGATTAGATATAGCTAGCCAGCTTACATTTATTTAACCATAGTAATTTGAAACTAAGATTAGAAAACAAAGGAATATAAAAGCTTGAAAGTGTTTATTTTATATCTATTTTAATTATTATCTATTACCTAGCTTTATATACCCGACGTTGCACTTTGTACCCTTAATAAGGGTGATTTGTACTTTATGTAAACTGTTATTTTCTGCTAATGAATCAACTCTTCACTGGTCAGCAGATCATCAAGATATTAAACCCTTTCTAATGTTGATGCTACATTAATAAAAAAAAATGGATGTCCGATCTCGGTAGACCCCTGTAAAAATTGCCAGTTCTATAAACAATTTAAAACTTATCTTAGATAACTAAGGCACGCATAATGCTTGAAAGTCCGTATTTTATGCATGTCTATATCGAGATAAACATTTTAGAAACGCAACGAATAAGCTTGCGCTGCATGTTTATACAAGGCTAATACAATTTTCTATTAAAATTAGGATATTAATCCGATATCAGATGTTAAATCCCAATTTATTATATTTTAGGAGGATATATTGTTAATTTGCACTATCTATAAACTTAAAATGTAATTAAAATGTAAAAGTATAATAAACGTCATATTTTTATTGAACGTGAGGACAAAGTGGATTTTTTATATGCAAGTTTGCTAGTGATGTTCAAATACAAGTTAATTTTAAAATAAAAAAAATGGTATTAAATTTTACACCGCAGTTGAGTAGTCAATAACTAAATAATATACTCATATGCATGTCAAAACACACAACTATGTGAATGCATCAAAATTTAATCTTTAGGAGTAATTACATTTAATTACATTCAAAGAAAATTCATAAGGTTTTATCTATCATCGAAAAAAAAAGTTTTTTGGTGAATTTTTTTTCTTTCTTATATAAATACAAAAGTACACGCAAGCGTTGCTGTTTAGACCTCAGGGCACGTATAACAGCTCTTTTTGCTCTTTTATCTCAAGAGAATATATCACTAAGTAAAGATTTCCTTAATGAAAGCCCCGTGAAACTCATGAATCAGGAATCTTTAGAATATCGACCAGGATTCTACTTCTGTTTAATTTTTTTGCTGTGTTTAGATAAGTCGAATTTCTTTACTCGATTGTGTTTGATTCATTTGCCTGGAGCTGTTTTGTACGAGACATTTATCCGGGAAAAGTCAATATTTTGGGCCTCCATTCACTTTTACTCCTCGGGTTGCAGTTGCGAATAAAATACTTTTCGACTCTTTGCATTGTAGTGGTTGGACAAAACCGCAACTAGCACCACATTTGAGAAGATCGGCGGCGCAGTGGTTAATGTGTTAGCCTTTGGAGCTTCTGGGTCCGGGTTCGATTCCCGTTAAGGCATGGATGTTTGTGTTTGTCGAGTATATGCGGAGTACGTGCTCGTTAAATCTGTTGGGCCCGAAAGTCCTGTGAGCGGCCATTGCGCAGTTTTTCACGGGTACAGGTCCCTGGAGATTATTTCCCTCCCCTTCAGGGACATGTCCAAATTGTGGAGGTGGCGCGCGATAGATGGCAACAGCTGTCGCATATGTATGTGTGTGTTGTTTGACGAAGGTTTATAAGCGGGTCTCTGACCAAGCACAGAAACCTGAAAATATATGTGTTAACCAACCAACCACATTTGGTAAGGGTCTAGTTGCAAAACTCCCAGTCTCCAAAAGGCGCGTTTACATGAGCCATCGAATCCATGGAATGCCAATCCCTACATTAGGGGAAAAAGTGGTCGAGCAGTATTTCTAACCCAAATGATAGGCTGTGGCCGAATCCATGGAGTAAAACGTCACACCTTCCTTCATTGGAGGGTTTGCGAAACCCACTAATTACCCCTGCAATTCCAGTTCTGCCTGGGCAAAAAAATCCCCAAGAGGGAAAAGTTGCGTAGTTTGCTTTTCATTTCATGGATTCAATGGCTCATGTAAACGCGCCTAAAGTATAACTAACATATAGAGTCCGAACCTATTGTTGGAGACTTCTTCCCATTGACAGGTTCCATGTGACGTAAATCATTCCTGTTTTCATTCCTGGATTTCATTGGCTTTGGTTTGGTTTGAATTATCGTCGAACTGGAGCTACACGAGGGCTATTGGCGACTGGATTTCATTGGCAGTTTGACATGGTAAGTGATATGGCCTATGGTGATATGGCCTATGGTGACATGGCCTACTATAATGATTAGCCAATCGCGAATTTATTTTCATTTTTTGTGTAACTTTTGTCACCGTGAAACATGCCCATTGAATAAACGATCATCAAAACTTACGATTATCAAGAGGCCCGGATGGCCGAATGGTTTGAACCATTACGCTAGCAGTCTGCGCGCTGTAACGGGTGCGGGCTCGATTCCTGCCTTCCTTTCTGCTTAGTTTTCATCTAAAAATAAGGTGTTACCTTTTGAAAAAGGTTTTACATTTTGAGTATATTTTACCCTTTGAAATGGTGTTACCTTTAATTCGCTAAATTTTAATACGTGTATCATTTTAAATGCTCTTTACTTTAAAACTTCCAAGCTTGGATTTAACTAAGAGATTTAAACTTTTATGTTTTTTGATTAAATTAAAAAAAATACACACTTTTTTAACAATAAGATTTTTAAAATTATTTTCAAGCTTATACTCCTTTAATCCTATTGTTTCTGCCTTGATGTAATAATTAAATTGCATTAAGTCAAACATTTCTTACGTAATGCTTTCTTCATTGATGCTTCATGTAAAATTTTATGAATAAGAGCTCCGTGAAATTCAACAATTGATCAAATATTAATTAAGATAACTTTGCAACTTTAAAAAAAATATAAATGAATGTCAGTGACTTTTCGGCTGCAGTAAATATTTATTTGAAGAGTTTTCTTGTGCTGTAAGATATTTTTGGCCTTTGTTCTCTCGGCAAAAATTAAATCTCGACATACTTTAACATCCACAGAGAGCTCAGATTCATTGTAATCTGTGCTTGGAGTACTTTAAATTAAATATGTTAAATTATATTTATTTCTTGGTTACTCGTGTACTTGTACATATCTTCTCATACATCTAATTCAACAAAATTTTTTTAATCATTTTCTTTTTTAAAATACGGTAATTAAAGCATTATTTTAAATTAATTTTCTTTGTTTAGAATCAGATTACAATTTGTATTATAAATTTCAAATCCTGAAAAACATTCTTTATTGGAACTGTATTGAAATAACTTTATTGAACCTCTTTGGATTAAAAAGTTATTGCAATTTAACTAAAAGAAATAGTGAGGTGTAAACCGTGGACACTTATGATTGTCTTATTGTTTTGATCGAAATGAAACGAAACCCAAGCCTCATATACAATTTTAATTTAAAATTTAATATTCTGTGTTTCTATCTTTTATCTCATCTCCGCTAAGAAGTGTGTAGCATATTTCCGTTTTTGATGTTAGTTATAGCGTTCTTTTCTCAAATTCATTGTCTGGAGGCTTCCCAAAATGATATTTTTTAAATATAAAAATCAATTTAACTTTATTTGTCTAATTTTTTTGGTATTTTTAATTTTTTTTGGAGCCATAGTTCTTTGTGTTTGTATTACTATGTTTGAGTTTGCGTAATTGGTTGAGAATGTTATTGGTTAGCAATGCATCTTTTTATTTTTTTGGATTTAATAAAAATTTGTTAAAGTAAATTTTTTAACCAAAGATGATCCTTTAAACTGGCCTTATATTACTGTAGCATTTGAATGAATACTGTAAAGCATGTAACTTTTTAAATAAATAAGAAAAGTTTGCAATAATAAGAGAAAAAAGGCAAAATGAATAGCTCCAAAAATTAAAATAAGTTAGTTCTAAACAAAAAAAAGAGAGATTTGCTCCATATAAGAATTAGAGTTTCTTCTTCTTTTCAATTAAAACCCCTTTTTTCTAAAATCTAATTTTTTAAATCAGTGTATTGTCAGTGTGTAAGTGTTTTAAAGTAGTTACATTAATAAAATTTGCACCAAAATCAATGATTATGTATACAAAGTTATCAAATTAGTTACTAATTAGTGACTGGGTAATTTTTCATTAATTTGATTCGTAATTTATTTATAATTACGAAGCTTTGTCACACCATCAGTCACCAATTTCCTATTTAAAGCATTTTTCTTGCTCGACTTGGATGAAATTTGTAAAACAGGTAACATTATCTTATAATTTTGTATATTTCTTACTAAACAGTTGCAATTTCAATATTTTCTCAAACCAGTTAAATTCTGTCAAATCAGTAAAACTATTTTACATTTTATCAAATCGATTTCGTTTGCACAATTCTGTCAAACCAGCCCGACAACCTGGACCGAACAGAGTGGGTAAGGGGAATTTTGTTATTATCGAGTATAATGGAAGAGGAAGCATAAAAAATTCTTTGTCTTTGTTTAGTTCTTCGGGCCACAAGCAGTTGAAGAGAAGAATAACCCGGGATTTATTCTGTCAAAAAATTGTAACCACGCTTCATGGCTTTGTTTGGTGCTTGGGGATTTCCTTAAATCACAAGATTCGATTTGGAGTTGATATCCCTTTTTTTCTATAAAAGGGTACTTTTTTACCTTATAAATGACATTCCACCTCCCAGATTTTTGGTGCTTCTCAACCATGATTTTTTATTGAGTGAGTATATGCTTTGATAAAAAAAAGCGGGATGAGAGTTTGTTAGAAGTAAGTGAAAACATAATTTTGTATTCAAGAGATTAAAAAAAATGTTATGAAAAATTAGAAATTGGTAAAAACACTTAGAAAAGGGTTTATAACACTATAAGGGAATGGTATTTTTTCATTCCTGTAGTATAAAATTAATAGTACTTTTTCACTCCCTCACGTGAATTTCCCTCCTTATAAGTTAAGCATTTTTTTTGGAAAATTATTTTTGCAAAGTAACCCTGTTGCAGTTAATTAATATAAAAGTAACTACACTGCTCAAAACAATTAGGAGAGCACTTTGCGGTACTTTTGTTAACCCTTTCAGTCCTAACTCAAAATTTTTTATTCTTAAAATCTAAGCTTTGTGAAATAGATTCAGCATGCATCCAAAATGAGATGGTATAAAACAGGGGAAAATATCTCAATTTTTTAACTAAAAATTTAAGGAAAAAAATTGGAATGATAACTTTTGCGCTCTCCTAATTGTTTTGAGCAGTGTAAATGCAGGTACTTTTAGAAATTCCAAGTTACAATTTTTTTTTGAAATTTAATCATTTTCCTGTTTTTCCAAGGAAAATAAGATTAAAGAAGTACTAACAATTGGAAAAAAAGTTAAGAACTAAAACTGAAAGTTGTCAAAAGTAAAGTTTTAAATAATAAAATTTAAGCCGAGCGCCGAACCTAAACAATCAATGTCTGAATCTGAGTTTTGATACATGGATACTTATTTATCGGTTTTATATTAAAACTTTCCCAATTTTTTTAAAAAAAATATTATATGTATTTTGCCTACTCTTTAATATTTAATTTATATACTAATTTATCTGCTTTACTATTTAATTTTATAGTAACTTAAATAAATTTTAAACATGAAAATATATATAGGGGTAAGTGGTGTACCTTGGACGTACACTGTTAAAAAAAATTCCTTGAATTAACGGAAAAACTACTGGCAGCAAGTTGCCGGGATTTTTCCGTTAATATCAGGATCTTCCGTTTTGGAATTTTTCCGTTATTTTCAGAAACTTCCATTTCGGAATTCTTCCGTTAATTTCAAGGTCTTCCATTTTGGAATTTCTCCGTTAATTTCAGGATCTTAAATTTCGGAATTTCTCCGTTAATTTCAGGATCTTCCATTTTGGAATTTCTCCGTTAATTTCAGGATTTACCGTTTTAGAAATATTCTGTTAATTTCAGGAATTTTTATTTAGCTGTTTCTTTGTTAATTTCAGGAATTTTTATTTAGCTGTTTCTTTGTTAATTTCATGAATTTCTAATTTGCATTTCTCTATAAATTCAGAAAACTTACATAGTATATTTTCTAGTTAATTCCAAGACATTTTTGCTTTTTTCTTGTCAATTTTGTTTCTATATACTATTTAACCATCAATCATTCTAAATATATCCATTTATATATATTGTTATAAATATTACTATAGGGAAATTTAACAAGGGAAACAGGGAAATTAAACATGCATCCTGTTTGTTATATAAAACATAAGCAAATAATGTCTTCATACTTAAACCTTAAATCTATTCAAAACTAATACAATCTAATCCTTTAATATTTTTAAAACCATATTTGGTATATAATCTGAATAAAAAGGAAATTGTTCACATTTTTGAAATTAAAAAATTACCACTCTTCTTATATTTAAAACAATTTTAATATGGCAGAAAAATGTTAATAATTTTTCCAATTTTGATAATTTTTCTGACATGTTTTTTATAATGTATATATTTGGTGTTGTTCTGTGGCTACACAAATGGTATTGTACTTTTCAGTAGCATATCCAGGGCAAAATCATGGGTAGGGGATAATGAGTCAGGTGTCTTAGGGGTTGAACGCCTCTTAATAGAGAGACTCTTTAAGACAGTAAAATTTTTAGTCAAAAACAATAAATCATTAAGTGTCTGCATTTGTACTATACATACATAAATTTGTATAGTCTCTGATAGTAAAACAACCACAACATGTACATTTGGGACGAGAATTATCCCTCCCCCTGGATACACCACTGATACAATTTAACAAGATATGAATAACAAAAGAATTACAGAGTATAATCAGGTTTTATTTTTCTTTCACAATTGAAAAAGACTGATATGGTTCTCAAATTCTCAACTAATTTAAAAATTTATGCAGGAACTACAGATTTAGTTTTCTTCTTTTCCCGAACTTTTGACCCTCTTTGGAGATATATGATAAACAAGCACCTAAAAAAATAATATATTAATATATATATATATATATATATAAATCCAATTTTAAATGAACAGATCTAATGTATAGAAGCAATTGTTAATCAGGCGTAAACCAGGCAAATTCTTCTTAAGTCCTTCTAAAATTAAACAATTTGCCAATTTTAGGCTTTTTTTTAGCAAGTTTTCCATAGTATGACCGCAATAATTTAATCTCAGAGTTAAAAACGCTTTTTCTCTTTTTGTGAAGAGGTGGAGGGGGCAGACAAAGCATGAATCTTACAGTACCTTCAAATTATTGATTTATCCATATATCTCAATACAGTTTTGAGAATACACTGAAATTATTTTTTTGATAGTAGAAACATAACAGAAGTGTTCTTGAATAATGTATATCATTACTAAAATTACAATTTTATAGTAGTATTTAGTATAAAATAATAACTTTAATGCAATTTAATAGTATTTTAGTAATAAAATACAATTTTATAATTAGTATTCTAGTAAAAGCTAATCACTATTGCTTTTGAATATCACCGACATGAAGTTATAGACGGTGAGCCGAAAATGAGATATCACTTAGCAGCTATATCTAAATAAACACTAAAATAGCGTTTTGCGGACACTTGCAATTCCTAAATTTTGAATGTGTTGGAAAGTTTGCATTTAATCAGAAATTGTGTGTGCAGACTTTTCAAAACAAAGAGCATTGGCAATAGTGTATGTAACTTCTGAATCGAATCAAAATATGTGATTTGCATAGATCCGTAATCACTAATTGATTTATTAAAATCAACAAAAGTTTATTATTTTATAAAGAAAAAGTTTGCGTTATGTATACTTGCATAGTTTTTAAAATAAACCATGCTTATAGCGATAGCGTAACCGTGCTTTTCAATCGAGGTTAGGTTTTGAATTATCGTCGCACTAAAGCTACACGAGGGCTAAAGCTTTTCAATCGAATTTAAATGCAATAATTTCAAGTCATTTCATTATTTTTTTTAATAATTGTGCACTTGTTTATTTGTGAACTTTGTTTATTTCATATATTTGACAGCTTTTTTAAACATTAAAATCAAATTGACTTAGTTGCGCGTGTTGGTAAACAAACGGAATTATTAATTTCTGGAGTCACCTCACGGTCAATTATAGGACTATAGATATTACAGAAACAAATAAGAAAGAGACAATAACTGGATTCTATAGATAGAAAAGGAAGATAGAAAATATAAACATTAAAAAAATCTTACTTTATTAAACGAAATGAACATACCTGTATATTTATCTTTCTTGCTTGCTTCAGATGTGGTCAAAACAAAACAACAAACAAAAAACAAGGTGGCTGAGTCGGTCGGTGGATGTGTCGAGGCTAAAAGCTGTAGGGTGCGAGGTTATATGGAGAATTTACGTTCATACGGGTCTTAAGTGAAATTCTGCAATCAGAAATACGGTGTTTTTCCGTTTTCACTTGTCAAGCGCTTAAGGAAAACGGAAACAAGCTGTGTATTTCAGACAAACCGTCCGTTTGTGAAAGAAACGCAATCTTTCCGTAAATTCCAGAAAAAACTCACAGAAATATGTACGTAAAATTCAGGTTTTTTTTAACAGTGTATGTGTACCTCGAACCTATGCTGATTCTAGCTCGATTTGCTTAGATATTGAAACAACACCACATGCAGTTAAAGTATTTGCTACCAGGGATCTCAGTGAAGTTCTATCTGTTTGTTTAAAAGGTCAATTTATTAAAGAGGTTTCGAAAAACTAAATTCACAGTTCAAAAGTAAATTTTTGTCAGATACTTTAGTGTAATTTTTTACTCAAACATGTAGTGTTTATTCAGAAACGATGGTTATGCAATATAAAACAAAGTTTTAGCTATAAAACAGTGTGCTTGAATTTAAGTTAAGTCTAACCTTAACTTGGTGATTAACTATTTTGTTTTTAATATCCAAGTGGTGTACCTCGAACCTAATACAAGTGGTGTACCTAGGACTGGTTCAAGGTACACTACTATTGGTCTTATGTGCTTCAGATTGTTGAAAACCCTTTATAAAATTCTCAAGTAAATTCTTTCCTTTGAAAAATTAAGTATTTTAAGCTATTAATATGCAACCCTGATTTGTAAAATCTATAGAAGAATGGAAATTTGTAAGAAATTTTGATATGGTGTGATAAGGAATTTTTATTGCAGTTAATTATTTAGATTTATGGAAGCCTATAAAATTTTAACCATATTGATATAATATAGAAAATAATTATTCTATGTTCATCTAAAAATATATTTTTATAGTAAATATCTAAGTAGAACATCCTTTTTACGTTTAGGCCTAGTTGAATAAACATAGGGGGAAATATTTGAGTTTTTTTTTTTTCAAATTTAAGACAGAAAGATAGCCAAATGTTTTTCTATGGCATGAAATAAGTTTAATTTTATGCTGCATTTTAACGGATACTCCCGAGAAAGATTGCATTGCAGCTGAAAAAGCCATAAGGGCACTAAAGAAACTAAGGCAATAAAACCTCTTACTGAGCCAATTGACCTAACATAACCAATTAATACTACAATCTTGGCTAGAAATAAGAGTAGGTTGTAAAATGTATTTTTGAATTTTATGTGGCTAATAAATATTGGTTTTCGGACTGTAAATCGAGTCTCTATACCTGTTAATAATTGATCCAAGGTACACTACCGGTTGGACCAAGGTACACCGCCGGTGGTGTACTTTGGTCCTAATTACAATTTTCTGTATTTATTTTTGTAATAGTTGAAATCATTTAAATAACATGTTGAAATAAATATATGTTGTATATAACAACATAAAGTATTTGGTAAAAATATTTTTAGTCATTTTTTGCAAGTAATTAAGAAACTAAAAATTGAAAAGTCAAAATAGGTCCAAGGTAACCCACCTTCCCCTATAAAAAAAACGTTAATACATTTTCGTATGCTAATTTTTGTTAAAGATTTGAATATTGAAACATTTGGTGTTTTTATTTACGGAACTACTTAACAGACTTAGGTAGTTTTTGCACCCAACACGCATCTTGCCTTTCTACGCTTATTTTCATTCAAAACGAGTTTTCGGATTTTCTTGACTGAAGTGGTTTCTGCACTCGCCGATACAATTATTGGAACTGGTGACATTTTCTTTTATCAACTGACTAAATTGCTTGATATTACTTATCATGTATCGTGAAAATATACACCTACTACAACTGACGCAGCCTTTTTCTCTCTTTAGGTCTCTGCATCGATGTGCGTCAGTCCATCAGTTGTCAGATTGACCTGAATGATGATCAGTATCGGGTCAATTGTTCGTTACAATTGCCTAACATGCTTTCGGAAAAGTAATAGAAGTAGCCTTTCTTTTGGTCCCTTAGCCCAGTTTTGTGTTTTCTGCTTTATTTCACTTGTGCTTTGTTCTTTTCTTCTATTTGTTTTCAGTCCATTTTCTCCGGTTTCTTTTCTTTCGGATTTGTTTTGTGGAAATCAGCGTCAAACGTCGAAACTTCGGAGACAGTTTTGTGAACTTCTCTGTTTTTGCTGTTGTTTGTTGTGCTTTCAGATTTCTACACACGGCGATTTTTCGGTTGTATTTTAAGATACTTGGTTTATTCAATGTCAGGTGGGAATTAGAGATGTCTTTATTTTCTTTTTGTTTTTAACTCCGTAATTGCATTTTGAATACGAAACTTTCGATGGCGTTAGGTTTTTGGGATAATCCTAATTGAATGATGTATTTTTCCATGATATTCTAAAAGTTGTTTTTTTACACGAGTCTAAGAAACTTATGGTAACAGATTAATCGAGGATAGAAATAAATTTTGCAGTCATTTATTTTTCTGATAAAGGATTTTGTATTTGATAGGAACGCATACACATGTGCACGCTATGTACAAACAACCAAACAACTGCCTGAATATTTGAATATTCAGATTCATTAATGTATGGAATGAATCTGTGTACATCCATGTATTTATGTATGAAAGTACATACTTTGCATCCTTACATAACTTCCATACACGTCATACATGTTAAGTTTGAATATGTTACATATTTTTCAAGAAGGTGATGACAAAACTTGTGATGTAAAAAGGGTTCTGAGAAAATGTGATTTTGTTTCTGATTTTGTCACCTTTCAATGGATAGGAGAATATTTTAGGAAATAATAATAAAATATATGTCAAATAAAAACTAATTTTGTTATTTTTTTAATTTAAAAAATTTAATTGTAACATTTATTTTAGAATATCCCGTTTATCTTTTTAACGGTATGTACTTTAATATAAATGCTGAGATCAAGATTTTTCTTTGGGTAAACTCGTTAGCACTTTTAAAACAACAAATATTTAAGAAAATTAATAAGATTAAAACTTGCGAAACAAAAAGTGTTTTCAGAATTAAAACCCTCTCTGCTGAATATTTTGCTTGCTGCGTAACATGTCATAGAAATTGTATTATGGAATACTTGTTCATTCATGCTTGGCATAATCAGCATTTTTGCAAAGTTTAGAATATTTTGTACTTTAATTTATTAACCTTCAGGTAGAAAAATTTTGACTTCCTCTTTTTTGTGAATGAATATACAATTGGACCCGCACCTATAGCAACGCATATTTTCTTCTATTGGCCATCGAATCCAGGGAAATTGAAAATTTATATTTTTAAGAGTTTCTCACTACTTCAACTGCAATGGCGTCTCTCGCCCGATTCCGATTCCTTTTATTCATTTTCGATCTGGAACTGATCCCGGAACCCAAAAAAACCCGTAACACGCACGACTTTTTCTTTCGCAATGTCGACAAAGCGAGTTATTTGGCCGTGTCACCCTACGTGCGTTGCCTTTTCTTCGCCAAATAGAATGGGAGAACGAGCGAAGGGATTTGACACTCTGTTCTGCCTTGATAACAGATTGGTTACTTTTCTGTTGTGTGAAGGTAATGAAAGCAGTGCTTTAGGGTAGAATATCCGAAATAACAAATTTGTGTTTTCCAGAGGCTTTGGAAGGTGCTAATTCCAGCAACTGTCCGTCCGTCTGCTTGTGTAAACCCTCTCTACAACTCGAACTGATAAAAATTCGGATATCAAATTTGGTACTCGTGTTCGTTAAAGAGTTGCTGTGATAAGGGATATTAGATATTGTTATCATGCGGCAAGATAGTTTTTTTTAAACAAGTTTCTTAAATGTTGTTACGTTTAATTCAAATTTCTTAGAAAAACCCCGATTCAAATATTTAATAAACAAGTGTCATTGTAAATACATGTATTTTTAGCATACATAATGTTAAAACATCATATCTTCTGTTCATTATCATTCAGCCATTTTTGCGATTTTCAAGCTATTTTCTGAATATTTGAATCCTCCTTTTAAAAGTTCAGTTGCAGGCGGTCACAGCTAGACCATTTTGGTAGAAAGATATTGAGGCTTTTATCTGAAAAAACAACAACAGCATTGTTTAAGAATATAAATAAGAAAGTTATTAAGAAATAACAATCTTATTTAAGAAACAATATATTAATTGAAAAACATTCCAATTTTTTTGGTGTAAGAGAACATTTAAAAATAGACAGTTTTGCTGTGTTTAACATCCCTCAAAAGATCTCAGTCTAAAGAAGCTAATGGAACCTACTGCCTTCGTACGCGGAGTCAGCAAGAAGTATCCAGGAATTTCAGAATTCAGACTTTCTTTCTCAGGTGAAATTTGCATTGGAAGTTAGCATAGAAAAAGACGGGCTGGAACACGTTCCTTGAAAAGATACCATGGTTTGCGCTATTACAGTTTTATGGGGTCTCCTTAAACTTGGCCCCTTATGACGCAGATTCTTCGATATGAGATCTGCAGTTTCGGAATAACATTATTTTGGTCACGCCATAAATATTTTTCATTGGGGAATGTCATTTGAGATATTCTACCCATATTAATATTGGCACTTCTCCATTTTTTCTGTAACCATACAATATAAATGTAAAGTAAGCCCTTCAAAATTTATAACACGTATAGAATGGTGTCATTTATGATTTATGTATTGTGATGCATTTAAATTTAGGATAGATTATGCGCATACTTATGATAACAGCAGAAACTAATTGAATAAATATTTATATATCTGTATTTAAGTTGTTTAGTTTAGTAATAAAATAATGTATGCAGGAATAAAAAAGCAAAATGGTATAATTTCCATAAAGACAAATTAAGATTGACTTTCGTTGAATTTTCTGTTAGGTAAATATAAACTCAAGTAAATAAATCTGAAATATAATGGAGAAACATTAATTATTTAATAGAAACTTTTCGAATAACTAATGAATATAGTGTATAACTGAATTTATATTTAGGATATATAGGTTTAAGCAAACAGAAATGTAGTGGATTAACTTAACACTTTTACACAAAAATAAGAAAAGTGAAAAGAAAATTTTGTGCAGCTCAGCTGCCCAATTCTTTTAAGCCAATGTCAGTAACTTCCCCTAAAATTTTGAAAACTTTATCTCATAAAGCCAGTAAATTTCGTGTAAATATAAAAAAATACCCGATTTGGACACGAAAAAAACAACAACATGTCTCTATTATTCCTTTTTACGTCTTTCTTAACGTTGTGCTAGTTGAAGTGGTATCTTCTGTATTCAATCCACCAAACTGTGGGTCCATTCATTAAACCAATCCATAACTGCGCACTACATGCAGTGCCCATGGTTTCTTGATGACCACGATGCATTAGGTCCTCTGAAGAATAAGCATATAGTCTGAAATATAAACTGGTTTTAACTTCATGAGATTATGACTTCTTGGTGGGGGGCAAGTTCACCGAACACTGCGACCTTAGGTCTATTGTATTCAAACTTCTTGAGATTAAAATGTACATATTTAGCTGAAAATTTAATTTGTTTAAGTTTTCAAAAACGATATTTCAGTGGAAAATTATTTTGAATGACTCATTTATACTTTAAATATTTAAATTTTGTAATAGCCTAACAGGCAAAACGTTTTAAATTTTATGTTTATTGCTAGAAAACCTAACAGTCAGATGGTGGGTTTGCATCCTTAAGATGAAAATTTGCCCAAAAGAATGTATGTTAAATAATTTTACTAATGTTTCTGAGGAAAACCTCAAAATCCAAAAAAGCAATGTAAACTGGAAAAAAGCCATAAACGTTTGCGATACATAAGAATAACGTTGCTATATTTTTTTTAACAGTCTACTTTTTAATAATAACGTATCCAATAACCTGATAAGCTCAGTTTCTTTGAATGAATATTTATATAGGTACGAATGTCCTACTAAGTATAAGTATATGAATAAATGCTGTAGCAAAACAACAGTTCCGTCTTAGTTAATCAACTAAATTCATTAATTAGGAATTTCTGACTTCACCTTTACTTTATTTAAGTTACCAATAATAAATATTATAAATTATTACAGATAGAGGAGTCGATTAAGAATATCTGAAAACAAATATATTGCTCTGCATATCAATTTAAAAATACCGGATGAGTGTGATAGCAATGTATATAACACATCAGCCATCAAATACATGACATCGCTCATACATGGAACTAAAATATAAATAAAAATTTTGTAAAATAATAACTACGCAAACCTTTAATTTTGTATGGATTCTGTAAGGAATATACACAGAATACTACTATTTGTTTGAACTGCGTACATGAAATTGCTTTAGTATGACAGAATCTGCTTCATCTCTGTTGACACCGAAGGACAAACATTTCTGTTTGTTTTGGCACGGTATCAACAATATTTGATTCAACCATCTTGTTTCGGGAATCGAAAACCGACCAAAATTGAATTCCCACTCTTTTCAAAATTGACAAATGACATCCCTGAAAGGCAGCCCTCAATTTTTTTCGCATTCAGTCTTTTGGAGTCATACATGGCGCATTTTTTTTTCATTTTAGGAGCATTTCCCTCAAAGCAAACAGTCGTGGCAAATTTTGTATTATTCTAGAGGTTAGCTGTCATAGTTGCTTTCTATTTGTTTCTCAAAATCACAGTCATTTTATTTGGAATCAGATGCTTTAGAATATTTCGTTTTATTCTCATTTACTTTTTCGTATTTTTAATTGCAATAAAAATAATTTTTTAATCTTGGAAAAAGCGTTGGATTAAATCTTTATATAATATTTTCATTTTTTGACCATATATATTTTGAGGTTCTTATCAATTTGATTTCTTGTTTTAGAGTAAAAATTATCAAAATTATTTACTTAATTAGGATTTAATTAATTTTTGAAAAAGTTTTATATTAACCTTATTTTAAAATTTTTATTTCATAAATTACCAAATTCATTCACCATAGAAGTTCATATTGATGCAAACATGTTTTAAACAATGGGGTTGTTTCACGACGAATCTGGCAACACTTGTCATCCTCAATTAGAATTTAATGTTTCTGCTTTAGAATTACCGTGTTGACCCGGCAGCACAACGGTTAGGAAACTAGCGCGCGATAGATGGCAGCATCTGTCACGTATGTGTATGTGTGGGTGAGTGTGTTGTGTCTGTCTTACTTGACGAAGGTTTTAAGCGGATCCCTGAGCAAGCGCACAAACCTGAAAATGTATGTCTACCAACCAACCAAATTTAGAATCGGACCCGTTCATTTCGGACCGACCCCATTAGAATTACTGTTTATGTTTTGTTTTTGTTATTCGGCAGTGAGTTTTCGTTGAGAATATTGAAGTTAATTTTTTTTAAATGCCAAGTTTTTGCTGTGTTGTTGGCTGTACGAATAATTCATTAACGCAAAATTGTGCAGAAAAAAAAGTTTCATTACACGTATTTCCCCATGCTGATCCTGAATTGATGAATGAGTGGCTATCTCGAATTAAACGAGCATGGAGGCCGCCATCTTTGAAATTCTAATTGAGGAAGAGAGGTGTTGCCAGATTCGCCGTGAAACAACCCCATACAAGAAACCGACTTTTAAAATTAAAATGGGACAAAATGTATTTTTCTATAATATATCTATAATTTTCAAATTTAGGGCTATATCTAGCATTTCTTTAGTTTTTTAGTTCAATGCAATGCAATAATTGAGGTGCAAATTTTACAGTAAAGTCATAAGTTTTTTTTATCTTTGCAGATAGTCGTACCTTTGTAATGAAATTGTCGAAATTGACACAACAAAAGAAACGTAATGTTTTAGTTAACTGCGATAAATGTATTTATACATTATTATCTATCGATCATCAAAACAGCTTTAACTTAACCGCATTCCTTTGATCTTATTACTTCTGACTCATAAAATCCTCTTAAGTGGTAACTAGTTCTTTGCAATTTCTGGAAAACTTAGTTTTTTTAGTGTGTCACTTGGGTTCTGTATGTCTGTTTGATTATAGAATATCGGTGAAGTGTTAGTATAAAATTAGAAAAACAGTTAAGTCAGAGATTTACCTTATTACAGAGAGGTGTAAGTAATACCATTGATAATGCAAACATTAAAAGTAAAGTATGAACCTTCATATTCAATATTGTACATAAAAAACCCATCTTAAACTGTTTAAATCGTCGAGAGTTTAAATAAATATTTTTCGGGAAGAAGTATAATTTTCTCAAGTCCGTTATATGCACTTGGAAAGTAAATGAAAAATGATGTGAAACAAAATTACAAAATGTGCAAATATTGACTAAAGACTTAAAATTTATTTCTTTTAAAACTTCAAAAGCCTTCATCTCAAATATCGTTCTTTTGTAAAAACTGAAAAGAATACTTCCTTTTCTTACTGTACTTTCAGTTCAATTTTAAAGGTAAGAAATCTGAAAGTATATTCATTTTCGACGAGCATCGAAGCAGATATGTTCTTGGTTGAGTAGATAAGACTTAACACAAAATTTGCATCCGTTCTTACATAAGATTTCCAGTAAAAATGAAAATTCACAAGTTAAAGAATCTCAATAAGATTTTTTTAAAAAAATCAAGCCTTAACTTCTGTTGATCACACAAAAAAAAATTAAATAAAAAAAAATGTTCAAGTTTAAAGCGTCGGGGCCTTGGACAAAATTTCTTATGAATAGATAAAATTTCTTATGAATAACGGGTTCTTAAGCCCAGGTAAAAAAATCAGTGAAAAACCTTTAAAAAAAACTTAAGGAAAACTGAAGGTATTTCGGACTAAAAAAACCTGCGCTTTCCCTTAAAGAGAAAATACAGGTAAAAAACCTGCATATTCCCTTCATTTTTTTGTCCGAAATACCTTCAGTTTCCCTTAAGGTAAAAAACCTGCGCTTTCCCTTAAAGGAAAAATGCAGGTAAAAAACCTGCATATTCCCTTCATTTTTAGTCCGAAATACCTTCAGTTTCCCTTAAGGTAAAAAACCTGCGCTTTCCCTTAAAGGAAAAATGCAGGTAAAAAACCTTCATATTCCCTTCATTTTTAGTCCGAAATACCTTCAGTTTCCCTTAAGGTAAAAAAAATCAGTGCTTTAACTTAAAGGGAAAATGCAGGTAAAAAGCCTGCATATTCTCTTTATTTTTAGTTCGAAATACCTTCAGTTTCCCTTACTGTAAAAAAAAACCCTGCACTTTCCCTTAATGGGAAAATGCAGGTAATAAAAAAACTCCTCATTCTTGCACATTTTTGTCCAAAGAACGTCCCTTGAGCTGAATTGTGTTGATGCATAAACGAGCAATTTTTTAACCAAAATGCATAACTTTGTAACTCAGGTAACTTTTAAGTAAAAGGAGAAAAAAATAATGTACTTGTTTAAATTACTTTGGATGTCTTATGCAAAAATCATAAATAAAATAAACTATAATTAACTGATTAATTTATAACAAATGAATGACTGATGAATTTGTAAATAAATTCAAAAAGAATGTCTACAAATACTGAGTCAAATAAGATCCGAGTTTGCGTGGGTTCGAACGTTCCCCCTCTTCTTGACTTCAACCCGCCAAATTGAAGAGCTAAAAAAATTTTTTTGAATTCCTCAAGAAATGAAGTTTCCAATATTTCATTATTTTTGGCCAAGTTTCTGCTACAAACTAATTATTAAAATAAAATGCCACTTTTCTCATTTAAAAGTACCCTAACTTGTTATTAATAAAACTATTTAATTAACACTATAAAATGTACTTATGAAAGCTGAAATGGGCACATAGCAGGCCATGGCTCAGTAATGGGCTGTTGCGCCGGGGAGTTTTTTTTTTAGTACTGCATATTATTTACTAGACTGCAACTCTGAGATATATATTACTAAAAATATAGGGCCTGAAATTATCATCATTATGAAAACAGTCAAAATATTTAAAATTTGAAAAATTAAAATGTTAATTTAGATATATTTCTCCGAAAAAGAAATTGCACCATTTCACGAGTAAATATAACAAAATCTCAAATCTTACGAGAAGGATGGTGCATTGTTCCTAGATCTACTCCTGAATTCAACACTAAAAAATATATACTCTAGGCAAAGATTAAAACAGACCTACATTTTTCACATAAAAAAATTATTACAATGAATTGTGTTTTAGAATATAACATCATTAAATTTTAAAACACTATTTCTTTATTATTTCCATAACTGCTGAAGAAAATAACTTAATAAAAAATTTAACTTGAAAAACATGTGACTTACCAACTTGGAAGTTTATCTTTAGTAGCTAAAATTAGATATATAAAATTTGTAAGCTTACACCTCTTTTTTTTTTATTAAGTTCGTCATAGAGATTAGGGATGCAACGGATATCCGGCCAACATACTGCATCCGGCCATTAGGCCGGATAGTTGGCAGTAGCCGGATAACACAATTATCCGGCAGTACTATCCGGCCTGTTAAATCTGACATTTTCTCTAAAAAATGTGTTGTTTTAATTGTTATTGTTAAATTGACTATTTTTCCTTAGTCAACAGGTTATTTTTAAATTTTAATAAATTTTATTTGATTGATATTGCAAATAATGTTAGGAAATAAATTCATGATCCTGGACTTTTTGCAAGTGACTAACATCATGGACCTGGTTTAGCTCTGCTAAACCTAGTAGATGAGCATCAACAACACAACACATTATGTTAAAAACAAACAAAGCATATTAGATTTGTTTCAAGATACGTAAATTAGGGTGTAAAAAAAAGTGATAGTTCTGCGTCCTTTGGTAGAATATAGTTTGCTTTTTTTCGTAAATCAGTCCCGCTTCTGAAAACAGTTGCTCACTGTATATACTGCTAGCTGGTGAAGAAAGGTACTTGTTCACTAGTTTTGCTAATATTGGGAAGTTAGAGACTGGTTAGTTATACTACGATGTTTATTGGTTAGTTTTACTATGTCATCCAAAGTAAAACTGCTACAATTGCAAAAGTTTTTACTAAAATTATACTTTTGAAGCCTAAAAAGGCCAGCGGATATTTGGTATCCGCCCAAAATGGTATCCGTTGCATCACTAATAGAGATCTGTAAAAATACATAGCTTGTTCCTAGAACTATTTTACAGGCAATTAAATATGTGATTCATACTATATGTTTTAAGTATGACAATATTTATAATGCATTTTTAAGATTTTCCTGAGATTTTAGTTAATTGTTTTTAACAGGGATCACACATAAGATAATTTATTCATGTAATAACATTATACAAAATCAGGTCTTAATTTGTTAATATCATGACTCAAAAGTTATGAGAGTAATTATTAGTAAAAAAGAATGTTTTTTTATCTATCTTATATGTAAAAGTGTTAAAAACATTACTTATATGCATATTAAATTGTACATAAAAAAAGAACTGCCCGAATGGCAAAAAAATTCTATAGTAGGGTACAGGAACGACTAGTACTGAACTGCCATCTTGTACTGGCTCACTACGGAGAACGAATAGAGAGGAAAATGTGCTAGTTAATTTATAATTGTGATACTGAGATAGGAAGTACATCCACGGCAAAGGCGGCAATTCGAACCTGCACCCGTTACAGCGTGCAGACTGCTAGCGTTATGGAAAGCGATCCAAACCACTTGGCCATCCGACCCCACATGGCCCACCCTATATTGTCTTCATGTTGGTCCATGGTGCTGTTGCCTGGCTCAGTTCTACCTTAGTATCGAAACTCTTTGATTAACACCAACCAAACCTAGCCATAACCAAAACTCGATTCACTAATTTATATATTATGAAAATGCTAATCTAAAAATTAATTAGCAGTATATTCAATACCTCCAAAGCAGCCATGAAGCAAAATACCTCGGATTCACTCAGTTGGTTGCACTGTCATCTTTTTATGATTCTGATGAAGAGGATCTAAGGAGCCATAACCATAAGAGCTTAGGAAGTACCAAGAACCAAAGCAGCTGGCCTGATGGTTAGACGAGGGAACTTCACTTGCCCCGGAAAGAGGGAAATTGTGAAATTTTCTCAATAAGTTTATAAAGGCACTTACAGTGTCTCCTTAAAAACTTACTCGTAAAATAACACAATACAATGCTTTGTTATTCAAAAAAGTACCAACTGAAAGAAAGACAGAAAAAAAAACATAAGTTGTGTACAAATCAAAGCATAAAAAATACAACTGATTTTCAAACCAATTCTTCAATAATACATGCGTTAATGCGAATTTTAAATTTACCTTTTGGTTTTTTTTCTTTTAAACAATTCAATGTCATTTTTAAAAAGAAACAGTGATAGATAAATAATTTGTATTGAATAAGAAATCCTTCAACAACTAATTTTAGCAAAAATTGTGATAGCAAAAAACATAAATTATTGGAAAAATTATAATGTATATAAATTTTACAACGAATGTTATCATTAGTACATCCCAATAGATTTACTATAAATAACAGTAAAACTAGATTCATAAACAATACGCATTGCATGCTTGCACAATGCATTCTACAAGCGGATCATAAACAATCTACAATCAATAAAAATAATCCCATCTACATGCAATAAAAATAACGATATAAAAATCAACTTACCTTGTTTATCTTCTCGTAGATTTTCAAATTTTAAAAGTAATTTTTTTAACAAACTTAAACTCTTTAAGAAAGAATAACAATCCGGCGCCGGGTGAAGTCAAGAAAATGAGAAGTTGAGTTGTCTTTCTTTCTGATTCGGAGTGCGGAAAACTAAACTCTAAACTGTTTGGTTTGGTTCCTTGCGAAAGAGCAGTGGCGTTCGTCGCAAGTTATTAAAAAATACTTGGAACTTATGTACAAATTTATGCCTACAATTTTCTTTGTTTTTTTAAATTGTTTTTAGAACTGTTTTAGTTAAATTTTGTAATCCTCTAAACTGTATGACTTAAGAATCAAGTCAAGAAATACTTTCTCGCTGTGGTTTGGTTTGTTTGAGAGAGGAAATAAATTAAAAATACAGTAAATGTGCCCGAATGTAATACTCTCACCTCTAATTGTTTATAAACAAGCTCTAGATGGCAATTTATTCTTTTTTTTTTTAAGTATTGAATTACGAAGCATTGTGACAGTGTTCGATAGCGTGATTGCAATCAATGAGTAATGGGATTGTTTCAACATATAGCAAAGAAAGCAAAACTGCCAATGAAATCATAGTTCGTGTGATTTTCACGATCGTGTGATTTTTTTAAACCAATGAGATGTTTCAACGTTTTTTCAAATTTAACGAAACAACTAATGAAATCGCAGTTTAGGGAGCGTGAGGACTTAAGAAATATACCTATTGTCGTTATATATTGGTAGTATTTCAGCGTATTTTAACGATTCACTATTTCTCCTAATTTCCATCTACGATTGTGTGCTTAACGGTTGCGTTGGGTGCCTATTCAGGTGTTGGCTCGTCACCTGACTGTGGTTCTAAAATACGACGCCCGTCGCCAATAGCCCTCCCCAAGTACTCGTGTGACGTCGAATATGACGTGATTTTTTGGTCATAAAATGCCCCTAAATTGACGTCATTTTTTTGGTGACAATGTCCATTTTGAAGACGTGATATTCGACGTCAAATAATGACGTTAATCTGACGTGAATAAATGACTCTTTTGTGACCATATGACGTGAACTTTTCGTTAACAAATAACGTGAATTTCACGTGAAAAGTGGACGTGAATTTCACGTGATAAGTGGACGTGAATTTCACGTGATAAGTGGACGTGAATTTCACGGGAAAAGTGGACGTGAATTTCACGTGACAATACGACACGCTTTTCACGTGATAAATTGACGTTAATTTTAAGTGACCAAATGTCACGCTTTTCACGTGATCAAATGACGTTAAGTTTACGGGATCATATGACGCTATTTTCACGTGATCAAATGACATTAACCTCACGTGACTATATGACGCGATTTTCACGTGATTTTTTTTATTTCTATGTAATTTTAGTCATGGTGTAAAACAAAAATTTGTTTAAAATATAATACAATATTTTGAATTACAGAGATATATCATTTTCAAAACATATTGTCCTTAAAAAGAAATTTCTAAATTAATGACTGTTAACATTCTATTCATAAGTCATTAATTAAAAAAAAATTCTACTTATTTTGAAAAAGATATTCCTCATAACTTCAAAATATTCAATAATATTTTAAACAAATTTGTATTTTACACCATGATTGAGATTGCATATAAATAAGATGAGAAAAGAAAACTGAAATTCAAAAACTATTTAGTACATAATTAAGAATTTTAAAATGATATTAATTTTTATTTGCTATTACTATTTTGCTATATCTATATTTGCTTTACTATTTTTACTTTAATGAACATTTAGAGCTACAGATAGGCAATTATAAATCTTGATATTTTAAATAAATACAAAATCATTTAGAAGCAAAACATTTTTATTTGAAAAAAAAAAAAAAACAATTGAAGACATAACTGATTTCATAAACAGACTTTCAAGGAGAAACTGAAAAAGAAAAAAAGATAAATATATTATAAAAACTGTAAATATATATTCTCAGTATAACTTTTTTTCACATAATAACCTTGCCCATCTAAAATAAATCTAATCAAATATTCAAAGGATTATAAATTTAGTTGTTTTTTTAAAATATTTTCTATATTTCCATAAAAAGATTCAATAACTTTGTCTTTACATTTTAAAAATGGAAAAGTTTATTTTTATAACCACAAAGTATAGATTACACAAAATAAATAAAAAATATTAGAATACTATTTAACTGCTTGACTGACATAAAATTCAATGAATTGAACCGGGAAAATGTGTCGAGTATTTGATTTATGGTCCAATTTTTATGTTTTAGATCAGGAGTTCGCAACCTTTTTGCACATGCATACCACTTGACTTTGAGAAATTTTGGCGTACCACTTGATCTTAATATTTTAATAAACATACAATATTTCCTCTTTTTGAATCAAATTCCCAAGAAAAATTATATTTAATGGTTAGATACTTGTTTATTTATAACATCCTTTTAATAAAAGAGAAGGAAAAAATGGTATTAATTTACAGTTTTATTTATTACCTATAGGTCTACAACCATACAAATAAAAAGTTAGTGCAAACTCAGCAAAAAATTAATCATCATACAAAATATACTTTTATAGTCTTTAGTGCGAAAATTGTTGTTTGCCTTTGATTAAAACATCAACATTAGGAGTAATGTGGAACTTATCTTCAACACTTATTATGCTTCTATGTTTATTTACAAGAGTTTAGAAAATCCACTTTCATACAAGTAACTCCTAACAAATGGCATAAAAAATGCTTGAGGGAGTTCAAAGGGCACTCTGTTTTACATCTGATCCAGAATTTAATTAAAGATATATCTTTAAAATAATTAAAACTATCAGGGTTCGTACTCTATCTATGATAGTGAAATTCAGGAGTTTCTAAGGAGTACAGCGATGTAACTTCAGGAGATTTCGGGAAATAAATTTGAATATGCGTGTGTTTATTATTGTATTGGTCTAGGGACTTAGACCGAGAATGAAGGAAACAAGGGGTGTAAATGTTGTGAAAAATTTGAGACTTCGGTGTAAAAGCCAACCTCCCTTTTGGGGGGTCCTTTCTTTTTGGCAATGTTTTAAATTTTCGTGACTCTTGTTTTAAATTCATGACTTTTTCGACCGGCAGACATCCGAATAAAGTATGAGAGAAAACCGTGTGAAAAAGGAGAAAAATGATTCATGTTAATTTTATTCAGGAAAGGGCAAAATATCAGGAGATGATACACAATTTTTAGGAGATATAAAGGCCCTTAAAAAATAAAATTTAGGAGTTTTTTAGGAATTTCAGGAGGCGTACGAACCCTGTACTATGTTTGCATGCTGACTGCTCATGTCTATAGAAGCTAGTAATAGTATCATGTAGCCACATCACTCACTGAACTATCTGAAATTTCCCATCGTACCACCCGGAACCCCTGTTTTAGATTATGATAGGGATCTGAATTAAAGTTGATAATAAATTTATACTAAACTTAAATGAGTAAAAATACAATGCTAATTTGATTTCATTATTCACATCCCACTGTTGTTTATTTTACAAAAAAAAAGGATAACTTTTTATAAAAAAATATATTAGTATTTTAATTCATCTTGGAATACCTTTATATATTTAATATTTAAAAAAAAAACATTGCATTTAAAGCATTTTTTAACTTCTATAAAAATACTGTCAACAAAAATGAAACACTTTTACTTCTTTTTAACAATGTTAAAAAGTCAATACATATCAAGTATTAGGGAGAAAAAACCCATTTAACACATTACAACTCTTAGAATTTCACTATTTTTTTTAAAATTTTGAATGGCCTTAAATCATATTAAAAAAAAAACAAAAAGAAAAGTGAATAAAATACTCATTTTACCACGAGATATTATAACAATTTATTTGACAAGATAGAAGTTACATTAATGTTAAATCAAATATTTTTTTATTTAAAAATAACTACAATTAATTTTACGAAACCTAAGTTTTTCTTGCAAAAGACAAAATAGATATTCAATGTAACGAAAAGAACAGATGAAGAGTTTTCCTCCAAAATATAAATTAAATTTATGTCATTGGCAGTATAAAATATTATGATATTTCATGCATGGTGTAGGGATCGCTACCCGCGAGCCCTCTGTGAAAGTGAAATGAACTGGAGTGAAGAAAAAAAAAGATCGGTAGAGAGACTAGACGAGGAAGCGTAGCGTCGTAGGTGTGAGATGTTGGTACGAAGAATGGGGCCATTGAGCTCACTGTACATAAATGAATATTTTTATTGTTAATTAAAAAATGATGTTTTAAACAGCTGCAAGTCCTTAATTGTGAAATAGTCATGCTACCAAACGAAGTAACAGAAGAGGCCACGAGTTAGGCCTCCTTTTAGAATATGCCCGGTCACGCGGACCTTGCCAGCCCCCTATACATGGTTCACCACAATTCCTATTTGAGTATTTTTAATAAACCTTTCAGGTCCAACTCTTTATTTTTTATTCGAAAAATCTAAAATTTATGAAATCGATTCATTATGCATCCAGAATGAGATATGGTAAAAAACAGGAGTAAAAAGAAATCTTAATTTTTTAAACCGAATTTTAAGGAGGGAAAATTGAAATCATAATTTTTTAATAAATTATACCAATAATGTTTCAAAACTTTATATTGCAAATTCAGTTCAAATCATTTTCAAACATCTTAAAAATAAAAGATGAAGAATTTGGGTCATATATTTAATAAAATTGCTTATGTGAATTTTTTTACCATGTTTTTTTCCATTTTTTCATTTAAAAAAAACAAACGTCATTAACTTCTCCAAAGAAGACATTGATTCTATCTTCTTTATGATAAAATAAGTGCACATCAAATATGCAAGCAAGAATGATTTTGGTCAATATATTTAATAAAATTGCTGCTTATTGTGAATATTTTACCAATTTTTTCCCATATTTTCATTTAATAAAAACAACGTCATTTTAACTCTCCAAAGACATGATTCAGCTATCTTTTCTTATGATAAATAAGTGCAAGCTTAAGTTAGTAAGAAAAAACAGCAAGCTGATGATTTCAAATGGAATCATATCGGGTGAAAAGGTTTAAGGGGTCATAGGAGTCTTAAAAATGTGCAGAGAAGCTACTACAAAGTAGTTTGATCTATCATGTAACTTGTTAACTACTCAATATATAAGTACAATTTTTTTATATGTAATTCTACAAGATTTATTTAATATAAAACAAATTTTAAAATTTATGAAACTTTAGCCAAAACTAAAATAAATGATATTAAACATAAACAGGGTGTCTACCAGATTTGTCAAATCTAATTTCATGACTTTTTCTTGACCTTTTCAGAAACTTTTACAACCGTTTAAATGATTAAACCATTAAAGAAAAAGTTACAAAGACAAACCATAAAATAATACTCGATGCAATACAGAGCAAATTCAAGCAGCTGTTGCATCATACGCTTATTAGAGGAAGAGGGAAAAAATTATAACACTTTTCAAGGACTTTCCCAGAAAAATTAAGGACTACAAAATACTAACAATATAAATTCTGGGGAAAATTCGTCTTTTTTGACATTTTTTAAAATTTTCATGACCTTTGCTCTAATTTTATGACTTTTTAAGGACTTTCTTTACCTTTTTTTGATTTCATGACTTTTTTTTGACTTTCCTGATTTTCTTGACCGGTAGACGCCCTGATAAAGCTATTTGAACACATTGGGATTAGGCTTGCGCGGCAAATTTTGAGGTCAAATTGAACAAATGACCAAGAAAATGACTTTATATTGTACAAATATGTACAAACAAAGACTTATAACTAAATTCTCAACTCAATTTTAATAAGAAATTATTTTAAGAAATTTTTTTTCTAAAAAAATTAATAATTTTTTTAAATTTGGATATAAATTTTTTTAAAAAATATTTTCTAATTAAAATTGAGCTGAGAATTTAGGTATAAGTCTTTGTTTGACATATTTGTACAATATAAAGTCATTTTCTTGGTCATTTTTTCAATTTTGACCTCAAAATTTGCCTCGCAAGCCTAATCCCAATGTGTTAAAATAGCTTTATGTTTAATATCATTTATTTTAGTTTTGGCAAAAGTTTCATAAATTTTAAAATTTGCTTTATAATAAATAAATCTTGTAGATTTACATATGAAAAAATTATACTTGTATATTGAGTAGTTAAAAAATTACATGAGAGATCAAACTATGCTTTGTAGTACCTTCTTTGCACATTTTTAAGACTATTATGACACCTTAAACCATTTGCTCCTTTTATTGTTTGAAGCAGTGTACTAGTTTTACTAACTTACTAAGAATTATGCACTTCTGAGATACCGCATAGTTTAGCCAATATCTTAAAAAATGTTCCTAATATCACATATCTGCGTTATTCCCAAAATTTTGCTTAACTCTGATTTCAGCATCTCTAGGATGACCAGACATTCAGTATTTTATTTAACAATACAGTAATATAGTTAAAAAAAAAACAGTATATTTTTAAAGAATAATAACGCAAAAACACACTTTAAATTATAAAGTGTAATTTATAATAATAAAAAAAGTGTTAAATATAACATAAATCCCACTATTATTTCAAAATAAATATCAAAATTTTTTAAGGACTCAAATTTCTTTATGTGGAACTTTAATCATAATGTATCATTTATACAAATAACACAAAAAAAAACCCTAAATAAAATTCAAAAATATCACACAAAAACTTCTATTAATGCAATGTACATTGATTTTTTTCTATTCTAAAGTTGTATTTATAATTTATTTAAACAAAATGTTTTGGACTAAGTCACAATCAAAGAGTAATCATCTATAAAAGGTTAGTTAATTGCCACAAAAAAAAAACCTCAAAATTATTGATTGAAAAAATATGTACTTAAGATTCATAATGAATGAAATTTGAGAAAAACAATCTTTCTTTAACCATGTTCTGTGTTTGAAAAAAAAACCCGAGTGTGTATAAGAAAGTAAAAGTTTGGCAATTCACAGTGTTTGGGTTAGTTGTTGCATTTTTTATTAGTACCATTAAGTTCTTTCTTTATGTGTGGCACTAGAAATTTTTTTTTATGAGGAAAAAACAAACTTACATGCTGCATATTTTAAAAGAAACAATTTATGAATTTGATAGCAAATATGTAGTGGACCATCTTGTAAAAAAAAAATAACTTGGACCCGATCGATGGAGCTTTTCAAGGATTTGGCAAAAATTAACATCAGGTGCATGTTTGGCAACATATAAATTACACCATTTAACAATTATACTTATTTAACAACTTACTTAGTCCTCTTCGTGCCCTGTGACACATAAGGCTTGGCCATCCAGCCTGGTTCCTCTCGTCCTTGACCGATGAACTTGTCGATGATTCCGAAAAAAAAAGACATACATTAGAGATTTGAAGTTTAAAATTAGCTAGCTTTACTTATTTTTACCAAGGCTACTTGCAAGTCAAACTACTTGTTGAGGTTTCCAGTAATTTCTGGAGAAGGGGTTAGACTTGACTTTTAGTAAATAACTACCTTTTTAAAAAAAACTTTACAATAAACTTGGGGTAAAATATTGATTTTGCATGCGGACAAGAATCAAACCAAACATACAAAAAGTTGTTAAATCAAAACAAGCACAAGTTTCTCATTAGCTTGTTGCAAGGTAAACCCATACTAGAATTAAAATTATGTATTAATATCATAAAAAAGTTTAAATGTAAATTAACCAAGATAATAAGTAAAATAATATGTGCCGATTATTTTCTTCCATTCTAGTTGGTAAAATTATTGTATAAACATTACTTAAATATATATTTTTTATTTAAAAAAAACATTTTGCCACCTCCCTAGGATCCCTTCGCTACCCCCCAGTGGATTGCGACCCACCGGTTGAGAACCACTGACCTAACTGTTCTTCAAAGAGAACTAAAATTAAACAAACAAAACAAAGTTTTTTTTTATTCCAATTGAAAAGTTAGTTTAAAGGAGTTACATTTCAAAATAAGTTCATGGCAGCCTTTGGAAAGTAGCAAAATTTTTCATTACTTTGTTAACATTGAAAGTAACTCAGTTCAGTTTTACTGCTTTTTTAAAATGCAACGGTGTAACTTTAAAAACAGCAACCGTTAGAAGAGTAACACGTTACTCCAAGCCTAGCTAGAAAATTCAGCCAAAATCTACAACTAATATTATCACGAGAATCATTTTTAAGGTCAGTTACTCAAAAACTAAGAATCTGTAAACAAAAAAAATGAAATTGCATCCTATGTTGAGTTAATTTTGCTATACTAAAACCGACCTTACGTTTTCGGCAGAGAAATGTACTGCACGGAAGAAACTGGGTAAACAACGCAGCTGGCGCCGAAATTTCGCCTACTCTGATTGGCTGCTCCTTTGATCCTGATATTCGTGCGCCCTTTTACTTCAAAATCGAAGGAAAAATAACTAAAATTACACTCTAACTGAAACTAAACTAATAAAAATAATAAATTTATGTCTTGAAATAATAAATAAAATTGTTTATTGAATGTGAAGCACCTTTTTTTATTCGATTCTCGCACTCGAAAATGAGAACTATTTACCCTTTTTCTCATAGAACATTTGTATACTGCAAACTTAAAGTTGGTTTTACTGTAGCTTAACATAATGTGCTTCTGAGATCATGCCGAGGTTAAAAAAATACTATAGATTAAAAAATTATGCTTTTTTTACTTGAGACGTGTGTAAAAGATTGATACATTTAATAGATTAAAAATGCAACTTACATTTTATCGAAGTCAAGGCATCTTAAAGGTCGTCTTAGCAGCTAGCTATAGGGTTGCCAACGGTCGATCTGCGGAAGCGCAGCCTTGATTGGTATCTTGTGTCCTTCTTTGGTTCCTTGTGGAAACAAAATGTGAATAAGAATCACAAAATTATTAGTGTGATCACTGAATTAGATTGGTTCACTTGAAAAATTCCACCGGTCACTGATTACACAAGCTATGGGCAAAAACTGTCACCTTGAAGCACGGTCAAGTCACAAGGATAACACTGGGATAGCCGTTGAAACGACATCTTATATGGCATCAGAAAATTGTACTATGCAATAGTTACTAGCCCTTTTGTATTTAGTAAAAACTAGCCCTTTGAACAGAGTTCCAGCAAGAGGTACTAATTGCTACCAGTAACGATTCACTGGTACCATTCACTTCACTTGTTAAAATTAGTCCAGAACACAAACATACATACTTATGTGGCATTTAACCATTTAATAAAGCAAGTTACTAGACTTAAAACAAGCTAATACACATAAAATGTTCAGTGATTAACTAAATCATTATGTAAACAATACAGTAGCATTTTTTCAAAACAAAACATTTTTTTTCTGTAAATCTATTATACGAGAATTCTTCTAAAGGTAAAGTTAGATTACCACTAACACTGTAAAACACGAGTTAAGTAATAAAAATACAATGATTCATACATTTTTGTCAGTATAATAGGCCTAATAAAAATGCATTCAGGTTGGCCTTGTCAAAACGCATACGTTGGTGAAACGAAAAACTCAGTGCTAAATACTATACAAAAACTAATTAGAAAAATATGAGTATTGTGAAAACAAAGTTAGAAAATACAAACTTACTTCACCGTCTTCCGAAAACTTACTTCGGCGTCGGCCGAGATGCCAACCAAAATAAAATGGCGAATGGCATTGGCGACGCCTTGAATGATCCCGCGCTAAATAGAAGGAAGTGACGTCACCGGAAATTCGTACTTTTGTTGACGACCGAACGACGTTAGTTATGGCGTCACTTTAGTCAGTTTGGTCATTTTGCGACCAACTACTTGGCGTCTTTTGCATCACGTCATTTGGCTGACAAAAAAACGACGCCGAAAATGGCGTCATTAAAGGACGTCAACTGAACTGACAAAAAATTGACGTCATTTTTTTCGTGATTTTTTACTTGTTGACGTCATTCATAAAAATATGACCTTATTTTCACGTCATATTTGACGTGACACGAGTACTTGGGTCGTGTAGCTCTAGTGCGACGATAATTCAAACCTAACCTAACCTAACGATTGTGTGTTTTTAAAGTTGTACAGCTGCGGAAATAAAAAAAGTACCACTAGTGATTATTTCAGCCGTTAGTCACCCTATAGAATCGGACCTTTTTGACATTGTGAACAATTAACATTCTGAGTTAATTGCATGACACAAAATATGCATAAGGGGCCGTCCTCATATTAAAAATGTTACTAACTTTAAAATTTCCAAAGGCAACACCCCTTTTTGAGTCCATATTTCTAATCTATGACCTATTTCAATACGAAATGCCAATTTTTTTTAGTTTTTAAGCATTATTAGGGGAGTTAGAGACGTGCAAAGTTTAGGTCCCATAATGTTAAATGAGTTGCACATAAAAAACTATCTCAATCTATAAATAATTAAGATAATGAAACGAATTTTTTACTGAAAAGAAGTTATAATAACCCAAACAAAATGTATTTAATATTGGGGTATTTAAAACAATTTTTATATTTTTTAATAATTATTATATTAATTTTTTAAAAAAATATGAATAGAAACCCCTCAATATTTTTACAGAAATGCATTTAAGACAGGAAGTTTAAGCGAAATCCCAATTTTTAAAAAATTTTATTCATAATTTGCTGAGTAAATCACAAAATACTTTTTAATTACCCTTTAGGGGACTGTGTATAACATTATGTGTAATTGATAAATAAAGACGGCCTTGCAAAAGGAAGAAGTAGACTGCGCTTGTCATTTTAGAGATGATCCCCAAAAGGTCCACAAGTGATTCTATTGAATAACTCGTCAAATATTCATCCAAATGTAACAAAAACTTAGATTTAAGGGTTTTCGAGAGTGCTTAACATTTCTAAGTTATTAAAATTGGGGGTTGGTATTGGAAATTTCAAAGTTCGTAACATATTCAATATGAAGACGGCCCCTTATGCAAATTTTGTGTCATGCAATTAACTCAGAACGTTAATTGTTCACAATCTCAAAAAGGTCCGATTCTATAGGGTGACTAACGGCTGAAATAATCACTAGTGGTACTTTTTTTATTTCCGCAGCTGTACCTAAGAGGGTAATACAATGTTAAGTTTCTACAGAAATTCTTCTACAAAAAAAGCAATTATCCTATTGATTTTTTCCGATTTGTTTTAACACGTTTTATGCAATTGCAATTTTTCTGCTCTAAGCCGAAGATATATCATATGTAACCCTGAAATAATAAATTAATAAGAATATTTTTCTTTACAAATCGCTTATACTTATTATAAATATTTTTATTGCCATTGTCGTACACGTCACGTGGCAATAAACAAAATCAGCAATAAAATTAAATTTGTTATTGAAATTTAAACTAAGAACCCTTGAAATATTTTACTTAATCAACAAAATGATAAAAATTTTTAGTGCTTTAATTTATTATTTTATTTTAGAAGTTACATTTTCAACGAAAGTCAATGAAATATAAGCAATCATAAAAGAAATATTATACAACAATACATACGGTATTCAACTAATAATTAACTACTCTTATACTACAATATTCGTTAAGCGACGAGTCCCATTATGCTGTAACTCTATGGTCAAATACTTCACGTTGTTAAAGTTAAGCCTAACTTGCAAGTACAATTTTTCCTTTTCCGAAATACAACGACAAATTCACGTTGTAAGAAGAAACTTGTATACGTGCATTCTATTTTAATAAAAATTAGTAATTTTAGTGAAAAATTGCTTGTTTTATAAATCAGATGATGATTAATGTTTCAATACAGAGCTGTATTGAAATTAATAAAAAAAACACGTAGAAGGTGGCAAACAACCTAATTAGATGGTAATAGCCATTAAAAAAAGTTTTTGTTCCTTCAAAATACCTGTGATGATTTAACTAAGATCTGCTAGAGGTAACTGAAAGTAATTTGCAGGTTGTGAGATTATTGAAATAAACCTGTATAAAACCTTTAAAAAAACCTTCGAAATTCCTGCATAAAAAGCAGTTTTCGTTTTCCTTTAAACTACCTTCGTTGATTTAACTAAGATCTGCTAAGTGACTAAAGGTAATTTGCAGGCTGTAAGATTACTGAAATGAACCTGTATAAAACCTTTTAAAAACCTTCGAAATACCTGCATAAAAAGCAGTTTTCGTTTCCCTTTAAAATACCTTCAATGATTTAACTAAGATCTGCTAAGTCACTAAAGGTAATTTGCAGGCTGTAAGATTGCTGAAATAAACCTGCATAAAACCTTTAAAAAAACCTTCGAAATACCTGCATAAAAAAGCAGTTTTCGTTTTCCTTTAAAATACCTTCAATGATTTAACTAAGATCTTCTAAGTCACTAAAGGTAATTTGCAGGCTGTAAGATTGCTGAAATAAGCCTTCATAAAACCTTTAAGAAACCTGCAATATTTCCTTAAGGAAACCTGCAGTTTTCATCTCCCTTCAAAATACCTGTAGAAAACCTGTAAAAAACCTTCAAAATCGAATTTTTTGTAAAGGTTTCTTGCTGACTTTTTTACCTGGGAGGGTTTATGTTATTAATTTAGTGGAACCTTAAAAAAATATGATCAAGCCAGTATTTTATTTTCTGCCTACATACCTGAAACAAAGTTTCATTGCAAAAATGTTTTGAGAAGAAGAACAAATAATTTAACAAAACAATATATTAATTTTGAATAATCATAAAAATGCAATTTTTAATAGAGGAGATGTGTGTAACAAAGGGCCAACGTGTATCTAGAATCACCTCCTTAAATTAAATAATATTATGTTCTTTGCGTTGTTACTTAGTATAAGGTAAATACTAACGCCGATTACCTTTATTTAAACTTCTTTAAGTCGTGGGTAAATAGGCTCTGACAAGTTAAAAGTAATAAAAAAGGTATTTGGTGGGAGAAAAAGTAACATTTTTCATCCACTTTATTTTTTACTTTACAAAATTAAGTTCAATATTCATCATTGATCTCTACTAAATGTAATCCTTGTAATCTCAATAATATAATGCTTATAAGCTAAAAACAAGTGGCTCAGTGCCAGAGAGGTATTGCGTGTCTGCCTTATAAGCCCTAGTTTGTGGGTTCGAGCTTCGGCTGAGTCGTCAGATGTTCTTGGTGAGAAAATCGGGGACACGCAAGTCATATGATTATGTGGCATGTAAAAGATCATATGTATACCCCCATTTGGCGCTTGGGTTCAATCTTCAAAATTAAATAGTGGTATACTTCAGCATCCACAGAGAGCTCAGATTCATTGCCACAAAAATGTCTCCCATATCTGGGAAATCTGTGTTGGCCACTTGAGAATTACAGCATACAGTAAAAAACTAGGGGTACGTAACACTTCATGACTTTTAATAACCACTCAATAAATCAATTCATTTAAAAGTAATTATATACCCTGTAAGGTAATTTAATTAAAGTAACAATACATGCAGCTCATAAAACATTGAGTTTTTCAGATGTCGTTTTTGAATAATATATATATAGATAACTTATACTTCGTTAACGTTTCCATTGCAGTTAATATATTAATCTTTATTGGTGAAAACCAAAGTTAAACCGTGGAACAAATGCAGGTTTTGTACCTTGGCAAAAGTTTTAAATAGCTTTAAAGTTTTTCCCCAAATTTGTTAGTTTCAGTACATATAGTAGTTATATTTAGAAGTGATTTGTCGAATTATCTAAGCATAAATGTTACAAACTATCAATTAGATCAGTTTCAGATTAAAAAATTTGAAAAAATAATCGTTTTCCTATTTTCACGTATCCCCCTTATGCTATTCATTTCATTTTGTTGTTTATAACAAATTTTAAAGCGTTTTCAAAATTTTAAAATTTTTCTTACTAGCCTAATTGCTTATTCTTTTATACTAGCATTAAGTGATGAATAGCGGAACAAATTTAAGCAGCTTAAAAATTAATAAGCTTCATTTTTGAAAATATTAAGTTAAATTTATCATTTATCAACAGTAAAGCAAAAATGACCTTATATATATATATTTTTTTTATCGTATTACCAAATCATAAGCTATCATTGTTATTTTACTACTACTCTTTAACATGTTCTTAAATGACAATGCTTTGTTAATTGCACGCCATTTAAGTAATAAGTAGTGGCATTTTTTGACATAAATGATGATGGATAATCCAACAAAAAAAAGTGAAAAATCCTGTTTATAGTTGAGAAATTACTGAGGCTGGGTTTTAAATAAAGCGATTGTGTTGTTACAAGCTCATATAATGTCTTTATTTTGATCACGAGAATTAACTTATATTTTTTCTTAAAAAATTAATTTGCTTGATCTGCTCTTCAAATATTTAATCAAAGAAATTGTAAACACTCTTTAAAGCATACGGAATTTTTATTAGGTTGCTACATGTTTTATTTTTGATAGGTAAGACTACCCATTATTAGTTATTTTTGTTCTAGCAATTTCTGTCCTCAATTACTGGAATTATAAATTTTTTTAATGGTTTATTCTTATAATTTTTTATGTGGGATAATGAAACTTTTGACGTTTAATAAAAAAGAATGGTACAAAAAATATTTTTTCTAGATAAATAAAGTAGATAGATAACTTAAAATGACCTAAAATTTTTGGTAATTTGGTAATTTAATCGTTTTTAGCTGATTATTTGTAGCCTTTTTTAGGAGCTTTATCACAGCTAATTATGCATCGTAATTTAGAGCAGCGGTCAAGTGACGTGGTCGACGCCTAAGCTGACAGCTAACTGGACTTCGAGCTATATCGTGCTTTAAGGCAACCAAAAATAAGACTTTACTCTTTTTGAGAAAGTACTCTTTTAAGTTTAGGTGTTCTCCGAGTATACTCTGAGAGATGTGCTTATTAAATCTGTGGAGTCCAAAGTCTCAACGACTTTGGACACAGATTTAATGAGAGACTTAATGCTCTACAGATTTAATGAGCACATCCCATAAAAATGCAGCGTGATTAAGTTGATTCCGAATAGCTGTTTCATTGGAACGCCAACTTCTCATAACAAACTATTAGAGCTCTAAACACAGCCTCCTCTCAAACTAATTCATGCTGAAAAATAAAATCTACTTAATCACAGATATTCCTGCGTACACTATTAATGGCACGTTCGTCGGTGCCGATGTGTCAATCGAAATCAAAACAACGAAATATGCCCAGCATTTTGGCGCGCCATATATATTTTTTTACTATAAAACCAAAAATTGTGCACAAAATCTTCAGATTTAGTCCAATCTTTCCTGAAGCAGACTCTGTTTACAAGATAAGCATCTTATCTCCAAGCCTGCACTTCAGACGTTACAACCGTTCCACAGATTCCAGAAGAAATACCAACGTGACAATTTTATGGCTCGAAATTTCCAAACCCAGTTTGATACGGAACCCTTGTGTAAGGCCTTTTAAGGGGAAGCGCGGGATCAAACACACCCATCCTCAAACGACTCACCAAACCTTAGGAAGGGAGTCTTCAATCCCATTGACATTCTCTTCTTTGCTATTTATTCATCCCCTCAGCATCCGTGGAGGCGCAAGAGCCAAAAAGGGGTCGCAAAAAGGGCTGCCGAAGCAAACGGTTTCCTAGCAGCCAAAATGAATGAGACAACTACAGGAAAAATCGCCAATAGTGCAAAGAAATGTATATTTGGTAATGACATTTAAAAAAAAAATGTGCGACGAATAATACCCTGTATAGAGGGACTGCACGTTAAATATGCTCCAAAGACTCGACGCTTCGTACTATGTCGTGCCTAACGGTGGCGTTGGGTGCCTACTCAAGTATCGACTCGTCACCTGACTGTGGTTCTAAATTATGACGCTCGTCGTTAATAGCCCTCGCGTAGCTCTAGTGCGACGATAATTCAAAATAAACTGAAAGGTTATTTTTCAACCCGAGGTGAAAATGCAGTCCTATTTATCACCTCAAGGTTTTGAATCGCCTAGGGTTGACATTTTGGCACCCCTTGGGACCCGTTAACGGGACCTTGCCGTTCACCCCTGGAGTGTCGAATCTCACCTGCAGTTTCAACAGTGCTGTATTTGAAAGCCCCTGTATTATTCCATGTGATCTTGTTTTGGTAATTCTAATTTAGATATCCGAAGTTTGAGAATAATCTTATAAAACACAGTAATAAAAGCCCATTAATATAATTATGATGTGAACTAAGCAACAACACACCTTGTATTCGAAGCCTAAGGTACTGTTTGAGGAATCGAATGATCGGTATTTTTAATTGGTATTAATAGGAGGACGTCTAACTTAGCCAAATATTTCAGTATCGCCCGAGTAGCTTCGCTTATTAATATTTTTTTGCCACAAATATAACTTTTCTCGTTTATTGTATGTTTTATCTTTTACTATCATATCTTCGATTGTTAGTAACATTTTTAATGAAAGAACCTTTGAAATAATAGCGAAATACGATGATAAAGTATTTTCCTTTCATAAGATAGTACTTTGAATAGCTTTTGATCGTGTCTTAAAATAAAACACAAATACTTCACGATATTGCAGTTAAAGCACATCTATCAAGAATATCAAGATATTTAAAACCCGATCCTTATGAAGATGAAAAATCTTTGTTTCCCCCTTCTTAGTCATTGCAAACAAAATCCTATGTATTTGCTTTTTTTGGGATAAGTTAATTAACAAAAAAGTATCGGTGTGTATCTGCAAATTTCATTACTGAATATGCGTCCTTTGTCGATGTCTTGGTGATCAGAAATTAAGTATAACCTCTAAAAAGAAAATTGGGGATCTATAATGTATACAACACTTGACTGGCTTTAATTGTCTTCTATCTCTTTGTAAAATTAATTTCGAAAATAGTGTCCTAAAGATCCTGATATAGTATTAAAATATTCATTATGCAAAACAAGTTTTTTGAGGTGTGCAGATTAGCAATTAGCAATAAATTTTTTTAATATATTTATTTTGCACTCTTAACAAACAATTCGAGATTAAGATCCTTAATTGACAACCACTAACTTGGAGGAAATAAGCAAATTCAAAATTGAATTATTCATTAAAAAAAATGTTAAAAAGTGACAAGTATATTTAACATTATTTAAAGATTAAACAGTTTTGATACTATTGAAATAAGATTTGAAAGTTTTTCGAATCATGATTTGTAATTCAAATCCACGTCTTTTATTTATTTCTTATTACGATAGAATTTACATAAGTGATTTTAGTTTTACAATATATTTGTTGCAACGTTTAATTATTCATCAGGTAGATAATTAAGAGAAAAATAATTTGTTTGAAATATTTTTGTTCATAAAAGTATGATATTTTTGTCTTTTAAAGATTTTTTAAAGATAATTTTTTATATTTGAAATGAGCAAAGGGTCACCTAAATTGTCAAAAGGCAACACGTTGCGAATATAGATGCTTAGTATATAAAGCTACATTGTTATTAAACTGCAAATGTACACTGATACTTCAACATACTACAACATAAAGTTAACTCTCTTACATAGTACTGGTACAATATAAACATCTTAAGGAAAATTTACTGTTTTCACCCTCTTGTACACACCACAGAAATTTAAAGATTTGTGACCACAATCCCTGGACTGTCATTATTATAATTAGTGAGCATGTAATAATTCTGGCTTAATTGAAATAATAAAAGCACAATTTTTTTAATGTGTCCATATAAAGATCACCTTGTCCCTATTATGGGACCTGTGGCTTCTTATGGAACTACTACTAGATGAAATACTAACTAATTCAAATGATTTTATAATGGTGGGGATACAAATTGTTTTCTCAACGTATTGTGGGGGAACTTGTTAATTAGGCGTTGTTAGTGAGTGAGAGATGGCAGCCAATATGGTGACTTTTCATCTATCACAAACAGTTCTAAATGTTTTAAATAATATTATTGGTTGAAAAATTTGGTTTGAGGTAATTTGGGAAGTAGTTATATCATTTTTTAGATTATAATTTTTTTAGATTGGGATAGTAGATTTTAAAATGTGGCCGAAAATGGCAGTCTTTTAACAATTCTGCAATTCTATTCTGTTGCATTTTTTTTATTGTGCAATTTCTTCCGTTTAATTTGACTAGTCTAATACTAAAATCAACCATTGGAAGGGTAAATTTGGAGAGTTCTGTCATAAATTAATGTCAGTCATATTTCCAATATCTACTTTTCTGATCAGTTATCAACGTTCTAGTGAGTCTCTTTATTGTAAGTGGCCAGATTAATGATCAGTGTTCAAGTGTATGAGTAATAGTTTCCTACCATTGTCGGAAAAAGTCCTATGCTCAATGCTGTAACATGGGATAACTACTTTTTTCTACTGAGATACAGATTTTCGGATTCGTACGGGTTGTCAAGACTGACTGCAGAATAATTAATTTGGGCAATGTAACAATCAATAGTTGGGTTAATTTACCTAACACTGGAATCTCGGATCTTTATATTAAAAATTAAATTAATGTATCTGGATAGTCAAATAAACCTAGACAGATGATTGCTTTAAAGTATGAATTTGAAGAAGAAAATGATTCTCATCAGGCACTGTCTCATTCACACTTAGCACGTGTTAATGGCCTGCACTTAAATACACAAAACTGCTATTAATAATTTAAAAACAGCTAATAATGAAATTGGGATATTTATTGCATGTTGAGATACTTATACAAATTCTGTTTAACACTCAGTATAAACTCTTTGTAGATCTGTATAGGCTTGATTAAAAAAATGAAAGAAATCACAACAAATTGTAAAAAAGCAAAAAAAAAAAAATGATTTTTGTGTATCGATCGATTTTTAACAAATACTCTTCTCACTTAATTGCTTAAAAATTATTCTAAATTAAAAACACTAAAATATTATAATAATATCTTAAACTTATAATTTTGTGATATTTTTGTATATTTATTTTTTTGTTATTGCTAAAAAAGCTCACAATGTGACCCTAATCAGCATAAAGTTAAAGGTTTACTAAGTTATCGACTATCACACTAACATTACCATCATTAACATTGAGATTATCAAAATAAATGTATATTGAAGTGTCTGAAACCTGATAAGTTTTCTTTGCAGGTAAAAGAACAAGTTTAATGTGTTTTGATGCCAAGAATTCCACACCATTCAATTTAACCTTTTATTAACTTAATTCTTGACATTCCAGGGGACCCAAAATAAAAATGTCCTAAAAATTTGTTTAGCCAATATGACACCCATTAAATGAAAATTTTACGTTTCATTCAAATTGAGTCTATACTGGACCCGGTGTTACGAGCCCAGCGTATTGTCGTTAATAAGATTCATAACTGCTATTTGAATAAACTTAACTTTTAATGAAACATAAACTAAACATGACGAACTCATAAAAACATTTTGTAAGGTTACACACTGTAGTACACTTACATACTGTAAGGTAAGGTACAAAAGCAACTGTTACAAATTTACCGAAGTTTGAATATGGTAAAGGCTAGTTACATAAACAGGATTTGATAGACAAATATTGGTGGTTGTAGGAATCGACTGCACAAGATCTTCTCTCGTTCATGCCGCCACAAGTCTATAAAGTTCCCAATTTCAACAAAAAACAAACTCCATCTAATCGTTAAACGTAACAAAAATATAAGTTTGTTATATTCATTTGTGACATAATTCGTGCCACCATTAAATGTCTGGCTTTAGTTGTACTGAAGTTTTAATCGAACTGTTAAGAGTTTTACAAAAATTATTTTTAGATTAGCTATAAAAAAATCGCCAAACTGGTGACTTTTAGCCAAACTCCGTCATTCCCCATCAGCAGACAACAACAGACAGGAAAAGTAGGCGGGGGTGCTTCCAGATGAGTCCCTTCCCCCTATTTCAGCGCGTGACATCATCAACGTGCATGACTGGTCCGCAACTTCCAAGGCAATATCCATTTTTGAATCATTGCCAAGAAGTTTGGAGTCTTTGTCAGGCCCTTTTGATTGAAGCCGGGATTTGGTCCCTTTTTTACTTCCTGCCATGCTTTGCCTCCCCCCTTCACGTTTATATGCCAATCCAAACTCAGGATCTTGTTAAGTCAACGATTCCTAAAATGTGTTCCGGGGTTTCTTGGGATGCCACAACCTACCACCAAAATACACAATACAGGTACACCAATTTTTTTTACATTACCGCATAGAAAGATAGTAATTATTTACAAAAAAATAATTTTAATGGTGCACATGAAATCGTAGACAATTTCAGATGGAGTAACCTTTTTAGCAGGTGATAAAATTTGGCATTCTCACTGCATTTTTTTTTTGTAATGGTAAATAAATGACATATTTTACAAATAACCATGATATTGAATGCAATCATGTAAGGTTTGAATGTTTCTCATAAAATTTTAATTTTTACTTGCGATTGTTTTTTGTTTAAATGCAACTCTAAATGAAATGTACATTTGACAACGTAAAAGTATAATGACCAAAAATTAATCAACTCGTCAAGTGAAGTTTTGTTTATGTGGGAGTGTTACGGTTGATTTATTGCTACATAAACCTACATAAAATAAACAGGAAGAAATTGATATATGGTGAACAAAAATACTAACGAGGGATTATAAACTCTGTAGAAAATCCAGAGCTATATGTTATTACCAGGGCCGGACTGGCTCCCTAACAAGGGCGCAGTTTTACCGGCCCTTCCCGGCTTCAAAGGGCGCCCCCCCCCCCCTCTTCCCGCATATTCTTAGCAAAACTTAAATTAATCTCGACTCACATATAAAGTGTTAATCATTGTTTAAAAGTAAATACAATTATACCTATTTTAGGAAGAATTCATGCGACAAAATTAAACAAGAAGTAATGAATTAACTATAAAATAGCCTGGGGCCTTGGCAATTGTTACTTTAATGCTCAAAAATAATCGGATCTACAAAAAGCACAAAGATATGTCTCTGATATCTAGATTTGAGTTCACAAAAAACTGTCAGAACTTGATCATAATTCATAGCAAAATATGTATTTTTAGAGCTCAAAACAACAAATTCAACAACATTGACGCGACCCTCTGCAACCATTAAAAGCATAAATGGACAAAAAGTACAAAGATGTCTCGGATATCTTACCTTTCAAACTAAAAAAAATCGAATCGGAAAGATACAATCAATAAAAAAAGTAAAAGGTTTCTGATGTCAAACGTGCAACCTACACTTTTTATTTGGACGTTTGATACCCGGGAAACACATAACAAATCAAGTCCAACCAGCACAAACTTAGTCAAAACAACAGCTGAATCGTATGATATGGTGAGAAATAATTAACTTCAAAATCGCAAACGATTCATATATTTTGTCTAAATTTTCTTTGTGTAGTGTGAAAATAATTTTGACATTTGACATGTAGCCTTAGGTCTGAGTTGAAACTAATAAAGAGAACAACAGAAAGAAATGAACGCTAACCACGATAAAGATGATTAAATAATTAAATAATACTCGGCACCAAGAATAGATATTTTAAACAGCGAAGTCCAAGGGCGCTTTATGTGATATCGTTGCGTTAAAATGAAACAATTCAAATAATATTCAGCACCAGGTTTTCAAGATTGATAAACAAGACCCACATTTAAAAGGTTTTAAAAAATGCCTTTTTTTACTAACATTTAGTTTTATTGAGAATGTTGCACTAGAGATACTCTTGGGCTATTGACAATGAGTCTCACATTTTAGGAACGCGGTCAAGTCGTGGTGTGGCCGAAACCTAACCTGGCACCCAACGCAAACTTAGAGCCCACGGAGTCAGGGCGTACAGGTGTGTAGACCACACCATCTTTAGCGTGCATAAGTCTCATATACAGGGCGCTATTTTACTCAGAAAATTGAGAAATACTTGCAAAAAGTTTAAAAACAGTGTGTAAAATTAAAGGCGCCCTAATACTCCTTGACGCATGTTTTTTTAGATCCCTCATTCATAAAAAAAAATCCAAAGACAGGATGTGTATGAATGATACATCATAAATACGATTCCGCACAGAGTATCAAAAGAAGTTTAAAACCACCCATGATATGCGAGTGGTATCATAGGCATCCCAATACTTCTCGGGTGTTTGGATTTTTTTATATCCAGCACCCAAGATTAATAATATATTGGGAAGCGTACGTGTTAGGAGGCCGTTTGGTGCTTGTATGTAAAGGAGAAGGCGCCTTATTAAGATCTTTTTTTTATATTTATCAAAATGTCTCATTTAAATAAAATTTTTATAGTTACAATTGATTCTGTCGAGTGTGTTAAGGCGTCAAGCCATGGTGGTTACCTTTGAAAGTTCTGTTTCGTCTAACCATCTAATTAATGGATCACGTAAGACCGAACATATACCACCTTAAAGTAATTCCATGCATATGAAAATGTAATCGCTATTTAAACGGCTCATCAGCGCCCTGTATGGAAGTGAAGCAGAGGCTCCGAGTGAAGGCGCCTTTCTAGGTATCGGTGCTGCAATTTTTAGTTCTCCCGTGCCTTCCCTAAAGATATGCAGATCCGCTTTAGAAAATAAGTATCCGTGCACATCATTGAAGTGCGGAATACTTACGAGAAGTTGAATCTAGGCTTCAAAAAATTTCAGTCAGATTTTTTTTTTTTTTTTTTTTGAGAAAGGCGCACCGGCCCGAAGGCCGATGGGCCGGCGGGCCAGTCCGGGCCTGGTTATTACGAAACCTTAAAAACCACCCATCCGATTGATCTCCCTATGTGTCAAAAGAGTCCTGATGTGGGCTTGAAATATTTTCTCCCCCACGTCGATTTCGTGGCAGAAAAACGCGTTTTAGTCACAGATGAGATGTTGCACCTATGCAGAGATAGCATCTTTTCCATTTAGGAGTGAAATTACAAAATAAATATTTAAAAAAAACTTTTCCTGCGTGAGGCGTCTTTGATGGCTATGGAAGATTGAGAATGTACAAAGGGAGAGTGGCAGTTTGGACGGATTGATGGCTTAACGTGTTTTCTTCAGCACTCGGGGCAATTGTGTTGTCTCAGACTGAGCTTGCGATCTTGTGAAAAGAAGTGACATAGTCATTCCTGATGTTTGGTGGAACTATTTTAATAAAATATTTTTTAATTTGTTAGCACTGGGAATTGGCTGTGTATAATTGAAAATAGTTAAACATTTGTGCTTTAAATAACAAGTCGTGAACTATTTATGTTATTTTTCATAGAAAGCTTCTATAATCTAAAACTAATGCAGTGGATCAGATCGTACAATTAAAATTTAATTTGTCAAAAGACATAATTTTTAGTTAAGCAAATACAACCTGCAACCAATGATACGTATTGTAACTGTTTATAACAAATATTTCTGCTTTAATTACGCAAGAAAATTACATGTATAAAATTTTCTTTCATTTTCCCGAAAGCTTTTAGTGGTCATAGTGCCTTATTCCTAAATCGCGAATAAGGGTTCGCATACGGGTCATGAAATAACTTATTATTTTTTATGAACTTTAAGCCACAGAAAATACTTGTTACATATGAATATCTGAGGCCCTGAGGCACAGTGGAGGTGCTTTACATTGCTGTGCCATAGGTCCGGGAATCGAGTCCCGATGAGGCGAGGTTGACTCAGCCTTTCATATCCTTAATGGGTTGATAAAAAGAGTACCAAGAGTGCTTGGGAATTGAACACTAGGAGTTCCACGTGAGGCTGACCACCTCACCGGGACATATGTCTAGCACAAAAGAGCCCCTGCTGAATTGGGCACGGCAGGCCTTAGCCCACTATTGGGCTGTTGCGCCGAGGACAGTTTATACGATATTTCCTGTACTGTTTTGAAAAATTGGCAAATTTTGTATCATATTTTTCTGTAGCATTATGGCTATTTTCTGATGACATTTACTGTCCAATAAACTTTTTGTTACAAAATAACAAAATATTGCTTTTCTACAGCGTAATTTACTGTTTCTATTGCCTTTATAACAAAGAATTTTGCAATCGCTTACATATTAAAGCTAGATGTGTTGATAAAATCGCATAAAAGCTTAAAAAATAAGTTTTGTAAAGAGTAGATAAAGTAAAATTATCTAATTCTTTAATGTAATACATCTATTACATAGATATTTAAGAATAAAAATATTACTTTAATCCTATTTGACTACATATTTGACAATATTTTAAGTATTTCAAAATCAGACACAAAGGATATTAAAAAGTTATATTTTTCGTTGTTAAGTCTTATTTTGCGGTAGAATATTGAAACTTAAAGAAAACAAACAGAAAACACCAATACATGCAGAATGTTAATATGTTAAGTATAAAATACCTGGGGAATCTTCGACTCTCGAAAAACTATTTTGAAATTCTCTTATATCATCTCTTGGGTGATGGGAGTTTTCTAAAGAGACTGTTTTTGGTTACATAAATCTCAAGCTCCATATTTTTCGATATTTCCTGTAAAACATTTGTAGTTACTGTGCCTATCGTATATAGATCATAGAGATGCAAAAATGCACGTTAAAGTAAGAAAATAAATCTTTTGAAATATAAATGGAATGCTTTCAATAGCGGAAATAAATCTAAGCTTTAAACTTTTTTCCAATGAAATATTCGCATGCGAATACTAAAAATAACTTTTTTGTTTTACTTAGGAAGAAATGTAGATACTCTTTCATATCTAAATACACGCGCTTAAACATTTGTGAATAAATCGCATTAGTTTTTATTTTGTTGTAGGCATATAAAATACCCGTTGCTACTCGTATTTAGTTAAAAATGTACTTTTCATAATCTTCAAGGGAAGGAAACTTGTTAGCACTGGGAATTGGCTGTGTATAATTGAAAATAGTTAAACATTTGTGCTTTAAATAACAAGTCGTGAACTATTTATGTTATTTTTCATAGAAAGCTTCTATAATCTAAAACTAATGCAGTGGATCAGATCGTACAATTAAAATTTAATTTGTCAAAAGACATAATTTTTAGTTAAGCAAATACAACCTGCAACCAATGATACGTATTGTAACTGTTTATAACAAATATTTCTGCTTTAATTACGCAAGAAAATTACATGTATAAAATTTTCTTTCATTTTCCCGAAAGCTTTTAGTGGTCATAGTGCCTTATTCCTAAATCGCGAATAAGGGTTCGCATACGGGTCATGAAATAACTTATTATTTTTTATGAACTTTAAGCCACAGAAAATACTTGTTACATATGAATATCTGAGGCCCTGAGGCACAGTGGAGGTGCTTTACATTGCTGTGCCATAGGTCCGGGAATCGAGTCCCGATGAGGCGAGGTTGACTCAGCCTTTCATATCCTTAATGGGTTGATAAAAAGAGTACCAAGAGTGCTTGGGAATTGAACACTAGGAGTTCCACGTGAGGCTGACCACCTCACCGGGACATATGTCTAGCACAAAAGAGCCCCTGCTGAATTGGGCACGGCAGGCCTTAGCCCACTATTGGGCTGTTGCGCCGAGGACAGTTTATACGATATTTCCTGTACTGTTTTGAAAAATTGGCAAATTTTGTATCATATTTTTCTGTAGCATTATGGCTATTTTCTGATGACATTTACTGTCCAATAAACTTTTTGTTACAAAATAACAAAATATTGCTTTTCTACAGCGTAATTTACTGTTTCTATTGCCTTTATAACAAAGAATTTTGCAATCGCTTACATATTAAAGCTAGATGTGTTGATAAAATCGCATAAAAGCTTAAAAAATAAGTTTTGTAAAGAGTAGATAAAGTAAAATTATCTAATTCTTTAATGTAATACATCTATTACATAGATATTTAAGAATAAAAATATTACTTTAATCCTATTTGACTACATATTTGACAATATTTTAAGTATTTCAAAATCAGACACAAAGGATATTAAAAAGTTATATTTTTCGTTGTTAAGTCTTATTTTGCGGTAGAATATTGAAACTTAAAGAAAACAAACAGAAAACACCAATACATGCAGAATGTTAATATGTTAAGTATAAAATACCTGGGGAATCTTCGACTCTCGAAAAACTATTTTGAAATTCTCTTATATCATCTCTTGGGTGATGGGAGTTTTCTAAAGAGACTGTTTTTGGTTACATAAATCTCAAGCTCCATATTTTTCGATATTTCCTGTAAAACATTTGTAGTTACTGTGCCTATCGTATATAGATCATAGAGATGCAAAAATGCACGTTAAAGTAAGAAAATAAATCTTTTGAAATATAAATGGAATGCTTTCAATAGCGGAAATAAATCTAAGCTTTAAACTTTTTTCCAATGAAATATTCGCATGCGAATACTAAAAATAACTTTTTTGTTTTACTTAGGAAGAAATGTAGATACTCTTTCATATCTAAATACACGCGCTTAAACATTTGTGAATAAATCGCATTAGTTTTTATTTTGTTGTAGGCATATAAAATACCCGTTGCTACTCGTATTTAGTTAAAAATGTACTTTTCATAATCTTCAAGGGAAGGAAACTTTCCTATTATACGATAAAACGAGCTTAAGTTACGACACGTTCCTAATAGGACGTAATATCAAATAATATATTTTCGATGGCGCGATTTGATATCATTTTGACATTGTGATATCGATTAGACATCAAAAAGTTTTGATGAGGTATGACTTTCTTGGTGGGGGGCAAGTTTTGCCGAACACTGCGACTTTTGATCCATTGTATTCAACCCCAGAAATGACACAAGCACAAGAGACACACAAAGAAAGAGACGACACAAATACGTTGACAAATTACAACATTTATTGACAGACACAAACATCCATGTCTTACCAGGATTCGAACACGAACCATGCAGCTCCAAAGGCTAGCATCCTAACCATTGCGCCACAAGGGCGGTTTTGATGAGGTATCATGTGCCATTAAATATGTATTAAACAAACAAACAAACAATTCAACACAAGGAGCATTCCAGCGTTCCGTGTGTTACATTCGGACCACATTTTCAGTATATTTGTTACATAACTTATATTTTTATACATATTATATATTATATTATACATTTATATATATTTTTATACATAACATTATATTTGTTAGTATAAAACAAATAAGATGACAACTTATATCTTTTCTCAGATGTTTAATGATCTTATTAAGCTAATCGGAATCTTTTTAAACTAAAAAGTTACGCAGATATAATTTTTTCATTTCGCGTCACGTGTGTTTCCATTTAACAGGGTTATTTTCTTTTCTTCTTCTATTGTTTGCATAATTCTGCGAATTATGCAAATACTCATGAAAATAAAAAATATCAATAGCAAGCTAAGTAAACAAGCTTTAAAAAAAGTGGCGTTGGAAATCTGAGTTACAAATAGTCAGACTACAATAAAATAAATAGCGCCGTCACGTGTGTTGCACTCAACGTTCCGTGTGTTACAGCGTGCGAATTGATTTACAGTTCAGCTTGAAAAATCCTAATGTTTTTAATGATAAACACTTTGGTTGGCAAATAAATAAATATAGGAATTTTGTGGCATATTTAAATACACAATTATTTATTATTTAGCTTTGTAAAGCACATTTTTTATTTAATTTTTTATAATTAATATAAAAGTTCAATTAATAATTTTAAATATTACTCTTAAATTATTAACGGGTGAAAAGTAATTCCTACCACATTGCAAGTTACACAACAATAGCAAGCACAATTTTTATATAGCTGTATTCAACAGTTCAATGTTACTGCCAGAGTCACATTTAACTTGGTGAATTTTTCGTATTCCTGGTACCGGGACCGAAGTCACCCGTGGGTTCATGTTTTTTCTCGTTCTCTGCTGGTTATTAATTCATACTTTTTAGACACAAATAAGAACTTCAACAGACGGTTGTTAAACGCCGTATTTTATTGCGTCTTCCCTTTCTCGCTCGTAAGGAAGCAATGGGTTACAGTTACAGGAGTTTACATAATTTCTCCGCCACCGCCAGGTGGCGCCACACACGATTATACATACTCCCCGCGTTGAAATGTATATTTCAAAAAATTATCTAGAGAACTCATATTAAAAACAATATGAACTATTTTAAGCATAATAACATTAATCTTATACAAAAATTCAAACAACAAATATAAAAGAATTTCACTCACAAAATTACGCACACTTTACTTAATTGGAACTGGCAAAATTGCTAATTTAGTTATTGGGCGCTTAAAAATCCCACGTTTAGTTTTAACAGAGCAAACTCTTACACATTTGTCTCTACCTTCAAATACTTTTACAATACGACCTAATAACCATGAGTTAATGGGAAGATTATCTTCCTTAATAAGAACTATTGTTCCAAGTTGGATGTTATTTTTAACAAATTGCCATTTATTCCTCTGTTGTAGATGACACAAATAATCGTTGGACCATTTCTTCCAAATTACCTGCGTGACCTTTGATGTTATTTGCCATCTTGTCAGTCTGTTATCACTTAATTCAATTAATTGAGGTTCAGGAATGCTAAACATTGTACGGCCAATTAAAAAATGTGCAGGAGTAAGGACTTCAAAATCTTCTGCATCATTCGACATGGGAGTTAAGGGCCTAGAGTTTAATATTCCTTCAACCTGATTCATTACAGTAAGAAATTCTTCATAGGACAGAGTCAAATCTCCGATTGCTCTTTTTAGGTGAAATTTAAATGATTTCACACCACCTTCCCATAAACCTCCAAAATGAGGAGCTTTAGGTGGAATAAACTTCCATGTGATTTTTTCTGAACTAAGATAGTTACTGAAAGTAGTATCTGGTTGATTTATTAATTCAAACAAACGGTTTAACTCTTTATTAGCTCCAATATAAGTTTTCGAGTTATCACTAAAGATAGTGGAGCATTTTCCTCTACGAGAAGTAAATCTTTTAAGAGCGGCAATGAAACAATCGGAAGTTTGATCTGAAACAATTTCAAAATGTACTGCTCTTGTTGCCAAACATACAAATATAACAACAAAGATTTTTTGCTTTGAACCCTTTCTTTGGTGCTTATGACGAATATAAAATGGTCCTAGGTAATCTGTCCCTGTATTAACAAAAGGGTGAGTTTTTGAACATCGTTCGGCAGGTAAGTCTCCCATTTTTTGCTCTAGGAATCGAGGGTTATATTTCGCACATATAACACAATCATGGACTAATTTCCTTGCTAATGTGCGTCCATGAATAATCCAAAATCGTTGTCTGGATGCATTAAGAAGTGCTTGCGCACCCAAATGACAATAATTTTTATGTAACTCTAGTAAGATCAAAATAGAAATTTGATTATTTCTCGGCAAAACAATGGGATGCTTATTATTTAGTGGCAAGTCCGAATTCTTGAGCCGACCACCAACTCTAATGACATTTGATACTTTGTCAATAAATGGATGCAATGATTTTAATTTACTGTTATTTGATACCTGTTTACCATTATTTAATAATTTAAATTCCTCTGGAAAACTTTCCTTTTGTACCAAAGACAATAAATGCATTTCATTTTTACTTACTTCGTCTGCTGTTAGAGCACCAATTATTTTTAATCCATTTTTACAATTCACAATGAATCTGTTAACGTAGCAAAATATACGAATTAATTTTTGATAATTATTAGTGGTACCAATTAACCCTGTAAGAAAACTTTCACTAGAGATAGCTGTTAGGCAAGGGTTTTCAATAATTTTAAATTCTCTAACATATGATTCATCATTAAGTATATTAGTGTCCACACTACACTCGTCACACTGTTCTGGTATTAGCGGCTCACTGCAAGGCCTGTCCCAGAGGACAAGAATGCAGGTCCAGTCCACCACAAGGAACTCTGGTGTAGACTCGAAGGATCAAGCCCTCTGGATATAAGGTCAGCCGGGTTCTGGGCTGAGGGAACCTTATGCCACTGCTCCTCAGAGGTCAACTGTTGAATGGTGGCAACCCTGTTTGCCACGAAGGTCTTGAGCGTGTTAGGCACCTTCCGGATCCATGCCAAGACGATTGTAGAATCGCTCCACAGGTAGGTAGTAGGTGAATTCCATCGCAAGGCAGTCACGACTCTGTTCATCAGCTTTGACAGTAGGACGGCAGAACACAGTTCTAGACGAGGGATCGAGACACTCTGGACTGGGCTGACTCTGCTTTTGCTCGTCACTAGTTTCACTACTGGTGTTGCATCTGATGAATATGATAGACAGTAAATCACTGCCCCATAGCACTTCTCCGAAGCATCGGCGAAACCGTGCAATTCAATTCGTGTTACACTGCTGGTCACAATACACCGATCGATGAAGATGCTGTTCACACTGTTGAAATCCTCAAGAAACTGGTGCCATTCTCTGGCGCTCTCGGAAGGTAATTCGTCGTTCCAGTCGATCCGCAGACTCCACAAGCTCTGCATGAAGATTTTGGCTTTGGCGACTACTGGACCTAGTAGCCCCAATGGATCGAACAGTCTAGCAATGGTTGAAAGGACGCATCTTTTGGTGTAGGAGTCTTTCAATTTCACTTGCACTCGAAACACAAAACTGTCCTCTTGCGACTTCCAGGACACTCCAAGGGCCTTTGTCTCGATGGGGTTTTCGAAGTCGTATCCTCCATCATCGTTTGAAATCAGCTCGGGGTGACTTCCGCTCCACTTATGTAGTTTCATACCTGCTTTCGACAGCATACCAGAAAGCTGACTCTTGAGCTCCCTGGCTTCTTCTAAAGACGGGGCGCTGGCTAGAACATCGTCCATGTAAAAATTGGATCTCAGGACAGGCGCAGCTAAAGGAAAATTCTCCTCTTCATCACGTGACAGCTGTAGTAGTGTTCTTGTTGCTAAGAATGGTGCACTCACTGTCCCGTAAGTCACAGTTTTAAGCTCATAGGTTTTCACAGGATCAGTAGGGCTGTCCTTCCAGACAATTCTGAGTAAGGGTTGTTGACTATCATGCATTAGGATCTGTCGGTACATCATTTTCACATCTCCAGTGAAGGCATATGGATGTTCTCTGAATTTCAGCATGATCGCAAATAAGTCCTCTTGAGCTAGTCCTCCATTATACTGCAAAGCATTTAAAGAAATTCCGTTGTTTGTCGGATTACTGGCGTTGAAAACTACACGCAGCTTAGTGGTTGATTTTTCGGGTTTGTAAATACCATGATGCGGCATATAATATGTAGTGTTCGCATTGTCCTCCAAGGTGACTTCTTTCATGTGCCCTAACTGTTCATATTCACTTAAGAAGTCTTTGTAGAGTTTTAGGTAATTAGAGTCTTTTGATAGTTTGTACCACAATGCATTCAATCGTTTGAGAGCAATGTCCCTCGAATCTCCTAAACATTTTGGGTCAGCCTTAAGTGGCATTTTTACAATATATCTGCCCTCAATATCTCTTGAATGCGTTTCCACGAAATATTCCTCACATAAGGTAGCCTCTTTACTTTTAGTTCGCTCTACCTCAACATTTTCTATTTCCCAAAATTTCTTTAAAGTATCATTTAAATCTCCCTCTTTAATTAATCCACAATGTAACTTAGGTTCGCTATTTGCATAGCTAATGCTTCCCGAAGCTACGAAACCAAATACTGTATTTTGGAAAATAAGATTAGAATTTTGATTATAAATTTGCCCACTACGCATTAATTCATAAAAAATTTCAGCTCCCAATAAGCAATCAATGGGTCCTGGTACATAAAATTTATCATCAGCCAAATTAATATTAGTTGGAATTAATCCTTCCACATTTAAATATTGAGCTGGAGTTAAATTGGTTATTTTATCAACAACAAGCATATTTAAGCCTTTCTTATAACTTCCATCCGCATTTGAAATTTCTACATTTACGCTATTTTTAACACACACGGAGGCATCATTTAATCCCGTAACCAGAACATTTATTTTATCTTTTTTTACTTGTAATTTATCAGCATATTTTTTACTTATTAAATGAGTCATAGAACCGACATCAAGTAAACATCTCATCTCATGAAAAGCATTAAATGCATCTTTAATAAAGCATTTCACCGTACTTAAAATAACCGTTTTATGTTCCTCTTTTTTATTTATTGCAAAGACTGCTGCATTCGCATTTACATTTCCGAACAATAAATCTCCTGAATTTTGACCCTCGATTGGCGTCGGAGTATTTATTGGATTGTATTCCACCGCATTCGCATTGAGTGACCTCGAATGATTTTCGGCATAATCGGTTTCAATTTTCTCATTTGTTTTTTCATTCGCAAGACAAATCAAAACGTTATGTCTTTTTGAACATACTCGGCAGGGTCTATTTTTACATTTTGCTACTCCGCAGTTTTCTTTCAAGCATAAGAAACAAAGATGTAGTTTTTTTACTATTTTGATTCTATCATCTACTGGTAGTTGCTTAAATTTAGGGCAAAAGTACATAGGGTGTTTTTTATTTTGCTCACACACAGGGCATGACGAATCATTTTTTACATCAGATAAAAATACCCTAGCCACATTTTTAGGAGCGTTATTCTCAATTTTGTTTTTTGCGAATTTGTTTTGTCGAAAGTCATTTTTGTTTGGTTTATTGCTCTTCGAGTTTTGATAAATGTCACAATATTTAGCCATCTCTGTAGGCCTATACCACGTTTCACCTTGCAATACACCAATATGACTTTTTAGCTCTCCATCTAAAGCACTGTATAACTTATCCGAAATCGTTAAATCAAATAAAGCTTTAAAATCCTCTACATTACGCAATTGACAATAATAGTCGAATGTTGCGCAAAGTCTGGTAGCAAATTGCGTATAACTCTCATTTTGAAATTTTTGGGCTTTTCGAAAGCCAATTAATACTTCTTGGGGGGAACATTGAAACTCTTTTAAGACAGTTTCTTTTAGTTTCGAATAATTTTGTAAGTCCTCGACACTTAAGTACACCAAAAAATTCGCAGCTTTTTCGCCTAAAATATTTAATAATATTTCGGCTTTTAAAGTATCGGGTACGTTTTTCATTACAAACGCTCTTTCAAGACTTTGGAAAAAAAGGTTAAAACTTTCCGGCCTAGTTGGCAAAGGAATAGATAAAGTTTTTACGCTTCTTATTAAATTCTCCAAATCAAAAGATTCGACTTTGTTAGTGGTTTTTTGTTTATTTACTTCAAGTTGGGTCTCCTCTTGTTCCCGTAGGGTTTCTAATTCCTCAAGTACTGTTTCTGCCACAATATCGAACTGTTCGCGTTTATTTTTAAAGATATCGCTAGTCTCGATAGCCTCTCTAAGCGAGTAAATGGTTGGTTTACCTGTCACTGATATATCAAGTTCCTCGGCAATCATTATTAACTCATTCTTTTTATATCTAGGCAAAGCCATTTTTACACGCACTTAAATTACTCAAAAAGGCAAAACAATACAATTAACACAATATACTAGGAACCCTTAAAACAATTTTAAATTTAATAAAACTGTAATAAAACACTCATAAAGCAAATTTAATTCCCAACTGAAACCAAACAAGAACCAAAACTCAAAGACAATACTTAAATACACTCAAGTTAGATTTTTTAAATCCAAAATTTCGGGTTATTAGAAATTTTTATACCCAATTCCTCAGTTTTAAAGACATTTTCAAGAGACATTGAGGTGATATTCCACTTAAACTCAAAAACAAAAGTAATGCGAATAATCAAAGTGGGTGCTATTCCACTTAAACTCAAAAACAAAAGTAACACGATTATTCAAAGTAATTCAAGGGACATCCTCTTACCTCAATTTTTTTTTCTCTCAAAACACTGGTAATCCTCCTAACAATTTGAAACTTTTTATGTATTTCCATTCAAATTTTAAGTCCTCAAGTCCTCTCAAGACATCTGTCATATCCTTAGGCATTTTTCATTTTTAAGACCACTCGCTCGGCCAAATCCGCAATCGACGGCCATATGTTTTTTCTCGTTCTCTGCTGGTTATTAATTCATACTTTTTAGACACAAATAAGAACTTCAACAGACGGTTGTTAAACGCCGTATTTTATTGCGTCTTCCCTTTCTCGCTCGTAAGGAAGCAATGGGTTACAGTTACAGGAGTTTACATAATTTCTCCGCCACCGCCAGGTGGCGCCACACACGATTATACAGTTCATATCCGTTATTTTGGATGGTATGTCCGGTTGCGAAATATGAAGGACTTTGGTATTTGGCATTAAGTTTCGGACAATATCCGCAAGGTTCTTTGAAGACTGGACGATGGCCGACACATATCTTTTGTATAAGACGATGGTCACTAGGAAATACAAAATAACATCTGAAGCACTCTATAATTCAACTACTAATGATCTCCAATGTAAACATCCAACTCATCCTCAAATGTGTACATCTGCCAGAGCAGGTGGTTGAAACTTTCATAGCGTAAAAGACCAAGACTGTTGAAAAAACTCGGCTACAAAGAATAAACTTATAAAACTGAAAACAAAATAATAAGTTATATGATAAATTTCTATTCAAGGTCTAAGTTTTGCGATTACTTTAAATTTTTTTGTAAAGGATTTATTTGTTTTATGTTTTTTTTTGCCTATATACATGAATGCCTCTACGAGCACGCATTTTAATAAATGTATTTCTCAGGATAAATCTTCCTTTTTTATATTACACCTCAACTCCCACTCCAGTTTCCTTGATTGGTTGATTCCACGAAAATGCGCCGTAGAAATCATATTTTAAATGTCAACTTTTTTAATTTTGAACAAAATCTAATCGGCAAAAATTCTTGACACTTTATTTTCTCTTTTTATACCTCAAAATAAACCGTTCGTAAAAAATTCTAACATTAAACTTAAAATTTGAGTTAAATATAGAACATCAAAACTTTGTCATGTCTGTCACATTTGTCATGTCAGTCACGCTAATAAATATTTATTGTATTTTACTATTTATAAATTTCTTAATTTTTTCTTTCTGATTGGCACATTAGAATCTTATATTGGTTCCAAAAAAATTATATACTTGAAATGCGTACCAGTTAAGAGCAAATGGTAATTATATAAGGTCACTCAAAATCTGTGTCTCAATTTTGTCATGTCAGTCACGGCATGTTTTAACCCAATTAATTTTAAGTATTTTCTCTTGAATGAAAATTTCAGCGTTTTTTATAATCAAGACCTTCATTTGCATCACCCCATGGTAATTTTTTGACAGTCAATTAACATTTAGTACTTTTTAAGAGCCAAGAAAGTTGTCTTATGTCATGTCTGTCACGAATGGAATTTGCTTAATTGTCAAAATAGTTCCGTGTGTTTCAAGAAATAAATTGCCCAATTCTTGCTTAATTTTTAAAGAAATGTTTTGAAATTTTTTTTATATGTTCCTCATGTGTAACTAGCTTATAGTTAATAAAATAAGCTTTGTTACTCGATTTTTACAGTTTTTATAAAAAAAGTTATAAGTTTTCGTTCCGTGTGTTACATTGAGCATCAAGTAATTCATATTTGACCGAGTAATTTTTTTTAAATAAAGTTTTGTACAAAATATATGCCTAAGATATTAAGAAAAGATGCATTTGAAACATATGAGTAAAAAAAATAATTTTACATTTTTTTTATCCCTTAAAAGTTTATCATAAATCTGGCAATTATTTCACTTTAAAGATCTATTTCTAAATAAGCCCAGTTTATTGCCGTTTTTCACCCTAAAATTGAAATCAGATTTGAAAATCAGTGTGATTTATTTGAAATATAAACCTTTAACTACATGGCACAATTTTTTCATAATTTTATTTGCACTTTAATTTTTTGGCCCTCTAGGACCACTTTCCTTGGAATGCTCCACAACATAACTCTTCCAGTGCGTTGTGAAATAATTAATTGTTACATTGTGTTTGTGTTTTAAGTTAAAACACATACACAATACCATACAAAGATTATGTTCGTGCTTTCTTTTCTTCAATAAAATTAATTGTTACTGCTTCAGTTGTCATAATAAAATTTAAGTTTCAAGCCTATAAAAAGAAAGTCGAATGCCTCTTTCTGAACACTTTAGTGCAATGTTGCAGTGAAGAAATTATTAGATTGATTAAATTTTTAAAAGCAGTTTAAATTGGTTTGGAATAGTAGATTAGAAATATTTACAATGCAAAAAGGTTTTATATATGTAGCTTTTGTATTTGTTAAACTTTATTTTAAACATCTAAATCTTAAGTTCGAATATTTTATTTCATGTCTGAATTGAACTGTGGTCAATTAAACTCAAATCTAAACTAAACAATAATCTTTGTAGGGTTTGTGGGCGTTGATATGTCTAGACAGAAGTTCAGAAGGGAATTGAATTTGAAATTTACGAGTTTTATTTAAAGTAAATGAGAATTACAGTAACATTTAATTACTTTTTCTTAAAAAGGGTTATATTTTAATTTATGTATCTAAGATTTTAACAGTAAGTTTAAATAATTTTTATAAACAAGTTTTATAATTGTGTTTCATATTTTTATACATTATTACTTTATGATACAGAAGCGATTCATTAATGGAATTCCCCTGACTTTTTTGCAGACAGCCAGAAACATATTCGGCACATACGACATAATTTACGAATTACTTTGATGTAAAAAAACTAATAGAAAATGGTGTTATTGTTTTACAATATTTTTTTATAGAGCAGTATTATCTTTTTATATAAACTTTTCATTTTCTTAACCATTTATGTTTTGAGGTTCTTAGAGTGAAGCTTCATGAGTTTGCTTTATAAAGTGTAATACTGTTTAACATAAACCCCTCTTATTAAACGATAGATAATATTCAGATTTTCAAATTTTCTCAATGATCCGTATATTTATAAAATGACATGGTGTATCGGCAAATATAGTGAATTTATGTCACCAAGTAAACGTTACCACCTCTCTAATGGAATAACTTCCGGGATCCTTGAATGGTAAACAATTATGAACAGTTATTTCATTTAAAGTATTGGTTTAATTTTACTTCAAAAGTTGTCAATGCAAATACAAATTAATATACTGCACAAATATATACACTGAATTTCAATTAACCTTGGTTGCTTTGTCCACCAACTACCACTCCATTGTTACGAATCTCATTACCATTTGCAATTTGCCCTCAACAGGCCCAGGTGCAAACGCAGAACCCAAATTTTATAAAAGGCCAACTATGGGAATAATTAATAAGATTACTTCTCCAATGACCGGCCAAGCGTGTGCATACCCTTAATTGCGACTTGCGTCCATTTGCTTAACATGACTTCCTTCCTCACTGATGGATCGACTCCAATCGTCGGATGTTGTGGCTATGTTACGGGACTGCGCGCAAGACCATTCGGACATAACAGCCGATTGAGTTATTCCGAAAGAAACTACTCGACAAAGCAACTTTGTTTGGAAAAGTATTTTAAATACATCCACTTTTGATTTAAATGAAATTAGAAGAAAACTATTACAAATTTATGTATTGTATCTGGTTATAAATAGAGTATAGTATAAAATGTACAATGAATTTTATTTCATAAATTCACTTTCAAATAGAAGCAACTGCATTTGTTTGTTGATTTCGGATAACGACTAATATATTGTAATTAACAATTCTATCGCTTATTGCTTTGTTATTTAATTATTTTTAAAATAAATAAACAACTTCTCCTAATAAAAAAGTATCACTTATTGTGCCATTACCACGGTTTAGTTCAGCTGGCACACTCGGTAGAGTGCCCGAGTAGCGACAGGAAGTTCCGAGTTCGGTGCTCCGCTCTTCTTCACCTTTATTTGTTACTAGCTGTTATACTCGACGTTGCACGGGTAGAGGTGAAAAAGTAATTTAATAGTCAATTTAACTGCTTTTTTCTTTCATTTGAGTTACATAAGATATGAAGATTACACAGTAATTTTCCATTTAATTACCCATCTTGGATATAGTAATGATTAATATTTATTTCAAAAATACCTTTGATAAGAAGCTCAAATTAAAAAGAATACATATTTATGTAAAAAAAATCAGTAAGAATTAAAAATAAGCTACTCCAGCAAACAGCAAGCGATTTTCATTTTTTTTATATAGGTCAATTCAATTCATCTATCATTTAATCCGTTATTGAATAATAAGCTTATGTTGCTGATACCGTTCGTTATTAAAGTACAGAATCCCCCTACTTATATTACATTAAAAAAATCAAAATTTCAAAAACGCTATAAAATTCACCGATAAAGTCATCATAATTTCCCGAATATTTTTTTTTTAGCTCATTTGGCGCTTTTTGCGAATTAGGCGAGGAAAAGATATGGTTAACAACACACCCATTCAGCTGTCGTGCGATAATCTTCGCACAACCAGGTAATTAAAAAAAAATTGCTCATTTGGTACGTTTCTTGTATAACTTGGCGAGTTTGGCAAAGTATTTGGCGAAAAAAGGAAGACATAAAACCGTAATATGCATCTGTAGTGCGATGGAATTAAAAAAACAACAACACAGTTCAGTGTAAGCTTTTTTTTTTTTTTTGTCGTGTCCATGAGAGTCGAACTTTATATGTGTCCGTGAATTTTGATAATTTCTTCTACGACTTGCTTGATGTTGCCTTCATACGGATCTATCAAAGTCGGCAGTACTCCAATCTTTCTCAGGCTGGCGCTCATAGCCGGACACTCATAGATGTGAGTAGGCGTAAGCTGTGTATCAGGACAATGTTCACAGCTTCTATAGATCTTCTTTCCATCTCTATCTATCTTCATACCCCTGTGGTGTCCTGTTCTTAGCCTAGTTATGGTTTTAAGAGTAGATCTGTTCGCAGTTATTTCAGAGAGAAGATGTTTGGTCTGAATGGATTTTTCTCTAAGCTTATATCTGGCCACTGCATTCGCATCCTTAAGAGAAACATCATTACAGCTAGTGTTGAGGTCTCTGCCCTCCTTGGCCAGTCTGTCCGCAGTTTCATTATCTTCTATGTCGACGTGCGCAGGAATCCACTGGAGGTTGCAGGTCTTGTTTATAGTCTGAAGATCTTTAAGACCTGAGATGATTTCTTGGGTGATAGAAGAATGTCCATTTAGAATTGCCTGGAGGGCGGCCTTTGAGTCGCAAAAGATTACTAGGCATTTTGCCTGCTTGGAAGTGGGAAGGGCCTTATAGATATTTAGTGCCTCCAGAATTGCCCTCAGCTCACAGGTGAAGTTAGAGGCAATGTTTCCCGCACCAAATTTGCCCTGGTGAAACATACCATCTGAAGTAGTTAAAAACACCCCAGCACCCCCGTTGGTGATGGTTTTGTCAGAGGAGCCATCTGTGTATGCATGTACAAAGTCCTCTTTTGGAAATTGTTCTATTGCTTTGAGTCCCTTATTCCTAATGATGTCCTTTTGTTCATTTTTGTTGCATGGCTCCAAAAGGTCAATGTGAACGCTGGTGTTTATAAGCTTAGTATAAGCTTAACTATGCTTTTAAAAAATTCATAATTAGAATCATATAGGCACAATAAAATAATAGAATGGAGACTGGTAGGATTACATCACTTTTAAAACATATCAATTATTTTTTCAAGATATTAATTTAGCTTCTGAAGGCAATAAACAAATATTAAATAAATTAAACATTTTCAATTTAAATTGTTTTCTAAAAAGTTTTATTTAAATTTTTCTGCCTGATGGCATCACGAAAGAGAAAAAATGATCGGATTTGAGCGAAAGTGGTGTACTTTTCCCCTTAAAACGTTCGAAAACGATAGTAGGAATGGTCTGATTCGAAAAATTCTTAGCCTATGTTTGTTCTTTAGATGACATGAATTTTTGTGCCAAATTTCGTGACGATCTGTTGCGTGGTTCTTAAGTTTTTGCGTCCTATACAAACAAACAGACAGACAAACAGAAGTCGCCTTTTATGTATATAGATTTAACTAGCTGTTATACCCGACGTTGCACGGGTAGAGGTGAAAAAGTAATTTTATAGTCAATTTTACTATTTTTTCTTTCATTTGAGTTACATAAGATATGAAGATTACCCAGTAATTTTTTCCATTTAATTACCCATCTTGGATATAGTAATAATTAATATTAATTTCAAAAATACCTTTGATAAGAAGCTCAAATTAAAGAGAATACATATTTAAGTAAAAAAAATAATCAGTAAGAATTGAAAATAAGCTACTCCAGCAAACAGCAAACGATTTGCATTTTTTATAAGTTTATTTGCTTTTTAATAAGCTTATGTTGCTGATACCGTTCGTTATTAAAGTACAAAATCCCGCTACTAAGATAACATAAAAAATTCAAAATTTAAAAAATGCTATAAAATTAACAGATAATGTCGTAGTAATTTCCCGAATAAAAACATTTTAGCTCATTTGGCGTGCTTGAAAAATTTGGCGGGGAAAATATACAGCTAACATTACACCCATTCAACTCTAGACAATCGCACAACCAACCAGCTATTTTTAAAAAAATGCTCTTTTGCACGTTCTTTGTAATAATTTGGCGAGTTTGGCAAAGTAATTGGCGAAAAAAGGAAGACATGAAATCCTAATATGCATCTGTAGTGCAACGGTCTCTAAAAAACCAACATAGTTCAGTAAAAGCTTAACTATGCTGATACTTAAAAAATTCATAATAAAAATCATATTTACACAATAAAATAATAGAATGGAGACTGGTAGGATTACGTAACTTGAAACATATCCAACTATTTTTTCAAATTATTAATTTTGTTTCTGAAGGCAGTGAACACATATTAAATAAATTAAACATTTTCGATTTCAATTGTTTTCTAAAAAGTTTTATTTAAATATTTCTGCCTGATGGCATCACGAAAGAGAAAAAATGATCGGATTTGAGCGAAAGTGGTGTATTTTTTCCCTTAAAACGTTCGAAAACGATAGAAGGAATGGTTCGATTCGAAAAATTCTTAGCCTATGTTTGTTCTGGAGATGAGATGAATTTTTGTGCCAAATTTCGTGACGATCTGTTGCGTGGTTATTAAGTTTTTGCGTCCTATACAAACAGACAAACAGACAGACAAACAGAAGTCGCCTTTTATGTATATAGATTATGTTATGTATTTAAACTATCATTTCAAAGTTCTGTCAACTTATGTACATTTTTATTTCAGCACTTCTTATGATTGAGCAATTTAGTTATATCCCATCAGGCCTTCATTTTCCAAGCTGCTTTCGTTTGCAAGCTGCTTTCCATGATTGGGGTTGTTTTTGTATGAGCTCTGTTCACATAAACGTTGCACTTCACGTTGCTTTGTTAAAGTTATCGTCCTTACTTCATGCATGCGAACTACGTGACAATATCTAGTTTAATATAATATCAAAATGTTTGCATAATTAAGTCAAATAATAACAACCAAAATACAAATCCTTAATATTCAATTTATAAATAATGTTATTTATTACCATATTAGTAATACATAGTTATTGAAAAACAGGAATTTTAACAAGTTAAAAACGTTTAAAATAATTCAGTATTTACCTTTTATATGCAAATTGATAATTTTTTTTTCTGGTCGCTGCGATCTCTTTTTATGGAACGCCAATTTACTTTAGACATAATAAAATGTTACATGATGGGACGAAAATACATTCCTTCTATCTTTATTTAGGTGTATGGTACTCGAGTGAGGATAAAACATACTGAAATTAATTACTATGTATATTTTAATTTGAGCACAATAAAATAGTTTGAACATCTGAAAATTAAACTGGCTGTACCATAGGACCAAATAATGACGACCTCTAATGATTAAATGCCTATTAAATTTGAGAACAATCATTATTATCATTATACGGATTGGGTTAAATGACCGGCAGTTCCTTTTGGATAAACATTAGCTAATTGTAGATTGCTCAATAAGATCAGTTGGCCAGAAAATGATATGTAATAGGTTTAAGATCACTTCTCATGTTAAGGTCTGCAGTGTGTTATTATATGAGGTTGAGCGTTGGTATAAAGATAATCAAAGGAATTATGTTTGTTGTGTTATTGTAAATGAAGACAGTTGTTACATATAATTGAGATATAACATGCTGTAGGTTGAGTATTTTTGCACAATAAATTTTTCAAATGCAGTTTTTAAAAGTTATATCCGGAAAATATATTGGTTGGTAAGCACATATTATTTCTAGCTGTTGATATCAATATTTTATACGTATATTATTACACAGATCAGAAATTTCTTTGTTGCATATTATTTTAGAATAAGTTTTATTTCACTTGGGTCGCTGATTCTGTGCATGAAATCACTTTTGTTTTGAGAGCTCACAGAGTACAGCTGTTAGAGAAAATCTGGTTTAATATTTAAAATTAGCCGGAATGTGACTAAAATCAGTTCGAAAATCCAATGAACAATATATGAATCCAATTCGAATCCAATGAATATATGCAATATATGAATTTGATATTACGTAAAAAAAACATAATTGCACATTATGATTTTTTAAAATTCAATTTGTTTATGTTTTGCAGTGTTTGATCATGGAAGTTTCTGCAATTCATAACTCTATATCAATTTCTTGTGCATTTTTTAGAATTATTTTTTGATGGATCTTAGAATCTGAAGATCTTAGGATCTGAGGTAATATATTCAGATTTTAAACAGTTTTTTTAATGCTGATTACTTTAGATATTGTTTTCAAAAGTTTCCTTAGCATGTTGTCTTTATCAAAGGCCCCTTTCATAATATTTTAACCTTAACTGTAGCGAAATTTCGTATTTTGTTTTAGGAATTCATGAAATTTCTACCTTTTGAAATAATGCTAAACTACTGAAATAGTTGAGCATTCATGCTTACAAAATTGGTACATAAAGTTAAGACTTGTAATGTAATTTGTTATTTCAATACTGAATTAAAACTTTTTGAAATAACATCAGAATTTGTTCCACCTTGTAAGCAGAGATTTTGTTTAAGATTACAAAGCACATAATCAGATTATAATTGTTAAAAGTGACAAATATGAAAAGCGGCTTACTGAAGCAGTTCAAATTTCAAGATTTAATTAGATAAATTAAATTGGTAAGGAATTCTGTTACACTGACGAATTTTCCAGACTAGAAATTTTCTTGTTAAAGTTTAATGTACCAAATGCAACTGAATCTCATGCATTTAATAAAAAAAACTTTATTTTACGATTACTTTCAAAGTTTAAAAAACTGTGCCGTATCTGCTCAATAGACTGTTTTCTAAAGATAAAAAACCCCCAATAAATTACATAGTATTTTTTTTAATAAAAACTTTCTCTCACAATTGCAAAAAATCCCACATTTAATGATAAATGGAATCATCTTGCGAGAAATAATTATCGAAATAAAAGAGTTAATATTATACCCTTGGATGAGTACGAATGAATATTTCAATTGTAATAAAACTAAGTAATTCATTTGGCATGAAAGAGAGACTACAGTTTTAAAATTTAAAAAAAAAATATTTAGTTCTTTTTTTAAGGACAATATTTGGTCTTTTACAGTATAATTTAATTTTACGAATTTTTCATCCATTATTAATAATTTGACAATTTTTTTCAGGAGTAGAAAAAAGGTTTTATTAAAAGCTGGTTAGTTTTCTTTAAAGATGATTAATTTGATACATTGTGTATTTTTATTTTTCTTATTAAATTTTAAATTACAGCCAATCGATGAAAGTGATAAAGATTTGGGGGAAAACTTCATTTCAATATAAAACTAATATTAAGAACTTTTATTGGATCCATTTTTTTGTGTGGATATTATTTTAACAAGTTTTTAAATTTAAAAGCTGAAAACTAGATGTCGAACAGTGTAGAAGTGCACAAAATGGTTTGGCATAAATTAAAATAGGCATTATAAAATTCCAATAATTAAAGGTCAATTGTAGGCATTGTAAAATTCCAATAACAACGGTCATAAACAAACCATAACACGTATTACATTTCATAACAGCATCCAAAAGTTTGGCAAAAGATAGGAAAATTTTTTGTTGGCGAATTATTTTTTTTAATGTAACAGATGACTATATTTGTTTAATTAAATTTTGCGGCTTTACTCTGCAAGCATATACTTTAGTATATGAAGAGCTTAAGTGCAAAACAAGTTAAATCACTTTTTGGAAAAAATTGTATTGGCTACCTTTAATACAGCTTATATACGTATTGATGATTATGAGTGATTATAATCTTATGTATATATCCATATACATACGATTTAACGTTTTTTTGCGCAAATCAAGATTTGCGGCTTTACTTTGCAAACATATACTTTAGAATATGAAGACGTTTAGTGCAAAACAAGTTAAATCTCTTTTTTTTTTTAAATTGAGTTGGGTAGCTTTTCATACAGATTATATACGTATTGATTATTATGAGTGATTATAATCTTATGTATATATCCATATAAATACGATTTAACGTTTTTTTGTGCAAATCAAGATGTTTGGGGATCCCTTCCTACAATACCTGTATGAAAATCTATTCAACTAAATTTTTTTTCCAAAAAGTATTTAATTTGTTTTGCACTTTAGCTCTTCATATAAGGAATTTATTAGAATTAGAGCTGTAGTATGTAAACCGTGCTCTATGTAAGTATAACTAAGATTATGCCAACCGGTTTGTTGTTGGTGACTTTTGATACAATAAATTTAATTAGACGAAATCGCCAATGAACCGGCGGGGCCCTATATCTTAGACATGCTTTGGAAGTTCTGTAAATACATCCTTCATATTCTTGAACTCCCTGTGTCCTTGCTTGAAAATAAATCTTAGCTTAATTTGACCAAAAATTGTATCAAGAAAATTCTGCGTTGAAAAAAGATTCATTTTAAATAGTTGAATTGAAAATTAGATATTATAGCACGATAAAATAGTTTTTTTTAAAGTGCATGATATGGAAAGCAAAACCGAAACACATTATCCCCAATTAAGCTGTTGACGGAGCTTTGAAAAAGTAGGCTTAGGGGATAATATTTTTAAAAAATAAAGATCGTCATTGTTTTCAGAAAACAAGTTATATTGTCGAAGTTGTAATCTTTTAATGGTGTATAATATGCAAATGAGTATTTACTTTTCGAAAAAAGTGAAAGTTCAGACATAATAGACACATTAAGATTTAATTAGGTTTATTTAGTGATTTAGTGAGAATAAAAAACATACCGTTTTGCAGTAAGAAAATCGTATTTAAACTCACAGTTTTCTATAAAACATAACACAAATCTAATTTGTTATTTAAATTTACAATACTTTGATGAACTGCGAAATTACTTTAGTTAAACGGTTTGGAAAACCTGAAAATTGCAAGAATTGCGAAAAAAGAAGTATTTTTTAAGTTCTTCGTGCGCGGCTAAATTAACCAACATATGTTTTTTTAAAACAATTTAAACTTTATACATAATTATGAAACAGAACGAATAAGTCCAATCTATCTATGTACATTCGACAAACACGTATGTGGCTGCTTCTAAAGTATTTGTATGGACCAAACATAAGAAACATAATTAAGCTAACGACAAAAATAAAGATGACTATACAACTTTTTTTAAAAAGCTATTTTCTTTATAGCTTCATTTGCTTCTTAAAACAAAAAAGCTTATCATATAGAAAATAAAAAATACTATCTGATGACAATATCTACAGAAATAAATCGCTCTCTATATATCTTAAAAACTATGTAATAATTGAATAAAATGTGTATTATAAAGGGAATAGCCATGAGTAATGCCTTCAATCAACTTGTAGGATACCATGTCAAAACTCTAACATTTTCATAACAAATGAACATGACATGCATCATTTAACTAATATTCAGCTAACACGTGATCGTGCTGTGCAGTGAGAGCTTTCCCAATTATGCGGCCCAGTGGAATGTGAAAAAGTAATTCTACACCTGATCCACATTCGGCCAATCGCAACATGAGTGGCCAAATTTAAATTGCTTAGGACAAAAGGGGCATATTTTCAGACGTGATGTTTCCGAAGCAATGTAGTACAATCTCCTTCTACACTTATTTCTGTTTCTAAGATTCTCAGTGCCTTGAAGGTAACGGTTTTAAAAGGCCGGACTGCTGTCATAATAACTCAGTTAGCATTAGGTGATCGCGTGATCATTTAAAGCCCTCCCCCTCCTTCCTCCCGTCCCGCAATTAGATGGGAGGGGTTCCTCTCCTTATTCTCCTAATTAAACTTAGGATTTTGCCTAACAGGATTTCCTACTCTCATTTCGAGTGGTAATCAGATTTTTGTGCAGCAAGTCACGAAAGTGTTTGAAATGAAATTCCAGTCCTTTTATCGTCCAGGAATGCACGTTGAGCAAGTCCATTCTTATGGTGTGAAATGAGTAATCAATTCTAAATTGATTATTCGAGATTGTAAGGACTGGTTTCCCTAAAAAATTTCAAGAGCAATATCGGCTCTAAAAGTTTGCTGGTTTATTACATAAATAAAATTTTATGACATATAGTTTCAAGGAAATATAAATTTAACTGCACTTTAATATCAGTTGTATTCATAATTATTTCATCGAATGATAAATTGTAACAAAATGTATCTTTTTTATTTGGTAACAATACATACAGAGAAAATCAAATATCCTATAAGATCGAATAATCAGCAGTAACAAAGAGCTTTCCTCATGGAAAACACAAATGTGCTTTATAAAATAAATGAAGCTGGCCTTGCTAAACCAATCAAATAATCATAAATATATAATTGCATTTTTTATTTTACAAATTGGTTTTGATCATTTTAAGGTTATAAATTTTAAAATAGCATTTTTGCCCAAAATATTACTTAATTTTTATGTTGATTTAGATGGTCTTTTCAATGATTAATAGGAGGTAAAATTAAAAACCTAAGCATTCTATTGAAGAGTTCAGTGGAAGAATAAGAAAAGTGTCAAAAAGGTGAAAACGAGGAAATGAACTTAAGTTTTTTGTTTGTTTAAAAACGTACAATTATGCATAAACAGCAAAAATATTCTTTATTTCAATTGTGTGATAAAAGTCAAACTCGTAATATTTAAAGAAGGGGAGAACAAGTTCTTTTTAAAAAAAAAAGATTTTTTTCAATTATGTCACCTACGGCTTCTTCTACTACCTTCTTCAATTACCTACAAAAGTTAAGTGATTCGAATCGCTACATAACTACCACGAGGCATCTTTAAAATCTTTAGTACTAGGACCTAGAAAGCAACTAATAATTAGCCTAAAGTTTCAAACTACTAGCACTTCCTCATTATGGCCCCATTTCGCAGGACAGTATTACAGGGGGTTTATTGTTAAATCCATCCATCTCCTCCTTCTCTGTATGCTCGTTTGTCCATTACTGTGACCTCCGTAAACTTCGGGGATCAAGTTGAATGAAATGGTCATTATGCCTCGAGTACAGAAAGGCAGCGCTGCAAGATATCGCCTGATTGGAAAGTACATGTCTCTATGAGCTTGAAAAAGATGTAACTAACAGGTTTCTTAATTTCAACTGAAGTAGGTTTCAAAATAAGAATTATTGTTGGAGGCGTAAAGAAGCCTACATGTATGCGACGATTACAGGCTAGGGTATAAAAGGGCAGACTACATATTTATCTTGACAACGGTAATCGTCAATCAATCAAACTATCGAATGCTGCTGTAAGTGTAAAAAAAAAGAAAGTACTAATAAACATTTGACATTAATAAAAAGGCCATTGTTGCCTTTTGGAAGAAAAAAATACATCCAAATATGGTTGTTTTTCTATCAAAAATTTATTACATGGTTTAGATGTCATATTTTGAGTTTGACCCGCGTTTCTTTCAGATGTTTTTAGTAAGTCTTTCATTTGTCATTGTTCCACTGAAGCATACACTATTTTTAACAACAAAAACCTAATAAAGTGAGTTTTTTTTTAAACAGAATGTTTAACTGTCAATATTTGTATAAAAAGTTTTTGTGACAATAATGTCACTTACTTCCCTGTCAAACATATTTAAATCTATGTATATTTTGTCGGGATTATGAGTCAAAGATGAGTTTGGTGGACTCTAGAATGATGGGCCCAAGATGAGATATAGTTTTCGAAGGAAATATCCTCGAAAGCGGCATTGCCTACAGTTTACTTGTTTTAAATTGGTTGGCAAATGAACTTCTCTATGTATGCACAGATTGGACAAAACAAGCCGCTCTTTTCTAATGTGATAGGATTGCATAAAAATGCATAATGCATTTGTCTGGTTATGAATTCAATGTATAAAATGACTTAATGAAATTGCAATATAGTTTTAAGCAAAATAAATTTAAATGATGCAATTAATTGATGTAAAAATATCCTATCATCTAACTTCATGTCGAAATTTTTGTTAACCAGCAATAAATAAAGTCATCTTTCGTTTCATTTATGTTTTGTAAACTAACTACTTCAGCTACTCTTTAATTGTGGCATTTTTCTAAGCGATCTGTTTTGAATATTCTTCCATTTATTTAAATTGCTGATTTTCGAAATATTATTATGTGCAGAAAAGGAGAAATGGTATTACTACGCACTGTTAAAAATAATAGTTCAAGGTTGAACCAAAATACGGTTCAAATTTGCTGCAACCCATGATTGGTAGAGAGGTTGAACCATAAGACGGTATTTGTAAATTGCGTAACTATGGTGAGAGGTTGAACCATATGCGGGATTTCCACAAAGAGTAACTATAGTGAAAGGTTGAACCATAAAAAGGTTCTCCCAGTGCATAACAATAGTGAAAGGTAACAAAAACGGCATTTCGTACACCGTAATCTAACGCCGTCGAGACTTTGGACCCCACAGATTTAACGAGCAAGTCTGTCCCAGTGTACTCGGGCACATCCATGATGAATTGAGGATTTTTCTACCATTTCCAGAAAGATATCCGATTTATAGGATGAGTGACAGTAGGTGGGATTCGAACCCCCGCCCTCCTGAGGTGGCTGAATCTCTAGGAAAATGCCATAACCACTCGGCTACGGACGGGACAATTCTCAAGCAGAAGCAGTACAACTCATGGCGGTAAGTGTTTGAGTAAACAGTTAAATTGTCGGTTACAGTTCGAAGAAGTTGAACCGAACTTTCGTGTTATGGGAGTAAAGTTGAACCAATTTTTCTTGAAAGCAGGTCTATTTCCAAAATGTGATATTTGGTTGAACCATTTAATGGTGTATCTGCCAGAAGTTCTTAATTTTTCACCAATATTTGGTTCAACGTTGAACTGAAATTTTAAACAGTGCGTATGATATGTAACGTATGATATTTTTGTTTAATATGGTGGAAGTGCATAACGACTGAATTATTATATTTTTGTTTATTGATTATTTTAATGTTTATAAACTCCTAATGAAGTTTTACTACTATTTTATGCATGATAAAATTTAAATGAAGTAATTCCACGCTATAGATATTTTATGGCAAAACTTTTGTTGCCTAGCAGTAAACAAAAACATCTTCGTTTTTTTATGTTTTATAAACCCATCATTCCTTCAACCCGCAATAAAAAATTTACCATACATTTCTTTTATTACGGCATTTATTAAAAGAACTGTTCTGAAGATTCTTTCATTTTTTAAATCGCCGACATTCCGAAATATTATTGTGTGCCAAACGGGAGCGAACGTATGAAGTTACTAGAAAAATAGAGGAGCTGTCTTGTATCGCTTTCTGCTCTATTTCTTTCATAGCATCATTTGCTTCTGAAAACAAAGTAATATTCACTCATCCAGAAATAAAGATTGTTGATGCCCAGTTTTCCTTAAACACATAAGGTATAAAAAGTTTATGGGTTGTTATAGAATATATTTCCATGTAATTAGGTTAACAGTGTTCGAGGCTTTAAAATTTTATTGAATTCTCCAGACTCCTTTCAATATTTTTACAGTCGGTTTTTGAATTTGTCACCCCACTATTCAAGCAGTTAATTTAGCTTTGTTATTTTTTCTTATATATTATGCTTTAGATAATTTATATTTGTTTAGGATATAGAAATTTGCAATAACCATTTTTAAAATTACAATTCTTATAAAAAATTGTTTACATAATTTAATTAATTTTCCTCTTTAAATTTTAGTAAAAGCCTGTAGTCAATGAATACCTTTTTCATCTAGTTATAAATCTAATTAATGCTTTTTAAAGTTTGCCTTTTTGTAAGTTAAAACCGACAAACGAATAGGATATTGACAACGGACCACTTTAAGCAGATTCAAGTGACGATACATCAGCAAGAACTGAATAATCTCATACATGCATCGTACATCAAGTCATTGAACAATGAGAAAATTAAATTCTACCAGTGCTTTTGATATAAAGCATTCTAAGTATTTTTTCACTTACTAACTAGTGTAGCTTTCAATATTTCCTAACGATGAACTTAGAAGTAAACACGTTTATAATATTTTCCCCGTATATTGCAGATGCTCGAAAAATCACATTGCATAGACTATAAACTCATTATCTAATCATTGGACATTATTATTTCTTTAAGTAAAGGCAAAATATATACTTAAATCTATATGAAATTTTTTAATGTAGGTTAATTCCATGTAAATACATACCACAAAATGACCATTGATGAATTGGGTGATACAGTGAGAAAGGGAAAAAAAGAATCGCCACACTATCTAGGAAAAGTAACCTACATTCTGCTAAAGATTTTTTTACTTTGCATAAGAAATAATACTATAGTAGTTTTCTGACAACTGTGTAAAACGGCGAAAAAGGTAGATTATCTGCTATTTGCTCATCAAAAGGCAAAAGAAATATTTCCAATTCCTGTCACTCAATAATTGGACTGTTTCTTAAAATAAACAAATACTTACTTAAAATTGAAAATGTTTGATTACATATCCAAAAACACTACACAAATGATTTAATAAATGGTAATTGCCGACTGATTTAACAAAATTCTGAAAACGAATGTGATGCTGGAATTCTGGCTTTAGTTCCTTTTGTATTAAAAATTATTATTAAATATTTTCGGGGGCAAATGTTAAGTAAAGATGCTCATTCAATAAGAGTGAAACATCTGCAATAGTAGATAAGTCTTTTGCGAGGCCTGAAAAGGTAGATTTTTTATAGGCATTGCTATTGAAAGAGTGAATTATGAACCGATTTTACTTTGGTGGAAGTTGTGATTTTTTACTGACTATGATTTTACCATTAATTACTTTCTTATCATTAATTCATTACTTACCATCAATTCATTACTTACCATTACCATTATCACTTTAATTTCCATATCTGTGATAATATTCACATGATGTAGCGTAAGTCACGCAAAAAAATGTTAATACATTATTTTCTTTGATAGTTCAATATTTGTTTGTGTTTAAATTTTCAAGCTTTAAACCTTATGCTTAAAATAAGCACTTTTAGAATCTTGATTTACTGCATATTGAAGAACTAATTAGAGTTTTAAATGATAACCATAAGTCGACTTCTTGTCATGTAGCGTAAGTCACATCATGACATTTTGATTATTTTTTAGTAAAATACTTGGTTGAAAATGTTTTTACTGATTCCTAAAAACGCGATATGTTCAGGTGTAAACTGACATACAGTATTTTTTTTAAAAAATAAGTATCAGATAGTAATGAACTATGCAAAATGTGTTAAGTCGTCAAATGTAGTGTAAGTCACTCGTGGAAATGCCCTGTAGCAATTAGCAAATAATGTAACAATTAAAGAAATGTCGAACAAAAAGAACACTTTCATTAGAAATCCTGATATCTTTTATGATATATAAATATATATATTAAAAAAATATTGTTTTTTATTTTTACTTGAAAATAAATGAATTTTGTTTGATCATATGTAATATTTTCAGAAACATTCAATTTATGTGCACATTTATAATAGCAATTTCTTTATTTTTAATAATATATTTTTTCAAGCAGAGATTTATATGAAGAAAATAATACATAACTGTAGGTCTCTATGTACAATATTTTACCACTAAATTGGAATTTCCCCAAGAAATAATACAAGGAGAAAATGTTCTATCCTAAAATAAATATCTTCCTATCTAAACTAGAAATATGTTCGAAAATTATTTTTATGGCTAAATAAATTGAATTGCGTTAAAGTTATGGGAAATTACAATATCTAACATTTTTCAACTAATATATAATTTACTATTTCTTTCGTAAAAAAATTCTATTTCTGGTAAAGTAAACTTAAACTTAAAAACATTATAAAATAACAAAGGCAATGAATTTATCATAGTTTATATTACGCCAGTAAAAATTTGTTATTCTCTCTAACAGCAATTTTTTATAAAAATAATAATAATTTTCGAATGATTGGTCTCGTTTTGAAAGACAAAGAATCCCAAACTAATTTTCTTTTCCGGCTTTCATTCTTTGGCAAAGAATTTATTTCCATAGCATTGTCATAAAAGTCTTGCAGTTTAACATGATTGTAACAAACAGTTCATTCATTCTGTATAAATAATATATGAAAATTGGGAAATATTTGTAGGGTGTAGTTTCAAAACTCCATAGTAGTACCCTCGACAGAGTCAATTAAATAATCATCTGCAGGGGCACCACAGGTCACCGCACTGCGGCCATTAGGAATAGTGTTTGCTTTACTTGTGGTTTCTGTAAACGTGGTTGTTCTGTAAACGCTGGTAAAATTAAGGCATAACTTTAAATTTAAATGTTGAATTAAATGGTTCGAAAATTATTTTTGTTAGACCAAACTAAGGGTTGACCCAAAGGTTGACCCAAACTAACCAAGCGCCAGATGGCGATAAAGGAAAGGAACAGTTTTGGATGGCCAAGGTGGGGGACCGCAAGGTATGCAGCACTTGACCGCAGGGGGTGGAACGCTATGCTTGTGGCCTCATGCGCCATTTGAGCGTTAGGAGACTTAAGGTAAGTTTCTAAACTCACATTCTGTAAAGGGTAATTAAAGATATAGGGTCATTGGTGAGTTTATATTGGCAAATTCAATTGGCGTGTTTAAAGTAAAGTTGTTCCATCCAGCTTCGTTTCCTACTCTTCACTCGATTGGTACTCTATGCTCACGAGACACTACTTTACCAGTAGCTGCTTGAAAAATATTTTCATTCAGCATTTATGGTGCAAGACCTTGAAGAAACCTATAATTTATTTACAGATTTTTGACATAGTTTACATTCAAATTAAGGACCTCTGAACTTCAGATATAAATTAAATACATTCCAGTTTATTCTGGGGGTCCTGTGTTTTTATCCCTGATTTGGTAGTGAAAAAAAGTTGGAATTAAATAGTATATTTTTTAAAATGGTTTTTTTTAAGTGACATGATTGTAACAAATAGTTTATTCATTCTGTATAAATAGTATATGAAAATTGGATAAAACGATCGCTTGGAATTCTAAATTCGGAATTTTTTTCCTTCCCTTGTTAACATTCGTTATTGCGATAAAACAATACTATTTTTTTTTAAAAATTATTGTTAGAAAAAAGCAAAAATACAAAAATGAATTATTCGCTCTCGTTTGGTTGGCTGAAAATATGCTACATGAGAGCTTTATGTTATTTAATAAGATTAATTTGGGTTGCAAGATTAGTTGTAAATAAGATTAGGTTTTATTTTTAGGATTGTAATTATTAAGTTGGCAAGCATTTTTTACTCTAAACATACGTAACCTCTTTCGTGTCAAAAATATCTTCCCACATTAAAATGTCAAAAAGTGTCACACCCTACAAGACATTAAATTTGTCCATGATCCCTTTTATTTACTGGGAAGTACTTGACCCCCATTTTACTTGTTTACTTAACTTTACGCAACGCAATAAAGTTCATGAGAATCACTGACTATTCCGTGATAAAAAGATGGCGTCAAAGTTTATATTAAAATACGAAAACTCCTTTTTCACAGTAATGTCAGTTACATTTGTGTCAAGGTTATTTAGTGGTACGTAGTACTCATAAAGAACCTTTTGTCATGTCGCAAACTAATTCTTCCGGGTTGCGAACAATTTTTAAATATGAATCTTATTAAAAATCACTGAAGTGAACTTCAGCACTTCTTTTTTCGCCATTTGATATTTATCCACATCACATGCTCAATTTGTTAGAAAGAATGTCTTGAAACTATGCGAGAATTTGAAAGGATAAGGGAATATTTTGTATTTTGGGTAATGTGGTCGTAAATAACTTAGTTTATTATTAATAGATTTTGTGTAACAGTATCTCCAAAAATATTCTTCATTAGCACTGACTGAAAAAAATAGGTTCTATTTTATAGTCAAGTTAGTATAAATCAGCAAAAAATGTCTCCACTCGTGGATAATACCTAAGATATTTAGTTTTAACATTTTTAATTGATCTATACCGCAAGTAGTTCACCTGTATAAATAATATTTGCAAAGAGACCATCCTTAAATTAAAATACTTTCTTCTGTTTTTATCAAGCACATCCCCCTGTTCTTATATATATATATATATTTATATTCAAAAAAATTTATTCATCTATGTATATTCTACAAAATATCTCAAATTAGAGCTTACCTTTATTTGCAAATAATTTATTTCCTTACAATTGAATTTCTTGGGAGTGCTCCACGATTTGGTACTAATTTGTCAATGCTCTGAATCGAATAAACGTGGGCGTCTTGTTACTAAAGCCGTGCCCAGCAGATTTAGAACAACTTTATGAATGTATTTTTTCTGGGAAGTTTTTTTTAAGAACACAAGAATGTGTTTCAAATTAACTTAATTTGAAATCCTTAAAAAAAGAATAGTTTTTATTCACTATTTTTATTAAATTAAGCAGTGATTCCTCACTTTTACTAATTAATTCCTACTAATTGAAAAAAATGCCAATCTTAATCAGGCAAATAGATTAAATTATTTTGAATAAATTAGTTTTTGAAGTTTTAAATTTTAACGTGTAAGAAAATTTTTCGCATGAAACTCGTTTAACATTAACTCCTATATTTTTAAGGTTATACATCAGAAAAATATGTATGAAATAAGCTAAAATACAGTTTTCTTATTAAACAGTATCATCATTTAGAAAAAAGAAAATAAAACCAAATTGTTTGTTGCTGTTAACATAATGTACCTACTTATCTACAATTTGCACATAGAGACTGTTTGAAAATATATGGTTTTTTTTCGATAAATAACTTGAATTTAAATAATTTTGTAAAGTTTAATTTGCCTTCTATGTTAGATGATAACTTTTCTTGAAACTAAGAATCAGATGTTGTAATTTCAAAAAAAATACACATTAATAAAAAAAAAAGACTAAAATGCAAAAAGGGTCATATTTATTACAGCATAGTTGCACAACAATGCCAAATATATTTGATCTTACATTGAATACAATTATAACAAATATTTTCATGTTTTTAAACATTTTTATTCCATGCCAATTTCACAGAAAAAGAAAGTTGTTGATATTTTAAAGTGCTGGTTGGCGTTGTGACATCTTTCTTCATACATTTCTTTGACTTTCTTTTTGGCACACACTTTTTAAGGAATTGGAAAATGTATCTCTTGTTGTGGTACATTTAAAAGAAAAAAAGTTGAACAGGTTTCTTGTATTTGTATTGTAGATTTCTAGTATTTTGCAGTACCATTCAAATTCCTTCTGAAATAGAAATACCAGAATTAATATTAAAAAAAAATAATAATAACATTCTTACGCAAAAAAGTTTTTGTCGAAAAATATAAGTTTTCTGGAGCATATGAGATTTCACCAACTTCTTTTTGATTATTAAAACTTTTTTTATTTCAGATTTAGTACTTTCTAGATCCCAGTTTTTGTTGTTTAGGCACACCAAAACTATGAACTTTTGTGTTGCCATCTTAAGCATTTTAGTCTTAAATTGCACTTAACCGTTTAAAACTAAAAGAAACCCAACAATTGTATGTTAAAATATATTTTGTATATTACGTAATATAATACTAATTATTAAAAAAATGATAACCTAAGTTTATATTTAAATATTAGGCACAGTTAGAAAAGTTTTGTTATTAAAATGTATTTTTTAATCTGTGTTAAAAGAATTTTCTGAAAATATACAATAATAAAATGACTACGATTAAAATTAACTATTATAAAATGGGCTTACTTTATTGTAATTTCACATAGCTCTATTCTTAATACTTTTTATCTTGAATTAAAATTTTTAAATGAGGGATAAATATACTAACTGTGAAAAGAATTGATGACACTGGCATTAAGTAACTGCATAAAATATTGTGAATTTAAGATATTCTTCAGTTAATCCAGAATGATAATTTACTTAAAGTTATCTACTTTTTATTGCGTAATAAAAGCTGCAACTAATGTTTAAATTTTAACTGTTTGCAATCCTTTAATCAGAAGAGAAAGGGAATAAAAAGTAAGTGACGTAAATCCTAGATTAACATGACAGTTTGATCGTAATTTTTGATATAAAAATGTTTTAAGATATTTTGTTATAAATAATTGTATTCATCAGGCATAAAGAGTTTAGTCTCGCTAAATGCCCATAACTTTGGGATAGAATAAGTAATTAGTTTGGGTATTATCTTCCTGGCATAAAAACTGTAATATTAGATGCGGACAAATTTATGAGTTCTTGAATATTTTTGACATTAAACCTGTTTATTATTTTGTTATTATAATCTTAGAAATTACGCTATTTGTTTTTTTTAAAGCTGAAAATATTTCTCCTATTATTTTCTCTAGTAGTATTTTAATCGTGTTACAAACAGCCGATAAAAGGAAAGTATGAGTTTTAATTAATGTCAGAATTATCAAAGCTTAAGTTATTAGTTTATATTTTTAAAAAATAATTACTGGAACAGGTGAAATATTAAAAATGAAAGAACTTCGTTGTATATTTTTTTTGGTTATTAGGTTTGGTTTAATAAAAACTCAATAAAAATAAAAATTCGAGTAAATACTAAATTTTATTTGGTGATTTTGGTGGTTTTTACTTTTGTAGCCGGTCATCTTTATCGTTATCTGTATTCAACTGACTATATCTTAAATTAAATATTTTAAGTAGCAGTTTTAAGAAAAAAAATCAAAATAGAAAAAGTGGAACAACGTGATATTTTTACCAAAAAACAGTTTACCTAATATGGATTTAACACATTTTAATCGAATATTTTAATCAGCAGTTGCAAAAAGGGAATAATTTAGGAAAAAGATAAAGAAAACCCTTTTTCTGTTTATAAAGACAAGTTTTTCTTGTTTAGATTAAAAAAAAAAGATTTTAATCGAATTTTTCATTCAACAGTAGAAAGAAAAACATTTTGGCAATAAAATAATTTTTTACCGGTTTGCAAATAAAAGTTTTTTGTGCGGATTTTACTCATGATTTAAATTAAAAAAAAATCTCAATCAGCAGTTTATAAAAGGAAATAATTTCGAAATATTCGCAAAATAAACTTGCTCTTTCTAACCTTTTGACAAAGAACCTTTTTTCGTATGTATTTGTTCATGGTGCATACTGATAGAATACTTCAATCAGCAGATTAAAGAGTGAAAAAGTTATAGAAACTGAGAAAGAATAACTTGTACGGAATGAAAACATGATACTACTAGAAAATTTCAACCAAGTAGAAATAGCAATTTTCGAAATGGGCAAAGAAAAATTGGAATATGAACCAGAATGCTAATTAAAATTTTTTATGAGTGCTTATATTTCCGGAAAGTAGTGAAATTTGGCACTTACGTGGTAATTTTCATATGTTTATTTCTCATTAAGTATAATGCACTTGCAACGACCATTCACTTTACAGATTATATTCGAGAGGTCCATCGCCTCTCAAATAGAGGTTTCTTCAGGTCATTTTAACATTCGTCATTCGTTGTGGCCAAAAAAATTATGAAGAATGCGTTAAGCAAACCAGGTGGCGCAATGGTTAGGGTGATAGCCTTTGGAGCTGCTGGGTTCGGGTTCGAAACCCGGTAAGGTATGGATGTTTGTGTTTGTCGATAAATGTTGTTATTTGTCTATGTGTTTGTGTCGTCCTTCTTTGTGTGTCTCTTGTGATTGTCTCTTCTGGCGACCGGGGTAACTGGCTATAAAGCCTATGCTCTTCCCTTCTAGAGGGCGCAGTCACTGTCAATTGTTAAGAATGTGTCGAACCTAAGATTGATAAAAAACAAAGTTAAATGGTGTTTAATACTTTCGAAACTGTCCTTTAACTTGGTCCATTTTTTTTGCTTCTTTTTACGGGCCAAGAATTTTTTTGTTGAGAACTTGGCCTTGTTTTTACAGAGATCCGTTACATATGCGATATTGATAATTCATGCGATTACATGCGATATCGATATTTTTAAAGAAATTTTGTACATTTTAGGGTAAACTTAAAGAAATTTTGTACATTTTAAGGAAAACTAAGTTTTATATCGAAAATATAAAACTTAGTTTTCCTTAAAATGTGCCAAAGCTGTGAAACCGCTTTAATAACAAAATAAAGTTCTAAGCAAAGTAAAAATGATTGAATCGAAAATAAATTTTGTAGGGGAGAGCAGGGGAATCCCGCCACCTCGGGTAATGCCGCCACCCCCTGTAACTCGCGAGCGGTGTGTGTAGGAGGGGGGTTGTGAGCGCTGATCTGTAGCAGGAAACAAAGTAATTTGTAGTATAGACGCTCATGGCCGTGCGGTGAGTTGGTGTAAAGATATTTAAAAAATACGGTTTTTAGTGATTTTCATCTAATCTTGAGCCTTCTGAAATTAAGCGGATAAGTGACTGCTATCTCTAAGTTAGATAAATTAGTTATATATCATTTAAAAGAGTAATTATTTGGCTATTTTATCATGTCATTAATTTGGACGCTAAGCTAGCTACTTTTCTTCAAACAAGCCGTCTATGCCATTTTGTCTTGCTGGGGTAATGCCGCCACATCACTCTGGGGTTATGCCGCCACATGCAAAAGGATGGCGGCATAATCCGCAAAATAGAAATTTCATATATTGGCCCTACAACTTATTAGTTTTTGTTAGAGATGCCACGTATCCGAAAATGAATAACTGAACTGGTAAAATAGACCAACGAAACTTTAAAAAAAAACCTGCATAGTTAGTAGCACGTAGAAAGTTAATAAAAGAGCTGTATCCTGTACAATTTACCATTCCAAAGTTAATTAAACCTATTTTAGTTCTATATGTATTGCTTTATTATGTAATTTCCATTATTTATAGATTATTTGCTTTGTTTATTGATGTGGCGGCATTACCCCAGTGGTGTGGCGGCATTACCCCAGATACTGGGGTAATCCCGCCACTGTGCGAGCTTTAGAAAAATACAATTTTATTCAGTTTTTATTAAATATTTAAATTTAAAAAAATCACTACAAGATAGGTTATGAACTGTAGTATGCTATGCTCATTATAATTTACATTAATTGCAACACAATTCTGCATGAAAATTCAATTTCCCTTAAGGTGGCGCCATTCCCCTTCTCTCCCCTAATAATTAATCATTGCGTATGTACAAAAAATAAACTTAAAGCTTGTAGAATATACCAAAAGTTTTTTTTTAAATACGAGATTTAATAGACAATAAGTCCAAGTTGCTACTTTAATTTATTATTGAAATTTTTAAAACATTTTTTATCCTTATTTCAATAGATTTATTTTTAAACTCCTAATTGTAAACCGCCATTTTTTTATTTCTTTCATCAACTCCTTTTCAACCACTTACGTAATTTTCTCTTGGGTGTAAAATCTTCCGTAAAATATTATTAAGGAAGAGACATGTAAAAGAGAGAAATAATAAAGTTTTCTTCCCTAAATTCAGCGGCTGGAATCCACCCAAAAAAAGAACCATTAATAATTGTTGGCGTCTTAACTTGAAAAACAGTTGAGAGGAGGGGCACGAGTGAACAAGCTTTAAGGAAAGGAGCTTCCATTCCAGTTTATTTTTTTCATGCTTTTAGTTTTGTCGTGGTTTTGTTCGATTCTTTTTATGTCACCAAAATGAACGCTGTTGGGAAATTTTTAAAAGCAAAAATAATGCCATTAAAGTTTCAGGAAGTAAAGTTTGGAAATCTTTTTGTTGTGCAAATAGATATTCTCTATTTTTTGTGTGTCTGGTGGGATAATTATCAGGCATGCAAAAGATTTATAGGTGTTCAGTAAATTTTTTTAAACCTGGCGTTTCTCTTCTTACTGCAATATTTAATTTGTTAAATTTGTATTTATTTATTTAAATTCTAAATTTTTCATTCATCAAAATGCAATATTTGATAATTCTTGCATTATACTTTAAACATTTACTTTCTAAAAGTAAACATATTAAGTATAAATTTCGGAAAAATTAAAAGTAGTAGTTTGATTACACAAGCAATTGTTTTAATAATTTAAGGTAGTTGTAGTATGTTATGTAAATTATTTGCATCAACAACTTTATGCGAAGAATATTTTTTTAAAAAATCAAAGCTACCTTAAATGATAATTCACCGATAACTCAAATTTTAGCAGCAGAAAATTGACTAAAAAGAAACAAGTATTGTTATTTCTTTTTTTATTAATAAAGTAATTGATAATATGATTATTATTAAGTTGTTAAAGATTTTGTTGTTTTCTTAATCTTTGGTTTACATCACAAATACTTATTTGAGAAACCATTAAATAAAATTAATGTTTAAGAAATTAATTTAAATATCTGAGTTTTTTTAAATATGAGTTATTAGTAATTAGATTGCAAGTGGCTAAAAGAGTGACGTGTCTCATATTTTAAAACAATGTGAGATGCGTCACTTTTCCGTTCACAGTGTGATGCACAAACTACTTTTACAAACCTTTCTATATGCATGGTATCCATTCAAACTTCCAGAAACTGTCCTTGACACAAAATCTATCAGTCTAATAATTTTTTTTATGTGTTTAAAATTCACCGAAGCATTGATTCCATTCATATAAAAAACTTATTTACAATAGTCTATTTACACTGTTTTCTGAGCAGGATTTTAAGTCTTTGCATCAAATGCAACACTCTTTGGAATTATAACATTAGTCCTTATACAATAAGTAATGTAGAGCCATGTATATACAAGGTACCACTGACACAATGTCCCAATTTAGAGAAATATGCAGATATTATCTTCGGTGAGTGAAACTTTCCTCTCGACAAATGCAATGTTCTGATTATTGACGAGAGTAGATTATCTTTCGGCAAGTTGGACCTCATTATTTTGGATACTCCTGGGCTCTCAAAAGAGTTACATAAGCAGTGAAAGGAGTTTTATTCAAATCCCTTTTCCATTCATACTGTGTTCGCTTCAATAGATTAGCATTTGCAGAGACTGCTTCAGGATTTATAGTTTCTGTTATGAAATGAGCAAGTCCCTGGTCCTAGATTCATTATCCGTTGAATAACGATGAAATGGGAAGATTCAATGATCATTTATATACAAATATGTACACGTTGCTATTCTGATAATCAGAGTCATTTTCTTCCAGTCACAATGCTATTGAAGCTTCAGTCCTTTAACGGAGTTTTCGTGTGGAAAAATCGTGTTAAAAGTCTGAAGTAAATTGGGTTGAATAATCGGTTGCGTTTCGTAATAAGGAGATTAAAGAACTCAATAAGGGCATAATAAGCTTCCTATAACAATTTTCCGTAATTTGTCTTTTTTTTTACATATTTTTTGGGGGACATTATTTTGCTATTGCTGGAGAATAATCATAGGGTTGGAGATTTGGCGCTTCTCCAAAGGAAAGTTAAGAGGACAGGACGATGTACTACGGTGAATGCATTCATGAGATATGGTTGGCATTTTTCACATAGTATAATCACCACCAACTTAAAAAGATTTCAAAGGAGGTCCGTTAGAGTAAAATCATATTTCATTGTGATATATTGTAGAAACTTGCGAAATAATCACTTGATAAAGTGAGGATTTTAATTATAAATAATGTAAGAAGAGAAGTATTTGTATAAATTAAATTACTCTTTGTATGTTGCGTTGTTGCATTAATACTTAATAAAATGTAAACAAAAAATCTTCGCTATGCTTAACTTCATTCTTAAGGAATATTTATGAGAAAATATATTCGAATAGGAAAATGTTAAAATAAATTCGAAGTTTTAACTATATACTTCTTTTTTTAGAAGCTTGTTCACATTTTGACAAAGTTAGTTTTCTCTCTCGGATAGTTTTAAACCGTATAACCGTTTTTGCAAAATATGTTGTTTCATAAATGGAATTTAGTTCCACATCGCTTGCCGTTCCTTTGTAGGAACTAACGAAGAAAGTATGTGAATTATGTCCACCGAAAGTTCGTACTAGACACATCACGAATACACTCCTTCATTGGACTGTATGGAAAAGTGACGGTAAGAGATGTACTCTTGCGGAACGTCGTTCTTCACGGGTCTCCGTCTCCTGCGCCTGAACTTCAACGCGGTCAGCAGAATCGACAGCGTCAGCACCAGGGCAGCGCTGATACTGCTGCCCAGGATGATGCCCAGCGTGGAAAGCGTTATCTTGGTCTTGTCTGTCTTGGCCAGAGTCCTGATCTGCAGACACTTTCTGTTGTTGGCTGTCACCTCGGTGGTCCTCTCGTGCTCTGTCACGTATGGGGTCGGCTTGTTGCCGTACATCCGCAAGTACTTGCCAGTTGCAGTCACGCAGACCGTGTACCAGGTCTCCGGGACCAGGCTTTCCAGGTCATGTCTTCTGGACGTGGCCGGGAGGTTGGCAAGAACGACCGGAGATCTGGATGTCGTTATGTGGTAGTTGACTGTAAAACCGCCGATGAGTGTTCCGTTCTGGACCTCCCAGGCCACAGTCAGATGGGTAGAGTCCAGTCTCTGGACCTCGAGATCTGAGACCAGTGGGGATGGGCAGATGTCGGATGGGTGAAGGGTGAGAATGGAATGATCTCGAAGCTTCTCCGGATGAACGCAGTTGAGTGGGATTTCGTCTGGCAGAAGTCTTCCGTGCTCTTGCAGCCATTCCCATAGGCTTAGCATTAAGCAATCACATTGAAAAGGGTTTCCTGTGTGGAGAAAGAGAGGTATTTACAATATATTTCAAAATTTTATTATGATTACTAACTTTTTTAGATTTCTAATAAAAAACCCCAGTTTATCGTTCAATCTAATGTAGCAAATAAATGAACGATACGCAAATTAGCGATTTGTCAATATTTATCTTGCGGACGCTTTCGGGAGCTGCTTTAGTATTATCTTAGAAGTTCATTATACTTTTGTCGCTGATTATATTTATAAAACCACCTAAAGCTTTTTAATGGAGTAAATTTTTTTTGGGAATTAATTGGTAGTCCATTATATCATCAAGCAATGTTAAATAATTAAAAAAACCAACTAAATTCTTTCCATTACCCTTATTTATAAAAAATTGGCGTTCTAAATGTTAAATAATGCATAAGCTAGATTCGTACATGTGTTTAAAATTTCAAACGAAAAACCCTCTGGTTCTCATATACTCTGAAAAATAAGGTCTGGCATATAAGGCTCATCTAAAATTAAACACTACGATTTTTATTTTAATAAATTATTTTAGAATGTTTTTGCACGGATGAGAAGATTTTCTTCCGGAAACTTTTACTTTTACCCGCCTGAAACTTTCAAATAGTTTAAGTTTACCATATTTTATTGTTTCTGTTCATATCACACCGAAATACCTGTTTTTCTTATTTTAATACAGTCGAGGAGGCAACTTCATTATGAGCATACGGTAAAGGTGTTTAACTCTGTACGTAGTCAAAATTATCTCTTTTGCTTGTAACATTTAACAATACAAACTTACTTAAAGCTTTCCCTAAGTCGCATGAGTCTTTTATGTATATATCCGTATTTGTGTTATTTCATAACTAGATACATATTGTTGTAGGCATGTTTCATGTCTTTTTTGTTAATAGATAAACAACCACATGAATGAAAACTGGGTCTTGATATCCTAATCAATGAAGTGGGCAGATCTTGTTCAGTCAAACCATCAATCACCGAAACCACCTTTGAAATCGAATAGTAAGAGAAGGAGTGATTTTTGTAACGCGATACGAGCCAATTAATACAGTTTATTTTTTTTTTACTAGCTTATTATTCTTTGATTTTTTTTACATTTTTTTATTTCTTTTCATGCTCATCTTTTTCTCACTTTTAACTGAAAACTCATCTTTTAATTGAAAATATCTAATAAATGTCAATTTTATAGTAAGTTTAAAAGGCTTAAATAGACTTTGCGCGTTTTAATTTTTTTTCAAAATTAATATTTTTACTTTCCAAATAGTTTATTAATCCCATTTATCCACCAAAAGGTTAATTAAAATTTTAATTAAAAGAATTTATTTGTTTTATTTATTTAGTTCAAATTTATGTAGGTCAATTTTATTCATTTGATGAGGATTTAATCAAACAAAGTACGGAAATCGCCTGCTCCAGAAAACTATTTAAGTGGTCTTATAAGTAAGAATCAGTTTAAACATAATTTTTTTCTTACACTCATGTGTTAAAGTCCAGGTTTATGACTATTTATTTTCTCAGCTTTCTTTTCTCTCCAGTTATTCAGCTCGTTTAAGTTGTATTCGTTCATCTCTACATTTATATTATGATAAACTGTGTTTTTTAAAAAAGAAAATCTTCAAAAAATTTACTATCCTAATAATTTGTAACAGACTGTAGTATAAATAAATATTGATTAACCTCAAAGGAGAGAAAATGCCCCCCCTCCCCCTCCTACCAAAAAAAATATTGTCAGTTATTCAGATAACCACGATTTGGGCTATTTGATTTATTGAAAACTGTCATTTTTCCTACATTTTAAGATTCAATAAAAACAAATGAATTGCCATATATTCATATTATATTTCAACAACGTAGTTTTTTTACTTACCTGAAAGTTTAAGGGATGCCAATCGAATTTCTGCAGGGACTAAAACATTGCTGCTTAGGTGTGTTATCTGATTGTTGCTAATATCCAGTTCAGTAAGACTTGTAAGATTATCAAATGCGCTGGGTGATATCCATGTCAGTTTATTAGAGCGCAGGTTTAAATACTTCATGTTATACATGTTGTCAAAGTTATCTCCGTCGATTTTTATGATCCTGTTATATGATAAATCTAACTTGACTAAATATTTCAGATCTTCCTTCACTGATGGAAACTCCAAAATCCCGTTATGAGTGAGATTCAAAGATTCCAGTTTCAAGAGTCCGTAGAATCGTTCTTCTGGTAGCATGTCTAGCTCATTGTATCCAAGATCCAGCTGTTGTAGATGAATGAGTGGCTTAAAAGCACCAGGCGAAACTTTAGCAATGAGATTATCACGAAGTGAAAGAGTGAGCAAGTCTGGAAACATTAAAAAGTCATGGGAAGCGATGACTGTGATGTTGCTATGACTGATATTTAGATATTGGATTTTATGATTTTTTTGTGATGATGCCATATCTTCTCTAACTCGTAAACAAGAGTTTTCGTCAAAAGATAAAGTTTTCAAATTGGGCAATGGAGCAAAAAGGATTGAGTTAGGTATGAAAGAGAAGAAGTTTTTGTCCAATTTAATTTCTTCTACTGAAGTTAGCGAATCAAAAACTCCTGCGGGAAGTACCATGAGAGCATTCTTGGACAAATCTAGACTAACAAGTTGGGTAAGGTTATGAAATGCTCTTTTTTCAATAACCGTTATACTGTTTCCAGACAAATTGAGTCTGTGTAAAATGACGTTGTCGCTGAATGCCATGTTGGGAACAATTTTAAGCTTATTTTTTGCGATGGAAAGTACTTCAAGTTTGGGCAGTTTTCTTATAGCAGTTTTTGGAATTGATAAAAGTTCATTGTTATCCAAGTAAAGATCTCTAAGAGATAACAAACTATGTAGAAGAGTAGATTCCAGCTGTTTTATACCATTTCCAGAGATTCTCAAGGAATGAAGGTCTGTTAAAGATTCAAACAAATAACCGTGTATTTTATCGACACCAATGTAGTCAAGGTTTAAATGGGTCAATCCACTGAGACCTTGAAGTTCTATACCATCTCTGTCAGTCATGTTATTGTAGCTCAAGTCAAGCTTTCTCAAGTTATTTAGAAATGTTATTTTTATGGTTATTAGACGATTGTGACTTAAATCTAATTCCATTAAGTTTGACAAGTGCGAAAATGTATTATCTTCGACACTCTCAATCATTGCATTAGAAAGTGTTAGTTCTTCGAGAAGATTGGCTCCTTCAAACATGTATTTTCGAATGACGTAGATTTGGTTTTGTGAAAGATGTAGCGTGCGAAGATTTTTCAGATCTTGAAATGCGAGTGGTTCAATATCCATTATTTTATTATTTGATAAGTAAATTTCTTCTAGGTTTGTTGCTCCCGAAAATAAATTTACATTTAAATGATTTAAATTGTTGTATTCAAGATTGAGATAATTTAACCGCTTCATTTGGGAGAAAGTGTTCTCCTCTATTACGGATATTGAGTTGTGATCTAAATAAAGCTTTTGGACTTCTGTCAAATCTTGAAAAATATCTCGTTGAAGCTTTTTAATTTTATTGTAATCAAGCCAAATAATTTCCATTTTGCTTAATCCTTTCAAGCTGTTTTCCTGCAAAACAGCGATTTCATTGTGGTTGATTTGCAATGATCTCAAACTGGAAGGATACCTGCTTAGTATGTCGCCGATTTCTATGAGCTTGTTTCCTTGTATGTTCAAATGCTGTAAATTAGCCAAACTTTGAAGAGCCTCTTTCTCGATTACTTCAATGCGGTTGAATTGGAGATGCAGCTCTTGAAGATTAGGCAGAGAGTAGAAACTTCCCTTCCTTATTATTTTGAGCAGGTTATTTTGCAAACGAAGGTCTCTCAGTTCAATCAATTCTTGAAACGATCCCAATTGAATATCGGTTATTAGGTTATTGTCTAAAGACAGCGATCGCAATTCTCTGTTATTCTTGAATAGCAATGGATGAATTTCTCGCAACTGATTAAATGACAACTGCAACTGATATAGATTTTGCAATGAATGAAACGCTCCTAAATCAATAAAAGAAATCGCATTATTATGCAAGAACAGGACCGATATTTGTGAACTGTTGTATAAAGTATCATTTGTAATTTTAAGAATATTGTTATTTGACAGGAATACTTCTCTCAGCTGAGTTAAATTGTGAAAAATACCTCCTTCTATAGAATGCAAATGGTTAAAACTCATATCGATTGTTCTTAATTTGTGAAGAGGACTTAAGACTCTTGGATTTAACTTGACAATTCTATTATGGCTTAAATCTAAACTTTCAAGTTCTCTCACATGAATGAAAACCCTGTCATCTAAGCTAAATAACTTATTCATTTGTAGTGAAAGAATTGTTAATCTTGGCATCGTGACGAAGCTTCGATCATGCAATTCTTTCAATCTGTTAGAATTCATATCTAGGGTTTGCAAATCAGTAAAACGAGTAAACCCGTCATCCAGAATGTCGTCGATAAAATTTTTCACTAATTTTAGGGTTTTAAGAGTTTTGAGGCGCCTTAGAGCTCCCAAAGGAAATCTCGAAAGCCTGTTATTGATCAGGATAAGTTCCTGAAGCGTATTTTCAAGACCTCCAAAAGCATATTCGGACAGACTGTCAATCTGGTTGCCCTGTAAGTTGATGTTTTTTAGTGGCACTCCGTAAAACGTGTAACTTTCGACCTTTTGTATCTCGTTGGAATCGAAATCCACTGAAGTCAGCGCCTTCAAGTTACTCAAAGCTTTTTGCGGAACCTCTTTTAACTTGCTGTTTACAATGGACAAGCTGTCCAAGCTTTCTTCAAGACCCGATAGTGCCTGCTCGTCCAATCGCTCAAGACTGGTGTATGACATTAGTAGATGGGATATGGAAGCATTGCTGAACACTTTTGCAGGCAGAATCGTGATGTTTTTGTCTAGGTGATAAATCCCAAGTGACTTGACGGGGACATTGATTAGTGAAAGCGTCGTTTTTATTTCTGTTATGCCTGTAGTTGGACATTCCAAGAATACACCGTCTTCGAACTGGTAACATGGGCACCATGGACTATCGTCATATTTCGGGCAGTCTTCAGCATTAGGAGATAGCTGAGCGAGCGATTTAATGTCTGGAACGGCGTTTACGTTTGAAGTCGTATATAGAACCAGCATTATTGCCACCAGGGCCTGGAACCATAGCTGACCAAGGAATAGGCCGACCGAGCATTTCATATCTCATCTCTTGACTCCTGAAACGAGAAAGAATAAACTATATCAGAAATAGCATTGTTACCATAAGATTATTGTTATTTATTAGTTACGGATTTTTATTACTTAATATCCGTAAATTATAATTCAGTTTTAAAGTGGTCAAAAGATGCTACTATTAATCGAGGCTTTTGAAAGTAGATGTTATAGCTTGTTAGTTTTGGAATTAATTTTGCTTTTGACTTGGCTTGAAAAAATCATTTCTCTCCCCATTTTATAAGTAAAGTGATAGTTATAATAGTTAATTTAAGATGAATTGTTTCAGTTTGAAAAAGTAAAATTGCAATATATTTCCTATTTTTTTTTTCATTTTTCATTCTAACAGTGAGTCATATGATATGATATAGATCAATAATTAAAACTTCTTTAAGATTATTGAAGTTGAGAGCTTATTTAAGCGGATTTAAGTATATTCAATCACATTCTTTGCCTTCTAATATTCTGCTCTCCCTAGACTTGCTTAATTAAACCTGAACCAATTTTAATAAGTATAGTTTATCTCTTACTAAAAAAGGAGTAATAAGTTTAAAGAATTAGAAGGTATAAATAAACAAAAGGGAACCATAAAAAAGAGGAAAATAGCTATAAATGATTTATCATGTACAAAATCAAAGTTAATACAGTCATTTCGAGATGACATCTTCAGTAAAATAAAGAATTAGATAAGATTAGCTTTTTATTACAAAATCACCTAAGTAACTCTGAGTGTTCTTTCTTTCCAAAGCAGTTGAAAGTAAAGCAATAAATTTTTCTTAAATATCTCACAAACAATTATTGGTACTAATTAGCTCACAAAGAACTATCTGAAAGCTACTTTTAATGCATGAATCACCAAAGGGCCTAAGTTAAGCTCATTTCGAGTTTTCTTGTGATAATACACTCTAATTAACGATTTTCGTTGTTGCGAACAAAAGATAATGTTGGTGTGGGTTGGGTGGATTTATTAAAGATTTCCAAGAAATTATGAGTAGGAAATTAAGAAGTTCCGAAGAGATATTCATGACATCAAAAGATACAATTAATTTAGAAATAGACTCATTACCATTTCTTTCAAGTCAGCAGCAAATGTTACAAATAGAATAATGATTTGGAATGGAAAGGAGAAGTAATTAATCACGAGTTAGTTTAAAGGAACTATTTTTATAGTTGGCAATTAATGCAGGAAAAATTACCGGAAAATGTTTTGATTCTTGAAAAAAATGTTTTCTGTCTTGTTTTTAGGTATGAATGGTTGATAGTTGACAGTTGGCTTGTGTGTCTCTATACCCCTAATTTTTAACCAACTTTTTCCTTTTTTTTAAAGGTATTGACATGCTGTCGATGTCCGTCCGTCCGTCCGTCTGTCTGTCTGTCCATACTCACCTTCCAAAATCAGTTCTATCAATCCGATCTTAAAAATCTGGTTGCACGGTAGTGCAACCGCCAAGTTCAGCGCACTACCCAACCTTTTCTGGAAGGGTTTCGGCGTGTTTTCCGACCCTCCGTTCTCCGGTTCTATGCATCACAGAAATGAGTTTAGAAACTTTTATTGGTCAATAGGGGCTTGATGAAGAGTATAAAAAAAATCAGCGTCCTATCTCTTTTTATCTCCGAGAAAATTGAATTGGAAAATGACCACTTTTGAGGCTCACTCACTCACCGATCATCAAAATGTTCTGTAACACCCACTTGTTCTAGAATCCCGAAAATTGGAACACTGGTAGATTTTGTCATGCAACCAACATAAAAAAATCCGAAAATTGAATATTTTGTACGGGTTTGGTCTTAAATTGCTTGGCGCCTTTTTTCAAAAGCAGTTGCAATATCCTTTCATACGCCGATATGCCAAAGGCGATTACTTGAATCGCCAACAATTCAAATAGCTATTTACCTTCAGATGATACGAGAAAGGTTTTTCAAGTGTAGAATTTAGCACACGATATTACTAATGGAACGTTTCAATCATCATTTTGATTAATTGCAATGGTTTTCCAGTGCAACACCTGAGCTGGCAACCAGCTCAATGTTTTATAATGAGTTATTATTGCTTGATTGTAGGAGGAGTTACATCGCTACAGGTCTATGTATGCGCATGAGCAATGGCTGGAGCCACAATGATTTACAATCGGAAAATGATTTTTTTCTGTTTTGTTTTGGTTGGAATAACATCGCACTAGAGGGACACAAGGGTTAATCAATTATTCCCTATTACTTAAAATTAAAAAAAAATAGATACCAGAGTCCAAAAACGCAATTTATGAAGTTATATTGATAATAATTGGGGGGGGGACTTATATTACGCTTTGACAATTTGTATAAAAGCAACTATTCGGGTTTCAAACTGAAATTGGGGTCAAAACGATTCTTTTCGCCAAGGGTCATTTTAGTCATTTTGATCGCAAAATGACTATTAGGTCGTATACAACGTGTCTCAAAAGTTTATGGACAACTATTTTTTTTTACTTTAGGATCCAACTAAACAAGTAAAAAGTTCTAAGATGCGACCTACAAGATGTTGTTTTGTTCATTATTTACGAAGTGCCCATGATTTTAAGTAGTGATAATTTATTTAAAATAGGTACAAAATGTACTTATGTCAACAAGCAGTACAGAACGAGCAGTAAAATTAAACATTACAAGATTTTTTAAAAAAATGTATGGACATTCGTCAAATATAGTTTTTATTTTATATATCATGTTTACTTAAACACATGGATTGTCCTCTAAAAAAGTTAATATTTATAAAAAAAATTGAAAGTGTCATATTTAAATATAAAATATTTTTTATTTAAGAACTTACTTAAATTATTTTATTTAGCATACCTACAAAAAGAAGTGAAATCCAAGCAAAAACCTCTCAGTAAAAGAAGGCCAAGTTCTTAAAAAAATATATGGCCTGGCCTTAAAAAGAAGTGAAATCCTGAAAAAGGTACCAAGTTCATTAAAAGTTACTGATGTGGCATTGAACACCAAAACATTTTAGTCTTTGATCATTCTTATGTTTACCACATTCAAGCAAACTCGCACTGGTGTTTGTATAACTTGGCCATTACGCATTTTTGAATAAAAATAAACGAGGCATTAAAGGTTCGATACATGACTATTCATTACTGTACAATTCTATTCCAACGGTCCCACGATATTGCGACCGCCACTAAAAGTAGTAACTATTTAATCCTAAGTTCAATATAATGGTAGTTCAGAAATTCGTTTACGACATATATAAAAAAACGCATAAAATACTGATACTGAAAAGAAGTTATATCAATGTTCAAATATTCATTGACAATTTTTTTCGAAGAAAAAAAAAGGCCAAGATTACTCTGTTTGACCACTAGGCAGAAAACAAAGCTTACAAAAATAAAACTTTTTTTTATGTTAGGCCTCTTTTTTTGTGTGGCTTGAAACACTTAAAACACTATACCTAAAGGTATACTTTCATTTCAATGTTCAATAATTTATTGGTTACACCCATCCCTAATGCAAACGCTTCAACAAAATTTTCCCAATGCGTAATGGCCAAGTTACACAAACACCAGTGCGAGTTTGCTTGAATGTGGTAAACATAAGAATGATCAAAGACTAAAATGTTTTGGTGTTCAATGCCACATCAGTAACTTTTAATGAACTTGGTACCTTTTTCAGGATTTCACTTCTTTTTAAGGCCAGGCCATATATTTTTTTAAGAACTTGGCCTTCTTTTACTGAGAGGTTTTTGCTTGGTACTTTTTTTTATTAGAAAGTCATTGCTTCAGAAACCCAACTTTCATACTTTTTGTCTGTCTGTCTGTACGATAGGACGGACATAAATCTACTATTTGTCGACGAATTTCCCACTGGATTAGCACTGAAATTCAATTTAGAGTCATTTAAATCGCTTCTTTCTATCCGATCTTAAAAATTCTTTTTTTATTTGAAAGGTATGACCTCAGAAACCCAACTTTCACACTTTCTGTCCGGTTGTCTGTACGATAGGACGGATATAAATATTTGTCGATGAATTTACCATTGGATTAGCATTTAATTTCAATTTCGAGTCTTTTAAATCACTGTTGCCAACTCAACAATGGCACGAGAAACTTTATTCATTTAAAAATAATATTATTTAAAGCAAAATTTATTTCGGTTATAAACCAGTTTAGAATGACGTCGGGAATGTGATTATTTGAATGTTTATTATTTGTTTTCTAAGTAAGTGGCAAAGCATATTTTTTGGCGTATAACCCTGAATAGTTTTAATTTACATCTTCTATTTTTAAGTGCATCTCGGAGTAGTTTTATGGATTTTTGTTCTACTAAAAATTAAGTATTTATTTATAACTGCAAATAAATCATGCAGACGATTAGTAATATTTATTTTATTTGCAATCGAAAACAAACGAAAATAATTTATTTTGGCTTTAAGAAGTTTAAATTATAACTGGATGCTGTGTTTAGTGAAATTTATTCCTACTGTGTAAAAATTTAATGTAAAATTGGTTGTAATTAAATGGCAAAAATTTTAGTATTTAAGTAACAAAAAGTAGGCTATTTTAGTTCTTTTAGAACTTCTTGTTTTCTCTGGTTTCTGTTTCTCTGTTATAGATTTCCCGTAAAAATGGATTTAATTTTTTTGCATCTCTAAAAGTTTCTAAAGAGCCAAGGAGTTCGAAATAATTTAAAGAAGTCTACTTTTCTTCTGTATTAATGCTGATACAAATTCTTATAGAAATACCATTATGATTTGTAAAAGAACAATTTATAGACAGGATTCTCATATTTTAGAAAAATATCCCTAATAAATTTTTTACTGGAATAGAGAATTTGCACAAGTTTTAAATTTTATTAAAAACAAATATTTATATAAAATAGGATGCCCTGATTCCAAATATGTCATTCACGTAATTAAAAAAAATATTTCAAGAGGTATTGGAGTTTAAAATCACCGTAATTCTAACAGTTTTTTTTTATTAATTTTCATTCTACAAAGTAAAGTAACATTATTTATTCGTTTGATAAATATATTTGCAGGTAGATAAATAATTATGTAAAATTGTTTATATTCCAGACAATGTTTCGGTGGCATTTGGTGCGATTGAAAATATTTTGCCTTAAAGTATCCGAACACGTTTTGAGCACTTTTTTAAAAAATATGAACTAGAAAACAACTTTGGTAGTAATTTTATGTGTATGTGAAAGAAATAACTACACAATAGCAAATACAATTTGGAATACATACAATTTTTTTTAAAAACATGTTTTTTTTATGTATGTTTATTGTAGTTTTTTTTCCAAAAACTTCAATGAGCCTAGAAAAAAACTTGTTTGACCTATTAAGAAAATAAAACCACCAAGTTAAACTGTAAACTTATGTCTATGGAATGTATCTGAAACCAAAAGATTGTATTTAAAAATAATTTTTTATTAGTAGTCAAAGAGAGACAGTTTGATTTTCAACATTTTTTAAGGCGTGTCAAATTAACTAATGTGTCAAAACAAAATAAAAAAACATCTTTCTTCCGAATGTTTTAGGTGTAATCCCATAGACAACAATTTAATAAAATTAGTAGAATTCTTTTTTTTTAAAATTCCTCGATAACTTGTTTTCTTTTATTAACTGAAGCTATTTATTGAAAAACTGAAATGCCAGGCAAACACTTTTAAGGTTTCAAAATCTGGTTGATTCTAGTGCTACTGATAATTTCTAAATTATTCACTACGTTTGTTATACTTGCGGCACAGTTAAAATGATGACATTTTTAGAAAAGAAATCTGGATAATAATATAAACAAGTAAAAGCAAAATTATAATTTTTTTCAAAAATAACATATTCAATGGCAAGGGTACCTCAAATGTCGACAGTAAATTATGGAAAAACATAGACGGAATTTAAGCATAATACATAATTAAAAACACCAAATAAGACACAATGAATATGTAATAAATGATAACTTCCAAAAAACTTTATCCCGAGATATTTAGTAATAACAAAAAGAAACAACTGCTAATAGCATTTATAAACGACGAAATACAAGTGAAACTTATCAGCTTTTTGTCCAAAATGAAACATTTTGCCTCTATCTTATTAAACAAATAATGAACATCGAAAAATCACATTCTGCTAAATTTTACGGCTTCACTCCAAGTAAATTTAAATGAAAAAAATTGTGTCAAATATAAATTTTAAATAAATAAAGTTTCTCATGCAATTGATGATGTGGGAACAGCGTTTTAAATGACTAAAAAATAAATTTGACTACCGTTTCAATGAATAGTTTGTGGACATTCAGGTAGACCGATATCCGCCCGGATTTTTAGACAGACGGACAAAAAGTATAACAATGTTGTCTCTGATCTCAACATACCTTTGTGGAAAAAATATTTTGGTGATCCAAAGGATAGAACCTATTTTGGAAATTGGTAAGGACAGACGGATGGACAGACACAGGCGTACATCATTACCATGTCAATACCTGTATTTCCTTTTTTTAAAATTCTTTTGAATAAAAAAAAATGAAAAGTAGGCTCAAATCAGAAACGAAAACCTCTATTAGTCACACAGGCAATTTGAAATATAAGAATAGAATGAATTAATATTTCAGAAAACCATTCCCATAAATAATTGAATCATATAATATTTTTTTGTAAAACCAATTAAATCTAGATCAACTTGAATTTATTTTCAGCAATAAAAATACTTTCACTGAATACAATTGACCTTTAAATGATTTATTTTATTATGAAGAAGTACCTGTCAGATAAAAAAAAGGCAATACAAATAAATATACCTAAACCTTCCTTTTGGTAGTAATGCTATCAAAGTTACGATTCCCTTTCAAATGCGAAATAAATCAACCTATGTATCTGGAACCTAGCCTAGTGTGATGTTAATAACTCCTCACAACGGACTAGTGCTAGCGTGCAGGCCAAAAGGCGTTGATGTGAGCAACCTAACATCTGGCAACACGCAGTGGACGCGCGGTGATTGGTCGCCGTAATCTTAGTGGAGCTTAGTTGCGTGAGTGCTGCTTGTCAACATTCTGAGTAATGACGTTTATGGACTGCTTTAACCATGTTCCGCTGTGAGTTTGACTTGTTTTAGATGTGGAATTAACGGCCATTCAAATGAATGGTGATATCAAAGGATTTCGAATGCTATTTTACGATTGTTGGAATGTGTAGTTACTGTCGATAGAAGCAAAGTAAATAAAAATATGAGCAAACTACCATTTGCGTCATAATGCATGACGCTATCGTATTTAATGATGCATTTTAGTTGTAATACATTAATGTTGCATTTTATTCATAAAAGTTTGCACTAATTACATAATACTGTCGTACTAGTAATAATTTCGTGGATAATGATCGTGGGGCAAGTGTGGTTGTTTGTTCACTCAATTGGCTGCTTTGATATTTCTGCTCAGATGATATTACCCTGCTGGTTCTATAACAGTGGATATACTAAAAAAAATTGAATAACTTTATTATCAATTTTGGATGTAACGCTACATCCAAACTTGGGTAAATTGACTGAACTCAAGTGATATGAGAAACCCTCTCAAAAATCTGTGTATTTTTTTTTATATTGATTCTTAAAAGTTATCGGGATTACTTAAAAAAAAAAAAAACAGTTCAACATTAAACTTTTAGAAGCTCCACTTTTTTAATGGCAAACACAATTCTGAATATTAGCAAATAAAAATTCTTCTGTTAACAATAAAAGTAGAAATAGGAACTATACTAATTTTATATGGTTTTTCTTTTCAAATAATTCCGTTTACGTTTTCCTCGGCTTTTCACAGAAAAATGTCAATTTTTAGCAATTGGATCATATTGAAAGCCCAATACACCACTTTAGATATTTTCCTTTGTTTTTCTCTTTTCGCGTCCAGGATTATTGAATATTATATTTCGAATTGATGGAAGATATTTCTTTGAATTGAAATCAGGTAACTTCCATTCAAAATATATACCCGTCTATCAGGTATTCAAAATTTGTCTTGCAACACATCAAACATCTCGATCAATTTTTAAAACTTTTGCGATATAACATAAAAAGAATTGAATTGATACGACGTTAGAAATTCAGTAAATGTTGTCAAAAATTTTCAGATACATTTTTGTATATTTAAAAGAAGTTTCGTTGGAAATTTTATTCTGCTAGAAACTTTGCTTTTCAAAATTTGTCTTTAAGACTTTCAAAATGTTATTGACAATGATTTTCTAAAGAAAAATACCATTTTTAAAAATAATTATATGGCGACTTAAAATCAATTGAACATGAGTACTATCTTGAATTAGGTGCATATAAATTCCAACCCACTATTGTTGTCTTTTGCATTGGCATCCTCCGATAAGGTTTAATGTATTCTGTTCCATAATTAATTCATAAGCGATCAACAGCTTCGAATTCCAAAATATCTCTCAACTGAACTTCGTCACACCGGCTCTCGGAATTAATCCTGGCAGACGTCATGTCCCGAGTAGTAGATAATCACCCCCTCACGACTTGGGCGTGCGACGGCTTAAGGCGACAATTTAAAGTGTCACGGCATTACAAATATGACCGGAAGGAAACAGCAGGGTCCAATGCCCACAGATCTACCCCGCCATACGTCATGACACGGGCGCAATAATCCCCACCATACTGAAGTAATATTGACATTCCCTTTTGATAACAGTCATTGGCTTTTAATAATGTTGCTTCGAGAACTAAACAATAAAATGTAATCCAAACATGGGCAATGTATTTTATATTTCCTTTAAAAAAATAAAAATTGTATGTTGTGAATCGAGAACCTTCTAAACTATATACGTGATACTGTTTTAAATGTTTATTGAACTTTAAAAATATTGAATTCGATAAATTTGAACACTTAATTATGAGACTAAGATAACATTACCAGTGTTTGTATTGGTAGTACATAAAGTAGTATTTGATAATTTATTGAATTAAATAAACTATTTAAAGTATTTGGTTTAGCTTGATGTGCCGTCAAACACGAATTCAATTAGTGCAGTTAATAAAAGTTGGCATAGCAGTAAAACTAACTTAAAGTATCCACATATACACTTATACACCCGGGAAACAACCTTCGTTATACATACATAGGGAGTATCAAAGAGTAAATGAAGTTCAAGAGTATGAACATCCCAAAGTACGAATCACGACTTGAGCATGGTTATCCTTAGCCCTTCGACTTAAAACGGTGAATTACGTTTTAATAAACCATACGTATAACGAAATACTAATCGTAGAAATATCAAACTAGCCGAACCATTTCCGGAACAGGTAAGAGACAGTCAAGTCGATGTTTCCTTAATGTAACTCTCTCGCAACCACATATCTTTCCCGGGCAGGAATTAACGACAACTCCCCTACCTTTATCATGTCCCTTGGACGATATGAAGGCGCCAATATAACTTGTCATCGGTTCGCTGGAGGTTGATAAAGGCTTTTACCATTCCTCCAGATCGTCCATTTGTTTGGGGACTGTGTGCTTTGGCCGGCAGATGTCAATTATGGCAGTTCCGAACAGCTATAGATTTCGAATAAAGATACTGGGACCATATTTGGATGCGTTAAGTGCGTCCTGATTACGAATTCTCGTGGGGGTTTGGGTCATTCTGTGGACAGATAGAGTCTCAAAGGGAACTATTCGATGATCGCTTAAATATACCTTTGTCTGACAAGGTTTGATGACTTACTTTCGAAATATTTGGAAGAGTAGGTTATGATAATTGGTTTAATATGTTACGTAAGTATTCTAGGATCTATAGCTTAGTGCCATTAAAATTAATTCTGTTAAATCGTACTTTAGTTTTAAGATTCAGTAATAAAGTTTTGTCGAAAGGTTTTCACTCCCCCCAATGAGGTAATAGGTAAATAAATATTATACGATTTATAAGCAATTAAAGCAATTGATGAAAATTGGAATATTGTACATAAATTGGAATATGAAAAAATAAAAATAATATATTGTTACGAAATTTCTGGGTTCCCTTAAAGCACAATAAAGTTCACAAGAACAATGCTTTTATTAATTTTTCCTTATATAATTATTTAAAGACACTCTCTCTTTTATTAACCTTTGCACCATTTTAGAACAGAGCAATATCTCAAAACAAAAACACATCACAGCTACGCTCACGCTCTCCGGCTGTTGCCATTAATGAAACCAAAAAATAGAACAAGTTATTTACAATATTAACACAAAAGTCGTAATATTATTCACGATTAAAATTTCATCTCGCAACAATACAAATAAAAAAGTAGAAATAGTTTCAACTTGAAACTTAAAGGACTGATATTTCCACTTCTTATAAATAATGTTTTGCAAAAAATTTGTTTAAATTCAATCATTTCGATATATAAGACTGCATTTCAGAATGGATCATCATCAGGACAAAGCGTAAATTGTACCTTTTTTTAGAAGAAATCATAAGACCGTACAAAGAATACTATACTTTGCTAAAAGCAAAATTTTCGATGAAAAGTAAGGCGCAATGAAATGATATTATATTAAAAAATTAAATTATGTATTTATTATAAGGGTAAATTATTAAAGTGAATTGTTATCTTAGTAAAACTTCTTTTATCAATTGTTTAATATGCATACACATTTCAAGATAATTTCAAACCGATTGATATTATACTTTCTGATCATTTTTGTTTTAAGAAGTCGAAACAAATTAAAATCATTATTTCCAGTAAAAATGTTTTTAGTCAATTCCCACGAGTATAGAAAAAGTTATTAATATCAATCATCTGAAAAAGTGTAGTGCAGATGGCATTACAATTTATTTCTATTTAATTTTTTTTATCTAAATGAATAAATGAAAACTAAGTTAGACCGTTGAAACTTCTTATGCGAATATATTTTTATTTAAATGAGAATTAAGAATATCAACCTACGTATCATTGTTTGATAAAAAGAAAATTTTATCATTATTTAAACTAAAAAATGAGTTATGTTACAGGTTAGGATTTTTTTCGTTTAAAAAATAAAAATCCAGAGGAGATGGGGAATGAAGCCAAGCATGTCTGAATTCAAATAACTATTTTTCTCCAAGATACCAAGATGTATGTCGTTTTCAATTTAGAAGAAAATAAGAATAAAAGTTGAAAAGAATTTATGAGACTGGAAGTGTTTTTCTTCAGCTACATGATGTTAATTGTTTTTCTAAATATTTTTTAATAAATTGTAAGAGTTATTTCTAGAGTATGTTTTTAGCTTTGAATCTTCATACACCTTATTTTATTCCTAGTTCGTTATGAGTTATCAATTTTAATTAATATTTCGAAATCAAATATAATTTTTTTCTATTTCTAACTAAAAATGCTTATTTAACAAAAAAAAAGTTCTAACTGTCACAAAACATACTTGAATTTATTCAAAAAAAAGTAACTAAAATGAATACTTCATTTTAAATGACGATTCCTCACGTTTGCTATATTTTGTTACTTAGATTCTTGAAAATGACTACTTTAAATAAATTAGTACAAACCGTGAGTAAAACTTTATATCACCTTTGAATAAAATAATTATTTTCGAAGGACCAATAATTTTAGCTGAACATTATTTAATCAATACTGAAAATCATTAAGTAAATAAAATCTGAAAGATGAACACACATAAGGGTATACACGAAATACATTTCGCTACGAAATGTTAGTATTTTCAGTTCTTTCTAGAATTTGATTTGTTTAAATTCAAACCCTTAACATTCAACTAGTAATAATAAATTAAATGATAAATCTATCAAATTAGCTATGCGTACAAATCTTAATTATAAAATTAATTATCTTTCTAATTTGAGAATAGTGTTTATATTGAAAGTTTACACAAAGAAAGAATGACATCATTACATTTTCGGGAATAGTTTGATGATCTAAGATACAATCGATCAACGTATAGATTTTAATTAAACTTAAGTTATTCCACTAAGCAATTAATAAATATTTCCGTCTAGGCCATTATTTTCTAATGAGCTTCGATTTCTTTTGTTATATGTTGCTTAATAATGAAAGAAACAATTCGTTCTGTATTAATCATTTTTTTCTTCACAGATTATTTTTCTTTTAAAGGTAGACGGTCTATTTAACAAAAATTTCAACGTCTTTATTGAAAGGTTAATCAAAAAAGAATGAAATTCGAGAAGTAGTTCTGGTCCAAAAATAGTAGAAATCGTGAAGTTAAATAAGAAGGAGTAAATTAAAAACAAAGATGAATGTTTTAATTTTTTCAATTAAAGTTTAAAACTAAAATATATTTAAACAACCATTTTTATAAAATAAGACAATTTCAAAGGCTTAGATACATTTGTAGTGATATATTACAAATTACCTGAACTTGTAATAGAACTCGCAAAGAAGATCCATGAGACATTAAATAAAGGTTTGATTAAATGAGACGCGGCTATCTTTTAGTAGACATTTAAAATCATAAAAAATCTAAATCTCCATTATAGATATATCAATTTTAAAGAAAGCCTTTTTGACCTAAATTCTCTCACCTCTTGGGTGTTTCTTTTAAACTTAGTAGCATTCATTCTACTTGGTTTCATGATTTAATTATATATTTAATATGACTTTAAAAAATCACTGTGCAAACATAAAAAATAATCAACAATAAACAACAAAACCCAGTTGGTATTTAAATAAATTATTAGTTTATTGCTGCTCTTTTATAAATACCAAAACACATATAATAATTTCTTTTGCCAAACATTGACACCATCTCTTACAGAGAGGAAATAAACACTTATTCCTGAATATCAAAGGTAAAGCTGTGTCGAAGCCAGAGGCAAACAGATTGTAAGACCTCCGATGCCTAAGCTCATTTGTCAAGACACAGAGACGGATAACTATGTGAATGCTATGCTGGGGGGAAACCTCAGATGGGGGGGAGGGGATGAAGTGTCCCTCCCCCCCTGAAGGCTACAGTAGCTGTTATTGGAAGGTTGAGTGATTACCGATTCCGATGTTAAAGGTATAGCTTTGGTTTTTTTCCTCGTGAAGATCTTGGACAAAGTATTAGGGCGTAAGAAATAGGGAATGTAGAGGCACAAAAGTTAGTTTTGTTTGGATGGTTTGTGATATTTCTTTTTGTCATTGTTTGCCGCTTTATCATTATGTGAATTTATTTGTTTCTTGGTAGGGAATTTACCAATACAGAGAGGAAATACGGTGGGGATAGCTGGATGGAAGAGAAATAAGATTATTATGTAAGATTTAGGTTTTTACCAATGGAGATAGTGATACGGTGAATAGCTGTTTGGAAGAGATATAAGGTTATTATATAAGATTTAAGTGTTTGTTTCTTTGTGTATAAGAAAATAAAAATATGTCTTGCTCATTTGTTACGACAACAGACAATGGTTCCTTATTTTTATTTTATTATAAAAGAATTAGAATGCGCAACTTTCTTGTATGAACTTTAACCAATTAATCTCGGTCCAATTAGCTGTCGCGTAGCAAAAAAAAAAAAAAAAAAAAAAAAAAAACATTCGTGGAAAATAATATTCCCTTTGGCTCCTTTGTAATATTTATACAAACTTATTTGGCTTAATTTAATGGAAATTCATTTTAAATACATTACTATTGCTAAAATGATAATAAAGAATAAATAAACATAGAAATATTTTATGTTATAATCAATAATGCGATTTCAATAGCTTGGAAAAAGCAATAAACGTTAATTCAAGTTCATTTTTTATTACTAAGTAGTAATTCATCAATGTCAGAAGAGACAAACAGAGTAGAAGATAACAAAAAGAGTTTATTTGCATTATTTATAAACTTAAAATTTAAAAAGGGAAATATAATGCTTGCATTTTTATATATATCCCAGCAAACAATACTCCACTCGCCCATTATTGGGCCAATACTGAAATGCCGGCATCTCCAGTGTTGGCCCAACGCACGGTAGCCGTAATGGCTTCGTCACAAACCTGTCCGCCCTTGCTAGAGTGGCTCCATAAATAGTAAGTACTATAAGAGTGGAGACACCTTGCTCCCCTGCCGATCACGTGAAGGCAAGCATCTGCAATCTCATTGGCTGACTTCACTTCCGGAGTCCAAGGAGTCCAAATTTTCGACCACTGTATTTTTTCTCCATAGCGCGTCCATAGGAATTGTGAGTGTTCTACGATAATCTGCTTAATCTGCAAAACTTTAGGTATGTTTAACTTTTATATTGTATAATTGGAATAGGGATTAGTCCGAGCTACATTTTGCACCAAGTATTTTTTGTATTTAACAAGTTTTAAGGTATGTAATTTAAGTTTTTTAAAAATTGTTCCAACTTGCAATGCCTATTTTATCAAGTTTTCGTTAAAAATAATAGTAATAATCGTAATTTTAAGTACTGTTTATTATAGTATTATATTCAATGAATGATTATGAATTCCTAAAAGCAAAAAATAGTTGTTATTTTAAGTGATATATGCAATTTTCGGAATTTGCGTGCAGACGATATTTGGCCACGTTTTGGCGCTAGTTGGCTTCACCATGTTGGCGCTTTTCTAAAAGGTAAACAAATGAAAGTCTGTTCGGTATGGAGTGTTATTCGGGAATGTACTATTTTTGTATTTCAAAACTTATTTAATACATTTTATTGTAAGTAAAGGTTCAAAGAAAAGTTAAGGTTGTACCTAAAACCTATTTAGTCATGTTAAGTGTTTACATTACATAATTTATTAGGATTATCTGTTATTCTAATTACTTAAATAAATACAAGCAGTAGTGATGGACCTTCTTGATTGTGCTATAAAATCATGTAGCTCTTGTAAAGTTCGTGCCTTTCAACCCAATTCATTTAGTTTAACCTCGTTATGCTTCAAGAAGAATACAGCTATTTTCGAATATAATTTATTTCCAGTAGAATATGCATTGGCAGTGTCCGTAACGTTTTTCCCCTGTCTTTTAATATCATATTTTAGTAGTCTCGCAGCTTTCATTCCACATCCATGTAGTTCTTTTAAAAGTGATAGTTGAGTTAGGATGTTTTTAGTGTAATCAACTTATTACATATTAATAAAATAATCAATTAACTTTATTTTTAAGTATAATTTGTTAGCAATATAAAAAGAATCATTAGATTAATTGAAAAAGGTAATAATTTGTATTAAAAAAAAAGATATTAATACCCCAAACTTTAGGCATCAATTCAGTGCTCAATTCATAGTGTTGCCATATGGCAACAATTTAAAAAAAAAATTCCAAAGCAGTTAATTTTTCTCTATTTTCCCATAATTATGAGTATTGAAGATACAAATATATTTTTTCGGGATAAAAAAGAACATGCATTATGGGATTAATAATTATATCCATGCGTCTTTTTTCGCTGTAAGATACAACATAAAAAGAAACATGTAAGGCGATTTTTTTTAAAGGTTAGTTCATTATTAAGTGCTTCATAGCCTTTACAAATTATATCCCTCATTAAATCTAAAATCATAAATTTGGATATGGTATATTGTTCTAAAAAGTAATTTAAAGTGCCCTTGACTACATAATAAAATACACAAATATATAAGGAAGTCCTAAAAAAATAAATTATTTAGCTTGGAGTACCTATTTTTCTACTTCATAAATTCCATGCAAAAACTTATTAAAATTGAAAGAATTATTTACTTTATAGCGATTATTCTTCTCAATACAGTTTTTAAATATATTAAAATAAACCTTTAAAAGTATCGTAATTTGTTATGTTGCCGTTTTTATATTGTTAAAATATGATGTCTCTAAAAATCGTATTTGGATGAAAAGTGGAGTTTTAAATTAAAAGAAAATTTATAAATACAAATTGGTTATAAAAATCTTAAGTTTTTCAAACTGTTTTGTTTAAAAAAAAATCAGTGTTATACTCAACAAAATTTTCTAAAAAAAAGAACAAAGCGCTAAGCTTTTTCTTTAAGTTGAAATCGAATACTGTCCAAAAGAATCTGATACAAATTTCCCCCATCAGGAACCCCGAGCAAATATAACTTCAGTTTCGGTTTAGCTTTGGCGCCGTTAAAAGCGATAACGATTCTAGGTTGGCACGAGCCGGGGAAGAGCGTGGAGAGCCGGTTGCCAGTCACTCCCCGGTGTCTCCACTCTTATAGTACTTACTATTTATGGAGCCACTCTAGCCCTTGCCAATACCGGCCCAATGTTACGGGCCAGTACCGTGCCAATACAGTAAAATTGTTGTAGTGGCGCCATCTAGTGAAATATTTTCAAAACTAAAATATATTTTTTTCTCTAAATAAAAAAAATGATTTGCGACGTTGAGTTGTTTTTATACGCATGCGGAGAAGCAGGAGACGGGACTCGATCTGACGGAGATTGGGGTGGCTATTCGCTGCGCTATCGACTGCGCCATTGAGGATTGCTTGTTGGAGCGCGTTTTACAATGTGAATGGTATATCTTATAATTAGAACATACACACTCCATGGATTTGATAGTTAATAATTATGATTCGTGATTTTGTGCATAATTTGCCAAAAAAAAAATTTTTCAAAATATTCAAATTGGATTTAATTAATTGTTCGAAGGTGGTGATAAATAAGTTGGATGCAAATTTTTAGTTAGAAAAAAAATATACCTTAATTTTTCCTGAAGATAAATTTATTTTTAATTTTCTATAAAAAGGTGAGAGAAAAAAAAAGCTATTGATCAAACTGAAATATTAAGCAAATAGTTTATCTGCTATTTTTGTTTAAATGATACTGTCTCTTTATAAAGGCGGAATTATTTTCTTCTATTTTGCAAAATCAAATCCTGAAATTTCCACGGAATAGGAAAAAAGAATTTGAATCACCAATTATAAATAAAGCTATGAAATCGTTTCGAATTTTTAAAAATTACAAAAAACTTACAGTATTTTTGAGGTTAACGCACACAGGTTTTTTTATAAATAAATTTCAATAACATTTAAAATAATTTTTTTTAAATAAATTTTTTTATAATAATTTTTACAAAAATAATAAATTTTTTAAGAGCTAGCGAGACATAAAAAAATGACATTAAAATATTATTCTAAAAATTAAATCAATGCCATTTTCCTTCATAGGAACTTTTCTTTTTGTCAAAAAAACATAGATTATCTGGACAGCGGGATCGAACCTCGGACAAATGGGTTGAAGGCAAGCGCGTTGTACGCTACACCACGGGGACATTGCAAAGCATTTATAAATATTAAACAAGAATCAAAAACGTTTATGATACTTCAATTTCGTATGCGATCAATATTATTTCTTGTAATTCTGATATTAAAACAAAATAGAAATAAAATTTTCAATTTTGAATATGGAAAGAAATTTTTTGCGTGAAATATAAAAAGAAAATATATGCTTATGAAATGTCTTTCATTAAAAAAAAATAAGTTACAAATTTAAATTTATTTCACTGCAAATAGAAAATAAAATTACCCAATACCGTCCAGATTTAATAAGCACAATACGGCGGTCAGCTTTTATTGGCCCAATTCTGTTTTGGCTATATTGGCCCAATACCGTAAAGGTTTTATTGGCCCAATACCGTCCAGGTTTTATTGGCCCAATAGTGATAAGCATTCATGTAGCCAATACTAATTAGTCCGAATTGGCGATTTTTAGAGTATTAATTGCTTCATTTTCCTTATGTCTAACACAGCAATTTTGTAAATTAATCTTTATCCGAAAGTTTGTTAAAAACCCTACTAAAGGCTTTGTATTCAATTTTTAATTTTTTAAATACTGGCAAAACAGTGGCTGGGGAATGAAAGCCCAATACTGAAAAATCAACGTTGGCCCGGTACTGGCCAATTGGTATTGGGCCACTACATAATGTCCAGCACAACGCCGTAACAGTATGGTAACAACGGGTATCAGTATTGGCCTTGTATTGGGCGAGTGCACGACTGCCGGTGGACAGCAGTAGCCAACACTGGCAGCACTGGGCCAACAGTTCGCCATCACTTCAATGTTTGCTGGGATATATATATAAAAAAACTAGCTGATATACCCGGTGTTGCACGTACCATACTACCATTTAACTGTTATAGTATATTAAACTTATGTTATTTTTCCCGTTCGTTATAGAATACAGAGTCCCGTTACTTATATTACCTTAAAAATTCAAAATTTAAAAAATGCTATAAAATTAACAGATAATGCCATAGTAATTTCCCGAATAAAAACATTAGGCGTGTTTGAGAATTTTGGTGAGGAAAATATATAGCTGCCAACACACCCATTCAGCTTTGGCGCAATGACCATCGCACAACCAACCAGCTAATAAAAAAAATGCTCATTTTGAGCGCTTTTTGTAATAACTTGGCAAGTTTGGCAAAGTATTTGGATAAAAATAAAAGACATAAGACCTTATATGCATATGTAGAGCGATGGCCTTTTAAAAAAACATAGTTCAATATAAGCTTAACTATGCTTTTAAAAAATTATAATTGAAATCATGTAGGCACAATAAAATAATAGAATGGAGACTGGTAGGATTACGTCACTTGAAACATAACAATTATTTTTTCAAATTATTAATTTAGTTTCTGAAGGCAATGAAAAAATATTAAACAAATTAAACTTTCCCAATTTCAATTGTTTTCTAAAAAGTTTTATTAAAATTATTCAGCCCAATGGCATCACGAAAGGGCAAAAAATGATCGGATTTGAGCGAAAGAGGTGTATTTTTTACATAAAGGGGCACATAAAAACGTTCGTAAACGATAGAAGGAATGGTTGAATTCGAAAACTTATTAGCCTATGTTTGTTCCGGAAATGTTATGAATTTTTGTTCCAAATTTCGTGACAATCTGTTGAGTGGTTCTTTAGATTTCGCGTCTTATACAGACAGACAAACATAAGTCACCTTTTATGTATACAGATACTAGCAGTATGGCCCCGCCTTACTGGGAACCCGTTAACTTCGTATAGCTTCCTTTTAGAGGCATGCTTACTTGTGAAAATACACTCAAAACCAAAACAAAATTAAATTCGTGTTGGCCCCAGAGACATAACATAGAGTGGACTGCGCATTGGCAAACCTAAAGTGTCCTAAACATCTAACTTACACAGTCACATGACTGTGTCGCGTTTGGCTCGCATCTATGGCGAGTTTACCATTTGGCGAGTTTTTCCACAACGACCTGAACACAGAGGCCGACAATCTAATGTTATGATAAAGAAGCTTGGAAAGGAGCAAGGATGAATCGCTAGTATTTTAAGATCCTCTGAAGATTATTTCTTTGATTTTGTGCGTCCATTTAAGATTACTTGAACAATCGAATGTGGACTCTTTATTAAAAATTAATTTAAAAGAACATTAGTAGGTTTATGTAGAGTGTTGCTGTAATATAAGTTGGTATTGACATGGTGAATATTTTCTGCCGTCTCTATAACTTTCGTTCTAACGGTCCGATTTTTTTAAAAAAATCAAATATATATATATTTTTTGAAATATTGCTTCTTCCTTTATTTAAAAAAAATCAAATATATATATTTTTTGAAATATTGCTTCTTCCTTCATTTCATCTGGAATAAAATCAACTTTCTAAAACACATCAACATATTCCAAATTCAACAAATGCTCTACTTTTTAAATATAAATAACTCAAAAACTGCGATTGCAAAAACAGGTTTCGTTTTGACCAAATTGTAAAAAAAATATTCTACTTCTTAGCTGTCAATGTTCAGACCATTAATTTAAATGACTTGGCCCAAAATACTTATTATAATTGGAGTTCTAACAGCGTTGATTTAATCATGAATATGATTCTTCAGTATAAAAGAGCTTTTAGAATAAATTCCCTCGATAGAAATTATAGTTTATGACGAACACACAATTACTAAAAGTATGCAGAACTAAATAAATTAAAACGTTACTGAATTAAGAGTACAACATTCACGATTGTTAACATGCTCAGAGATTAAAAGAATGTAATTAAATATTTATTATTTAAGCCAAAAGAGAAAAATTCCAACAATGCTCAAAAAATCGTCTGCAAAAACATTAAAAAAAATTCAAGCTGCCGTGATTGGTAGAAACCCACGTGACTGATGGTAGTCTCCACTTCGGTTTGCTAGCTGATATTCAGGTCTTGCGACAATTTGGAATAGTTCGTAACAAAATGGTAGCGTTAAGTTGCCATATGTAGCAACCTTTCCCCTCTTGGCGATTTATGATGTTTAGGACACAATGCTAATCTGCAAGGGATAGCGGTTTTTTAGAAAAAACTGGTTTTCCATTTTCCATCGGTTTTTCCCTAAAAAACCGGTTTTCGGTACCGTAGGGCCTCATACAAAAAAACCGGTTTTCAATCAAAACCGGAACCACCGGTTTTTTGAAAACCGGTTTTGGTTTTCCATCCCTAAGCTGCTTTACTATGAATGCGCAGTCCACTCTATGTTATGTCTCTGGTTGGCCCATGAGCACTTAAAAAAAGCAAAAACTAATAGAGGATGAAGCAGCCTTAGGGCGAGTGCATATATCTCAACCAATCAAACTAATAGAGGATGGCGTCAAGCCCCCGTTTCGGCCCGGTCAATGTATTTTCAAGTCCTGTTATGGTCCCGCAATCCCACGTGGATGACGTTTTTTTAAAACTAATTATATTAATTAAAAATCACAATCAAATATGAAAAAACTAAGCCTCAGGTTCACACGTAGGTATTAAAAGGAATCTATATTAAAAATTTCGAATTTTTTAGAGCTGTCTAAGTAGGTTTTTTGCGATCCACAGACATACACACAGACAGACAGACAGACAGACCGACAGACAGACTCTTTCTTTTATTATTATAGATAATACATTTAAATTTATTTCTTAATTTTTTTGTATAAATACAGAAGTATCAATGAAAAAGTAACCAACTTGAACTATCCTTTTGTTATCCTAGCTACTAAGCCAACAATTTTTATAAACTAATCCTCATCAATAATACTCGTAGAATTAAAATCTTTATTAATGAGGTTTTAACGAAATAAATTTTTTAATCACGACCTTTAGTAAAAAAATAGTTATTAAAATTATTAAATACAATTATTAAAGTTATAAAATATAATAATTAAATAAAATTATTAAAGTTATAAAATATAAAAATAAATTATCAAAAAAATAATACAATTTTTTACGATCTTTATAAAGATGCCTAAGGTTTTGCAAATTGGAAAGTAGATTAGAAATATATATCATGAAATTCAAAATTTAATGATTGTCACGGATCGTAACAAAGATATATTATAGCATATTTTTAATGACATGAATAGGAATTGCTTTTAAAAGAAAACTATTGAATTCTAGTGTCATTAGTTTACTTTCATTTCTTAAGGCTCAACGATTTCTTTGTTGCAAGCTTTAAAAACTACAAAAGTGTGATATTCGTATTTTAATTATGTCTCAAATAGTATAAAAATGGCCCAGCGATGGGTGTAGGAGAAGATGTGAAAAACGCGACTAATCGAAAGAACAATACATAAAAATCGATCTAAAACTCCTGTGCAAAGACAACAGAGGCTCGCAAAAAAAACACCGAAAAAATGAGTAAAAAATAACTACTCTGAAACCTCCAGTCTGATTAATGATTCTTTTGAGCTGTATTTAAAAAAAAAGAAAGATAAGACAAAAAATAAGATTCGAAAAACATCACAAAAAATGTGAGACAGATTTTCGGGAGATGTTCTTTATTCCGCCATTATTGTGTATTTGCTTTTTTTAGATTTATTTATTTCAAAGCATAAATGAACTGTTTAAAAGTGGATAAAAATAAAAGGAAAACAAATCAGAGAAGCGTTTTTTTACTTATTCTTAATGATGCGTATATATCACGAAGTACTGGATTTGAAGCAGTTAAAGCGGTTTTACTTCGGTATTTGAAACGTGTCACGCAATCATGCGAACGTAGAAACGACGTACGACATTACGTAGAAACGACGTAAGAAAATCAGATAAAAAATATTTTAGGAAAACTTGAAATAACATTATAATTGTGCTACTGTGAATTATTGTGTCACATCATACATTATGATCATTGCATCAAATTACATGAATGATCTTTGCATCAAATTGACTAACAAACATTTTTATTTACTTTCGATACTTTAGATCTACGAATATAGGTACACCTTTAAGTTGTATTTTGCGAAGATTTCTTCTAGCAGTCGCCATGACAATTTGTACAGTTTCTTCCGGTTCTGATTTAAGGAGACGATGATATAACCTATGGAATCGGGCCAAGTTTTTGGGCTCTTTTTTCTCGTAGGAATATTTACATTTTATAATTAAGCAGAAATTTTCCATCCTTCTTGTTTATCGGACGTTAGGTGCATTGTCCTTATTGGGTACGGAATGAATGTTATGATTCCTCAGATACTCGCTCACTTCGTTCACGTAATATATCTGATCAGAACAAAAGATCTTATTTCCGATAATATTCGAGGATAAAGGGTATTAGTACTATCTTTATACAATGTTGCAAGTAAATTTTATCATTCACAATTTCCTCAAGAACACGGTTTGGACACAATCCCATCCTCATCAATGGCGTGTCCCACCGTCATTTTCCTGGCAAATTTCCCTTTAAGCTTGATTCTATATTCTACGGGAACAGTATCAAATGAAGCAGAATAGTAGTACTTACTACAGTCCTGCACAAAAGTTTAGACACAGAAGCAATTCTTGAAAAAATCATCAATGTTACTATTTTTCAGTAGTTTTTTTTTAATATATAATCTTTAGACAGCATGAAAAATAATAGGGTAAAATTTTTTGACAAAAAATATAAATAAGTTTGACTTCCATCAACAAATTAAAAATGTCCATACTTTCCTTGCCACAAAAGTATAGACACAAGTTTCCGTTTTATGCAAATTCTATACAGGAAGTGATTGCGGGAGGGATTTTAAGTTGCTTTAAAAGGTTGAAGGTAATTTTCAATGCTTATAACCATTCTGAAGTCAACTGAATTTTAGTATGAAGAGATTTTAAGGATATGGACATTCAAATTCAGAGGTAAATCTGTCTCGGATATTTCTACTATATTTAAGCGTTCGAAACGAGGTATTTATAGAGTGTCAGCACGTGGCGATCAACATCCACCAAAATCGCGGTCTGGAAGACCTCCAATCACCAGAAAACGAGAGGACAGACAAATAAGAAAATTGGCTTCAGACAAACATTGCTCTTCAAATCAAATTAAAATCCCAATTGTGGCTTAATTTTTACCTAACACTATCAGGAGGTGAATCAATGAATCTGATTACTTGATAAAATCCAAAACTTATAGCGCATCCTAGCTTGCTATTTCATCATAAAGAAGCAAGACTGCAATGGACTCAACAACACATGTCTTACAGCTATCCATTGCAGTCTTGGTTAGGTTAGGATTGAATTATCGTCGCACTAGAGCTACACGAGGGCTATTGGTGACGGGCGTCGTATTTTAGAACCACAGTCAAGTGACGAGCCGACACCTGAATAGGCACGCAACGCAACCATTGCTGTCTTGCATCTTTGTGGTGAGACAGCAAACTAGGTTGCGCTATAAGTTTGGATTTTATCAAGTAACCAGATTCATTGATTCACCTCCTGATAGTTTTTGGTAAAAATTAAGCCACAATTGGGATTTTAATTTGATTTGAAGAGCAATTTTTGTCTGAAGCCAATTTTCTTATTTGTCCGTCCTCTCTTTTTCTGGTGATTGGAGGTCTTGAAGACCGCGATTTTGGTGGATGTTGATCGTCACGTGCTGACACTCTATAAATACCTCGTTTCGAACGCTTAAATTTAGTAGAAATATTCGAAACAGATTTACCTCTGAATTTGATTGTCCACATCCTTAAAATCTCTTCATACTAAAATTCAGTTGAATTCAGAATGGTTCTAAGCATTAAAAATTACCTTCAACCTTTTAAAGCAACTTAAAACCCCTCCTACAATCACTTCCTGTATAGAATTTGCATAAAACGGAAACTTGTGTCTATACTTTTGTGGCAAGGAAAGTATGGACATTTTTAATTTGTTGATGGAAGTCAAATTTATTTATATTTTTTGTCAAAATTTTTTACCCTATTATTTTTCATGCTGTCTAAAGAATATATATTTTAAAAAAAATCTACTGAAAAATAGTAACATTGACGCTTTTTTCAAGAATTGCTTCTGTGTCTAAACTTTTGTGCAGGACTGTACCACCAGCTACATTGGGATCATACGTGAAACAATACTCGTCATCAATGACGAGTTTCAGTCCTGATCCAGATGGAATCAATTTCCGATAGATGTTTAAACAGTTCTTCTTCATTCGTTGTTTTTTTTTATCTTTTATGAATATCGGAACCGTTTTTTCCTTGAAAGCTTTTAAATTCAAATCGTCTTTTATGATTTTATGCCTATAAGCTTTAGATATCTATATCAGCTTCCAGGCCCACTGAAATATCAGGTTTCTTTTCCACGACTTTCTTAACCTTCGTTACAAAAGTTAGGTTCTTTTCCAGATATTTTTACGAAATTTCAAGAAATATTGACGTTTCCTAGTTCATCGTACTGCATTAAAAGTCGATATATAGTTGTTTTTTTTTAAATGTGTTGCCTTTTAAAATGTTTAAAGTCTATATTCTTGAATCTTCTACCATCAAAATTACAGAATTGTACAATTTATTTTCGAATAGCATTCGATAAAGGAGCTGGCATAGTAAATCCTTCAGCAGCAACAATCCAAATCATATCTCATTTTAAAGTGTAAGAGTTGTACTTTCTGCTGGTAGTGTAAAAATGTGCATGTTATGAATTTCTTGCATTATCTTAGCCAATCGAATTGTCTCATTCTTATCGCGGACGCGCTTCATGATAATTTCTTTCTTGGTAAGAAACCTTTTATAAATTTTAAATAGCAGTTTTAAAGAGTAGTTGTTAAATTTTAATCAGTAAGATAGGCAAAGTACATTGGGCAGATGAGAAAAGAAAAAGAAATCTGCTTAACGTCATACTCTATTTTTTAAAATGTTTAAGAAGGTTGCTACAATGAATAAATTATAATGCCATATAAAAATACTTTAAGATGCCTTAGGAAGTTGAAAATGCTTTCATTTCCAATTAAAGTTCACGGCTGTATTTTCATTATTACATAAAATTTAGATTTGCAATCTTTTTTTTAAAAAAATCTTAATAAAATTAAGATTTGCAATCTTAAAAAAAAATCTTAATAAAATTAAGATTTTCAATCTTTAAAAAAAAATCTTAATAAAATTAAGATTTGCAATCTAAATTTTTGTCTGTAAAATAATGTATTGTTGTATAAAAAATCTTTTCCATATTATTTTGATTGTTGTAAAACAAATGGAATTTTACACGTTTATAAAAAGCTCAGTCTTAAACTACAAATACAGTAAGTGTTAAAACAACAATATAAAGAATATGTGTCAATATTTACACAACTTCTAACGAACTTAAAGTAGTTTATTATACATTTAGAGTGAAACATGTTATTTAAGCCGTAATCAATACGGTAAATTTGTGCTTATGTTTTTAAATTTCTTGCAGTTTAGGAGGGGAGACATTCTTACATTTGCTGAGGACTTTTATTTGCTTGCAGAAGTTGTTTTTGCTGTAAATACACTACCACCGAAAGGTAACAACTTTTACAGATACGGAGTTTCCTTGCTTGGGGTTGCAGGGAAGTGCTTTATCTTTTTGTAGTTGGAGGTTGAAGAAGTTCGAAATTTTAGTTCTAACATTTCGATTAACTGCTGCGTAGTAAGTTTTTGAGCATCATTTCACACGTCTGTTTTGTTCAAGATTTTAATTAAGAGTGAGTTATTAAATATTACAGAGAGATACACACATGAGAAAACTACTGTCGCCATCTGGTGATCAATTGAACAGTTTTTGTTTATCTTTCCTTACCATTTTCTTCAGAGGTTATCTAAGAAACTCAACTTTTTTTGTAGCTACCTAATTTTTATTCATTTTACATCTATAAATTTTTTTACTGGTGTTTTGACAGTATATGACATCTTAAGAATCGAGCAAAATCCCACACGTATAGGGGAAGGTGGGTTACCTTGGACCTATTTTGGCTTTTCAATTTTTATTTTCTTAATTACTTGCAAAAAGCGAATAAAAATATTTTTACTGAATACTTTATGTTGTTATATACAACATATATTTATTTTAACATGTTATTTAAATGATTTGAACTATTAAAAAAATAAATACAGAAAATTGTAATTAGGACCAAGGTACACCACGGGCGGTGTACCTTGGTCCAACCGGTAGTGTACCTTGGACCAATTATTAACAGGTAGGGAGACTCGATTTACAGTCCGAAAACCAATATTTATTAGCCACATGACATTCAAAAATACATTTTACAACCTACTCTTATTTCTAGCCAAGATTGCAGTAATTGGTTATGTTTTCTTAACTTCTATGTTTCTTATGTTTTCTTTCTGGTTTCTTAGTTTTTTAGTGCCCTTTTGGCTTTTTCAGCTGCAATGCATTCTTTCTCGGGTGTATTCGTTAAAATGCAGCATAAAATTAAACTGTTATTTCATGCCATGGAAAAGCATTTGGCTATCTTTCTGTCTTAAATTTGAAAAAAAAACTCAAATATTTCCCCCTGTGGTTATTCAACTAGGCCTAAACGTAAAAATTATGTTCTGCTTAGATATTTATTATAAAAAATATCTTTTTAGATGAGCATGCAATAATTATTTTCTATATTATATCAAATGGTTAAAATTTTATAGGCTTCCATAAATCTAAATAATTAACTACAAAAAAAATTCTTTATCACATCATATCAAAATTTCTTACAAATTTCCATTTTTCTAGATTTTACAAATCAGGGTTGCATATTAATAGCTTAAAGTACTTAATTTTTCAAAGGAAAGAATTTACTTGAATTTTCAAAAGGGTTTTCAACAATCTGAAGCACATAAGACCTATAGTAGTGTACCTTGGACCAGTCCAAGGTACACCACTTGTATTAGGTTCGAGGTACACCACTTGGATATTAAAAACAAAATAGTTAATCACCAAGTTAAGATTGGACTTAACTCAATTTCAAGCACACTGTTTTGTAGCTAAAACTTTGCTTTATATTGCATAACCATCGTTTCTGAATAAACACTACATTTTTTAGTAAAAAATTACACTAAAGAATCTGACAAAAATTTACTTTTGAACTGTGAATTTAGTTTTTCGAAACCTCTTTAATAAATTGACCTTTTAAACGAACAGATTGAACTTCACTGAGATCCCTGGTAGCAAATACTTTAACTGCATGTGGTGTTGTTTCAATATCTAAGCTAATCGAGCTAGAATCAGCATAGGTTCGAGGTACACATACGTCCAAGGTACACCACTTACCCCTATTCTAATATTCCAAACATACTTTTCATACAAATAAATGCTAAAAAGTATTTTTTAAAATTATGTTTAATAGTTACTGAGAGACAAACCTTAAGCTTTCAAAGTACACAACTTTTGTGCTATAATGCAAAAAAGGGGCCGTACCTCTTATTTGTAGTTAAAGTTCATTTTAGCATTGTATTTAATGCAAAAGGCTTTTAAAATGAACTTCTTAAAGAACTTTTTGAAAGGTTTGAAAAAAAATTAATTACTTTTTCAAGAACTCGATCGTATTAATTACTAATATCGTATTGATCCGCGTTCAACTTCATTTTTATAGAAATAAATGACTGATAACTGGCTGAAAGGCTGAAAACTGATGTTTGGATCTTCTTCTATTGGAACAGGTCAAATTCAGAACTAATTAACCTGTAAATAGTTTGTGGGGAGGTTTTATAAAATTTCCGGGACGCCAGGTCGCAAGATTTCAATATTTTATTAGAGATATGCTACCCATCAGTAAAAAGTTGTTTTCTCTGTATATGTACTACAACGTAACAACTTTTACAGAAACGGTCATTTCTTGCTGGTGTTAAAGTACAGTTGCATGGTATTTTTCTAGTTGAAACTAGCAACACCATTGATTAAATTTAAAGATGAAGTTGGTTTAAATAGAATTCGGCATAATACGCTGGCAAGTAAATTAAAAAAAAATCTTTTACAATATAATTTTTTTTTATTTATTCATGTTTTGTTGCCAAACATCGAATATTTTTTTAAAAATTTATACTTGGCAAAACTTAATCATTATCAGAAACTAATCAAACATAATCTCTTTGTAATTTATGATAAAGCTGAATTACTTTTCGAATTCCTACCAAATCTACAAAATTATGTTTGTACTGAAATTTAACATCCGGATGCGATATAACAATTCAACTCCAAATTTAATACTTTCGAGCATACAAGAGAAATATTTAACAAAGGGATAAAAAAAAATAATTCCACTGACATGCACAGACCTTTCTTTTGAAATGAACTGTCCATACATTCTCGAGAAAACTCGACTTCCTTATATGCATGTAGATAAAAAAATGCTACCCCCTCGAGTCATGAAATTAGGCATAGCAGAAAGAATATTCTATTTTATAGGGAGAATGAAAGATGCTCTTGACTTTCCGAATATTCATGGTGGGTTTATAGTGAAAGCAGCTAGAGTGTGGAAGAGATTTTATAGAAATATATATTTCTGATTTATATCTATAACAAGGGTTTGAAGAAGGAATTTTTTTGCAGAACGTAGAAAAGAAATTTTAGGGATTATTCATACAATTATACATTTTATATGTTTTTAATATATATTCTCTTCTTTAGTGGATTTCATACATTTTAAATGTTCCGTGTGAATTGTATTTAAAAATGTATGGCAACTTAAAATGGCAGCAACAATGCTATTTTAATTTATAACAAGGATATTGCTGTATAAAATTTTAAAAATTTTATAAATTATGAGTTTTTGGAAGTCCTTAACAAGACAATATTAAAGAAAAAAATTAAACATGACACGTACTTTTCTTACAAAACATGATAAATATTTAAAATTTCAATATCTTTTCATCTTTTATGCAAAAGAATAAACACTTATTAAGAGCATAAAGCATAAAAATATATTACTTTACCTTTTATTTCTAATATACTCTTATGCCTGTAACAAGGCATCGCATAAAAAGTACGCAAAAAACGCCCCAAGGCAGTTTTTATAAAAAAAATGATCTTAACATTACAATATTAATAAAGTGCTTCCGTAAGCGGTTGTTCTGTCTTTTTTGTAAGGTACTTATTATTATTATTAATTCTTCAAGCAAAAAAGGTTTTCTTTATAAAACAATTTCAAAAAAGTACTAACCACTGATCCACCACAATGATGAAAAAAGATAACTATTATTTTAATGATTTATTGAATGCGCTACGCTTGCAAAAATAAAAGAATCCCTTCTAAATTTCAAGGAATGCCCTAAGGTTCAATTATATACTTTTTATAAGCTTATTTATTATTAAAGTTATTTTAGTAAGTTTAATTTATTTAATGTTATTAAATCTTGGTTTATATTAAAAAAGGCGGGTTATTTATAAAGGTAATTTCCAAAATATATCCAAAAACATAGTAAATAATACTAAATTTTAAAGTGTTTTAATTACAAAGTTTGCGAATTCTTGGATCGTATTTGAAATGAATATTTCTATAAACGAATAATTAAACTATTTAGCAAAGCAGGTTTTATTTTAATAAATATTGGTAGAAAATGAATTTTAATATATACGCATCATCTTGCAGAAAAAAAGTATCAAATGCAAAATTAAAATAACATAATTATTTCAGTTTATATGGAAAATTTATGTTCCGAAATAGAATTTTTTTGTAATAACTTTGCTAACCTATGCTTTGCTAAAAGAAAAATACGTCTGTTAAAATTCAGTTATTACGATATGTAAATATAAATACTTTACATTTTAAAATTGAATAGTTTTATTTGAGCATCTTTCTATTACCACAAAAATCTAATTTTATTGAAGAAAAAATTCCATCATCTCTTTACCATGTATATCTACGCCCCAATCCTGAAATAGTGGAACCCGAGTGGCATAAAATCCCCATCGTAAACGTCCCATGCCTGGACCCCCTGAAACCCGATAAGGAAAAGGAACCCGAGGTCCGTTTTATTGCTCATTCGAAATGCGAAGTTCAATAAAAACCTGATCTTTTTACGCGGGGGGTCATCAGAGCTACGGAATCTGGCGAATTTTTCCCCCTCTTATGGAAGAAAAAAAAAGAATTCGATGCAATAAAAATTCGAGAATAAATCCTGCACTGCCACCTCTGGGCTCGGAAAAGAACAAGCGTGAAAAACGAGTGTCACGTGATTCCCTACCCCCAGGAAAGAGGGGGGAAGGAAGTGTCCTCTAGCAGGGTTCTCCGGATATAATAGCCCTCCTCCTCCTTTTTTTTCTGCATTCTTATTTCTTCTCCTTTCACTTCACTTCTTATTGTCCCGTACTCCCACCCCCTTCGGGTGTCTTTTTTATCTGCAAGTTCGGGTTCCGGTTCCAGAGATCACTGGCTTGGTTCGACAATGGTCTAACAAGCATCCGAGTCACAAATGAGCTTTATATTTTAATAGATCCACAGGTAAAAACTGAAAAATGTCAATTCAAAGACTCCCTAGTCACCGTCAGGCAAAGTGTGAAGCGACATTTTATATATAAAAAAAAACCTTCTTAACTATTTACACACAGTTAAATTGTAAAATAAATTTTTAGTAATATAATAATAATAATAATGATATTGGAGATTTAATGGATTTCCACAGTTTAAAATCACGAATCACCCTTTTGAAAAACCATTTTCATTAAATACCGATTTAGTGAATTTACAGTAATATATTGACCATGCTAAACATTCTTAATCAAATAAACTAGCTTTGTTTGCTATAAAAACGAATATAGGGGAAAAAATCTATCTAACATTTATATTTTCACCTCATTACATACATTATAATAATAATCAATCTCATAATTTTCCATCAAGAACGAGTTGAATATTAGTTACAACTAAATCAAACTATACATAAAGTTGTCTGTCCGTCTGTACCCCGAATCCTATTTCCTGGGCATGTCGACGTTGAAAAAGTGGTGTGGCTGTGGTGTAGTAGGGGGATTGCCTTAGAATGAGGTGCGAAAATGAATAGGCAATCACTCGATTCCTGCCGGTGCATTCTAAGTTGCCGAGATCGTTCTGTTGAGAATGTGATTAAGTAGGCGAGATTCGGTTGGAATTACTGTCGTTTGTTTAGGCTGTGCTAGTTTATTTTTTTTTTCAATTTTGTGTATTTTAATTAAATGTGATTTGAATCTAGAAGTTGGATCGGTGAAGTACTCGAAATTTTAATGTTCTTTGGGAATGTAATTTAAAATGGTATATTTGTTTAGTTAATGTCGTTTGTAGCTTGATTGATTAGTTTAGTAGTTGGCATTTATTAGTTTGGAAAAGTGTTTAGGATTATTTTAAATTTGAAAATGTGTTATGTGTTTTAATAGAAGCTTTGCTATATACACTGGTGGCCAATTGCTAAGGACGATACGGTTTTTTTTCTCAATATAACTTTGTATAAAAGCTATTTCTATAAAAGTATTGCTACATTGCTTTCTATAAAAGTATTGCTTACATTACTTAAGTCCTTTCGTATTTTGGATGTTACGGTATTATATGTGTTGATTTAGAAAGCTTTTGTACAAAGTTATATTGAAAAAACCGTATCATCTTCAGCAATTAGCCACCAGTGTATATGTTTAAACTTTTTTGTCCAATGTAATAAAATATTAACTTTGTAGAAAGATACAAAATTATCGTTGAGAGGTTTTGTGGATTACTTTTCATAAAAAAAATTGATTATTCTAGAATAAAAAATAGCGCGGAAAAAGAAAATATGGAAATTTACGAAAATAAAATCGAGCAGTTTGGGTAAAATTGTACCCTAATTTTGCTCAGATCAACAGCCGTTACTAGACTATAAGAATAAAAGTTATATTAAAAAAATATTTGGTAATTTTTTTTGTTTAAAGGGAATGCTTTTAAATTCTATGCATAACACAACAAACAAAATGCCTAACCGTCTGCCCACAAGTTCTTCTCCAGTTTCTTTTCAGCAACACTGCCACCCCTTTCAACAAACACTCAAGTTTATGTACCTCACGTAAGAAAACACGATAAAATTCCATTTCGGAAAGAACCTCACTGCAAAAGTGGAAAATTCGACAAAATTTCACCCTTTTTTCCCTTACCTTCCTGCCAACAACTCAACCCGGTGTTCTTAAAAATTCCCCACGATCTCCGTGTATTTATATAAAAGACCATCCTTCACTGCTTTTTCCCCTGTGTTTTTTTATTTTCCCCCTTTTAGATGGAAGAATGTCCCCATAAAACCTTTCCCTTGCCGTGACGTATGGTGGGATATCAGGTGATATGTGAGACGGGGCGTGCTTTGGATCGAGAATAGAGGCAAGGAATGCTAAACCTACTGATTCGAAGGCGACTGTTACTTTTAAATAACACAAGCTCTATGTTTATGTTATATTAGCTTGAATTATATTTCCCTAGATGCACTAACTCCTATTCGTCGAATTTGAGAATACCATTAAAACCTCCTTTACCGAATAAATACATAATTTTTTTTATTTTTTTAAAATTAATTTTTCTTATAATTTAGTTGGTGCGATATAAATTGCTCATCATTATTTTTTTTAGATAAACTTGAGCAGAAAGCATATTTTCGAATGGCTAATTTTCTTAGCAATCGCTGTTAAAGAAGAAATTTTTTTACTGAAAATTTAATGTAACAAGTTTTGCCTTTTCATGAAGCTGATTTTCACGCAAAAATAAAATGGTAGGAGAAGATGTGTATATTTCTGAGAGGCTAAATTTACGGCAGTAGGTTTAGTTGTTATCATCCCACTTACATGATAATGACCAAACTAATCAACCAATTAATCAATAATATACTATCCCATAATACAATAAAGTGATTAATGCTGCTTTTAATATGTGCTCGATATTTATCGATTTTTGCTGGTTTGACCTTAATGCTTAACTGCACGCGTGTAACATTTCTACAATTTAAAATTATTAATAAACACATGATTAATTATGAACAATATAGAGATTCTGCTCAATATACATTAATAATTTTTCCAAAAAAAAGAGGAAAATTAAGAAATGAATGCATAAAGAAAACGAATAATATTAAGATGTTACAGAAATGAAAAATGAATTTTTAAAGACTTAAAATAAAAATAATTAGAAACGAATAAAGGAAAGTGAGTTTTTTATTCAGTAGTGTACCTTGAAAACGGATGATATTAAAGATTTTGCGTCTTTAACATCTTCATTGCTCTGAAATGGATCGTGCTTGTATGTGTTGTAGCGTTAGTTTCAGCTTAGATGTGTTTCTCGTCTTTGCGAAGATTTGACCGGAATGGTCTTTGGACCATTACACTGTCTATGATATTGCTTAGAGTAAGTTTAAGAGATTTCGGAGCGTAGCTTGTTGTCATTATAATATATTATACTTCTAGATTGTTTTAAAAAAATCATGTTTTAAAACTGGACATTTAAGAAATTATTATAGTATTTACACTCTTAAAACAAAAGAGTGAAATCCACTCCAGTTGAAGAAGTGCATTTTCGACACCCTAAAGGCATGCATATTTTCTCAGACTGAGTTAAAATCACTCGTTTGGACGGAGGTTTAACACACAAAGGATCCACTCCAAAAGGAGAAGTGCATTTTCCAGTCTGGAGGAGTGAAATCCACTCAGACTGAGTTAAATTCGGAGTGTTTGTTTTAAGAGTGTATATATTAGTAGTAGTAGTAGCATATGTGATTAAAATGTCGCTAGAGTAAATAAGCCTCTTTTTATTATAGCCAATTTCGTGATTTTTAAAAAGTCAAACTACAGTCTAAGAGTGTATTACTTTTCAAACACTGAGCTAAATTAAACAAATAAATAAAAGTTTAAATTTAGGAAGTATAGACATATGCGTTGTAATATTATCTGCAAGTAAGAAGTTTTTTAAAAAAATGCTTATTAACAATCATTTTATAGAAATATATAATTCTTAGCTCTAACCATATCCATTCAACAATTAATAGACAATTGTTAAATAATATAAACTCACCTAGGATACACACAAGTCATTTCTAATGGATGATAAATTCACCGGGGATATATAAACGTAATTTCTAATGGATGATCAATTCATCGAGGATATATGCACATAATTTCCAATGGATTATATTGCTGTAAATCTATGCTAAATTTACCGGTGTTTCTACAAATCCTAATGGATATTTCCAGTTCGAAATCCAATTTCCAAGGAACCCTAAACTACTTTGATTTATGGAAGCAATAAACTTCTCAATCATGGAAACGTTTCTCATTAACCTGTCATCAAAGGTGTAGTTCCTCCGACACTTTCTGGTTAAGGCTTTTCTAACTCTGCATGTTACTGAAATATTTTAATAATAATAATATGGTTTCTTGGTGAAAGGAACACTATACAATTTTCGAAAGTGGAAAGTGACTGATACATTGCAAATGTACATCTAAATATTGAAAGTTCCTGGTATTAAACAGTTATAATTTATGAAAAATATTACTTAGAATGAATGCTGGGAAACCTTTTTCCAATTTGTATTAATATTTTATTTCAAATATTTAGTTGAGGTAGATTTTGGAAGGATTTGTAGTCATTGTTCAATGTTTCTTATGTATTACCAATAATTTCATGTGAAATTTTTATTGCATAAAATGTGACCTTGAGAATGAAGAATGTGTTTTACAAAATGATATTACCATTTCAAGATTAAAGTAATACGAAAAGATTAATTAAACTCATATTTCTGTTCTATTCTGTGTACTATACATTGCATTCTTCCCTGATGAAAAGAATATTTTTTTTTATGTTTGGGTAATTTTAAAAAAAATTATTGAAGTATTACTAAACAACTTTTAAAGTGCCTCATACTAAAATGTATCACGTAAGGTTTCAAGTTTTTAGTATAAAGGAAAGTGCCATTTTGAACTTATTTTGTTTAAAATTAGCTACGTATTTATTGAAAGTTAGTAATTTACGTAGTTTTTATAAAAATACCATCAAAATGTTTAATTTTCTAAAAAAAATGAAATAAAAAATAAAACTTTAGAATTTTTATGAACATAAACTTGATTAGTATATAAAAATACAAGAGAATTAAAACTGGTTTGCAGTTTTTCAAAAACTTTGACATTCTTTCCATTAAAAATTAGTATCCTACCTACTACAGATTTTTTTTGCGAGGTAGAAATTTGAAAATGTATTAAGGATAATTCATCAAAAATACTGGTAAAGATTAAAATTTAAAAACAAACCAGTTTACTTTCGCAGTAATTCTATAAGGTGAGATTTAAATCGCTATTAATTTTAATATTTAATGTTTTCTAGCAAAAAAAAATATCTTTCAACTGCTCTCCATTCTTTGGAATCAGCTACATAGATTATAGTCTTATCCTGTTAATGCCTTCATTGTATCAAAACCAAAGAAATAAGGAAAGCGTTTGTCTACCTAAAAAGTACACGGAAATAAACAAAATACTTTGTGTAATAAAAGTCTTAGAGTTACAATGTAGTGGTAATAAGATATACAGCCCACGTTATCTACTGGACGGTACAACAACAAATAGTTTCAATAAAATAGGACAGAATAGAAGAGAACTGCGAATGGCTATAGAAATTCAGTACATATTTTGGATGGCCGTTTGAAATGTAATAAAGCTAAAGGACAATAAATGTATCACAATTTATTTTCTTTAAATTGTAACAAATATTCTACGGCTTTTTATTTAATTATGTGCTCTTTTTTAAGGTATAAAGAGCTTAATTCTGTAGAGAAATCTGTTTTATCGACTCATTGAAGTAGCCAAAACTCTTATCACCTTAGTGTTATAGTTAAATGAAATCATAAATGAAAAATGAAACTAAGAGCCAACAAGAATTTTTTTAAAAAAAATGCATTAGTTCAAATAAATACCTTGTCTAATAAAACTTCCTTCGACATAATGTACCGGTAATAAGAACCACTTTCAATGTTAGACCTTTGAAAATATACCGTGGTACAGTTAAAGAAAGAATATGCTTAATAAAAGAAGACAAAGTAGTAAAGCGTTTGTGAATGGGAGATGGAAATTTAAGAGATATTAAGGAAGGCCCTTGAGTTGTAATAAAGACAAAGGTGAAGGACAATAAAACCGATCATGGATTTTCCGGAAATAAAATTCTGATGTAAAATAAATCTGGGGGTTTAAGAGATTTTTTATATAGGAATTTTTATTTTGGATATGGCCTTCGCCTTTCGTTTCTATTTGCCTTACTCCCACGCGATCCGTATGAACCAGACTATAAGGATTTAAATCGCTTCTGAGCAAAGGGTGGGGGGTCGCTCCTAAAGTGGTTTTAAATTACAGTTTACTCAATGATGCAGTGCGTGGAGGTAATGTTGAAATATGAGTGTGCTAGGGAGATTTATGTATTATACATGGAAGTTGATACGTATTGAGCGTTTGGGATTGATATGATTCTGATAAAATTGCGGGGCTTAAATGTTGTAACAAGCATACTCATTTTCATTCATATTTATGTCGGGTGAATACATATGTAAACATTTATAGTAGAAGATGTGTTAAAATGATTTGTTGTTGAATTGCTGTACTCTATTGAGATTTGCGAATTGAGACTTTGAAAGAGAAGTTTTGTTCATTGGTTTGTGTTATTTGTGTTATTTGATATTATTTTTTATAACTCCCAATTTAAATTTTTATGTTAATTTCTGTCTGGTTTATTTAATTCATAGTGCTATATTGCTTTTTAAGTGATTTTTCTATTACGAAGTAACATCGAAAAAGAACTTTTTTTTGTTAGGGTGCATATTTCAATAATGTCAAAAAAATAGCCATAATACCTTCAAATACACATTTTCAACACAACTTGTGCATTTTGTGATAAATATATAAATTTTTTTGTACATGGTTTTGTTCGTAATACGGTGAATTCTAAAATTCTTTCCAAATTTATTTACCGAATAACAATAAGACAGTTTTTAAGATGACACAAAATATTTTTTAAACTGTTTTATAGTTTTTTAAAGAAACTTTTATGAATAATTTTAGAGTATGAATACCTGTTTTTGTAAAAGTTGTTTTACAAAAGTATATTATTTAGAGATATATATTATTTATGTAATTTTTCTTGTGTGAGATTTAAAAAGAGGTTAATTGACATGAAATTTATTATATAAGTGCTTTAATCTGTTAAAGTTTTAATTTGTTCTTAAGTAACTTTAACAGAAATACATAAGTGGATAAAAATATTCGTGACTTGCAGTAGATAATATTGATGCACCCAATTTTGAGTTGTTTCAAAACTTTTTATAAATGACCAAAATCTAAAACCATGTACTTCAATGGATTAAATTTATCCGGCATCCAGAAGTCAACTTTATTGTATCTTGTCGAACAATAATATGACAATTGATTCATAACACTTTGCCACTTCTTTCGATCTGGGAATTCCAAGATTTTCTTCTTTCTGCAAAGGAAGACAAATCACTTTCCAAGACGTCCCAAGAGAAAGCGACCGTGGCATCTTAGGTGTCAACCGAATGTATGGGTGATGGGATGTGCTATCCAGATATATCTGATCAAACAGAAGATATAAAACAAGATTTATGCCCGTGAAGTATGTATGTAATATATAGGTCAAAAAGAATTTAGTATTAGGCGTAGATACATTGACGATTTTGCCATTAGATTTGTAAGGTAAATCTGATTTTGATACGAAAATGTTGTGCAGATACTACTGGGTCTGAATGTGAATGAAACTTGGTACAAATGATGCATGGAATTAATACTTTGCAAATATCGTTTAGTTTTTATAGTTAATAACTAAGATTTGTGTTTAAAAGTAATTTAACTTTAAAATAAATATCATTTAACATAATAAAAAATATTTTACCTTAAAATCCATTTATTTTAATTTGTACGGTCAGATACATTATTTTTAATAAATTATCGACCTATTGAACTTGTGCACTCTTTTTTACAATTAGATGAAAAATATTTATTATATTTGTGATAATAATTAAGAATATCTTATTAAATGTAAAAATAAATATTTTTCGTTCGGCTGTTAAATGAATGGAAAATTAAGAAATGTATTTTTTAGTTAATATGTTGGATATAATTTGTTAATCTCTCATTTTCGAAAGACACACCTCATGGGAAACATGCAATTGTTTCACAATTAGCAGTTTGATTTAAGCACTTATCTGCAGAGAAGAAAATTCTTTTGTCATGAAATTCTTCATTTTCCGATTCCGAAAATTCTTATGTGTTTCTTTCTTGTAATGTTATTTTTGTAGCAGATTAGAGAAGAAATCTTGGTAGAGTTTACTTTTCCCAAGAAAACATTTACTTTCACATGTCATTTGGCGGCTTAGAAAGTTACAGGTACCCGATTAGAAACGATTTGCTGCAATGTTGACTTTCTTTCTTTTTGCTTTAACTTGTAGTAAACCATAAACTGAAGGCATTTTTTAAATTTACTTTTTTCTTATTGCAAACTTATGTATCCGAATTTTTTTTCTAACAACATAACAATAGCAACTCATTTTTTGAAAATTTCTATGCGATACTTTAGCATGAAAGTATTTTTATTTAATAAAAGTATTGATACTTGTTGTACCTTTTATTATGAATGAAATAATGTTTTTTTTATGAATTACCAATATTTTTGCTTTGGAATTAAAAAAAAAGTTATGTATAGCTAGAAAAAAACCCCGATACAACCTTTTGTTTCTCGGTTACAATTAAAAAGTAGATTTCCTGACAGGTATTAGTTTTTTAGGCAAAAAAAAGTGTAAAATTGATTTCACCTATCAAAATGTGCATGAGGGATTGGTTATATATTAAAATAATCCCCAAATTAAAAACAAAATTAATAAATAGTAGCACCCAAATTTTAATCTTAAATTATTACGAATCAAAAAAATACCCCATATAATTTTTCAGTAGAAAATATAACAAATTTAAAAAATGAGATTAAATAAAATTTACTGAATTATATTTGAAAGAAGTAAAGAGTAGAAAATAAAAGAATAAGATTTCCTTCGCCTGCCTATAAGTGATTAAATATGGCATAAAAGTTAACGAAAACTGAGATTTGGTGTATTTCTACAGAGCTTAACATTATTATGATTATGATACAAATACTTGGGTTTTTTATTAGTCATTTGTTCTTTTATCACGAACATTTTTTAGCTCTCCTATCTGCCGTGGATTAACTCCACAACTTACAGGAACGAGTGGGAAATGTTTGCCGAATCGGTTTTAAGTATTATATATTTCTTTTTGCCGCCCCGGTGGCCCAATAGTTAGGATGCTAGCTTATGGAGCTGCAGGGGTAAGGCATGGATGTTTGTGACCGTCAATAAATGTTGTTATTTGTCTAAGTGTTTTTGCTGTCCTTTCTTTGTGTGTCTCTTGTGATTGCAAAAACTCTTTCTGTGTCTGTCCCACTTGACGAAAGCTTATACGCGGTTCTCTGAACAAACACACAAGCTTGAATATATATGTACCTACCATACCATATTTCTTCTAAGTTTCTAAGGAGACTTTCCCTTTCGTTTAGTTATGTGTTAGGGTTCGCTATTACATATAAAAACGGGCCTTGATTTAACTATTCAAAATTTGCATTTTTCTGATTATCTCAATAAATTATGAAGGGAATGTAAAAGCATGTAAGATTTCCTGTTAAAATTTTGTACTGAATTTATTTGCTTTGAAGAAAATTAAGGTTGAAATTTAAAATAAAAAACCAGACTCATTTAGAAGTAAAAAAATGGCTTAAGTTTTTCAAAATTGTGTTTTTTGTTTCATTTAATAACTTCTAAAAAATAGCAATTTAATGTTTTTATTATTGTGTGAGTAACAAAGCTATAAAATTTTCCTGTCTGTGACACAACAAATGCTAGAAAAGATAACAAAATTTGGTATTTCATGAGAAAAACAATTCGAAATATGAATTAAAAATAGGTTGTGGCTTTTTACTTCTTGAAGTTGGTGCTCCTCATTTAGATATGCATGCAATTTTTGATACCGAAACTCAATTTCACACATGCTGCTTTTAAATATGACAACTCACTCAAAAATTTCTGTTCAAAAGCAGATGAGAAACAATTTTTTTTTTCGGCATTCCGTTCCCTTTCCTATTTACGTATATTCTGCTAACTTTAAGCATTATTTAAATTCCTAAGCGTATTTTGTAGAGGGTAATTGAAAATATTGCAAAAATATTGGCTTTACTTGCCTTAAATACTTACATTTACCAGAAAACGCTAAAAAACTGAATTTTAATAACGTTTCAAAAATACTTCCGAGCAAGTTTGACGTAGGATCCCTCCATTTCATATATAAGAGAGCTCTCCATTTTTTTTTCATATTTCCATTATTTTAAAATTTGGGAATTTCATTTTTTTAAAGGACGCTTTAGTTTTTGGAGAGAATATTAAAAATCTACGTCTCCCATTTCAAAGGCGAATAATTTCACAGGGAAAATATTTCTAATTCCTGTCAAAATTCCCTTTCAAATATTTCTTAATACTTCCAGATTTTTGTGTTAACGCATAGCATCTAGTAGACAAGAGTGGAAGGAGAGGTGAATAGCAAGATTTTAAAAGGAATGTGCTCTTTGTTTTCTTCGATGAGACAAGAATATTATGATAACGGTAAAAGAATTTGTATTAAAAGCGCAAAATATGTAATGCAATTATACTGATGTAGAAAAAATGAATATTTAAAATAAAAGTTTAAAAAAATCATGATTTATAAGGACGAAGAAGTCCTGACTTCTATTTTTCTTTAAATTTAGCGCAAAATGTTATATTATATCTAACTTGATATATTCGTACATAAAAAAAAGTTTAAGCTAAACCTAAAGGATATTTTACTTCTACAGTCAATATAAGTTAGTTTTTTTTTTGTCCTTGAATGAAGCGAAGTTTAGCAGTTTATCCAGCATATATCCACATAGCTAATTCCCATTGAATCTTTTTTAGAATAAGAAAAACTTGACCATTTAATTCGGTTTAATTCTCAGAGCTTTTTTGCAGAATGTTTTTCTTATAAAGGTGGGCGGTGTTTGTCGCATCGTATTTGGTGTATTGTAACACTTTATTGAGGCTGTATGTGCCCATTAGTGGATTAACTTGTCTTGTAATACTAAGAGAAAGAAACTTTTAAAACATTGTTTTAGAAGGGGAAAGGATTCCTTGTTATTTCAAGCTGAATTCAAAACATAGCAGTAAAAGTACAATTTTGTGCTTCTGCCGTACTTCAAATGGCGTGAACTTCTAATTGAGACGTCATAAAACAATTTCTTTTAAATCTAAAAAAAGTTACACTGTGTGACTCGAACCTACTACTAGTGGCAGTAATTAATCAAATTGCAGTTAATTATGTTTATGTTCATTTCAAGAATCAATTTATTTCATTATATTGATTCTTGTATTTTGGGTCAACTTTTGTGACAACTACGTATTTCATTGGAACAACAAATTTTGAAACCTACGACTAATAATAATAATGAACTACGACTAAGAGAAATATTTTAAGTAGGGGATACCGGGGCTAGTTTTGCTATGTGGTAAGTTTTCCTCGAGACCTTTTACTGGAAATGAGTAGTTAGGATAATAACCTTTATCTAACAATTTGGTGCTTTAAACAGGATTTTTTTTGCAATTTTACCTACATTCTCTCAATTTAAAAACCCGTTCAAAGTCAATTAAAGTTTAAACATCATTACATCATTCAATGAAAGATAATTCAAGATACTTTTAAATAAAAAAACAACAAATAAATATTTGTTGCAAGAAATTAATACTCAATATACGATAAATAACTCTAAAGTAAATTTCAATCATTTCTTATGCTCTCAATTATTTTTAGGTAAGCATCAAGTAAAATGAAATAAAAAAGTGTTTGATAACACAAAACAATTCGTTATATAAAATTGCTAAAAATATCAATTACAAAAATGAAGTATATAAAATATTTATAATGTGAACATGCATCGGAAATTAACGTCAAATTCATTTAGAGTGCTTTTAGTCACAATAAAGTAATATATGATTAATTATATTGGTCTGAATTAAAAGTTTATTAGTATAAAGAATCAATTCATTATACTTTTGTTAATTATCATCATGAGTAAAATGGTAATTATTTGACGAAGTTAAGAAATATAAATACTAAAAAGGAACAAACTTATTGTACAATAACTTCGCATCAATGCATTGTTTAAACAATTCATTTTAAGTAAACTATCTTTTAAAAATGTTAATTATAGTTTCCTAGTTTAAGTACGTAATAGTTTAGATAGATTCAATTTATTTTTTTGTGCACACTTCAACAAGTTTAGAATTAATACACTTAGACAAGCCAACTATTTAAAGGATGCCTAAAATTGTGTATTTATTTTGATATGTCTTTGCAAACAATGCGAATGAACATCCCTCCTGAATTTGTTTTTTTATGCCTCCATAATTTGAATGAGGAGTTTTTATCATATGCTTTAAAAGATTACCTATACCAACTCACTGGCGATAATTAAATTGCATTTGCAGATTTTGTATTCATTAAATTATAAATATGAGCACAAAAAATATCACCGTTGTCGAAACTAAACAAATTTGGATTTTTTTTACACGTGCGGAGTCAATTAACAATAGTCTCGCCTTGATTAGCTTGGGACTTTTTATGCACAGTTTCTTTCAGCATTTTTCTTTTCCCGCAAATGAGGTATAGCGTACAGGTCTTAGCGAAGGGACTTTTATCTCAGAGAAGTTATAATTGAAGTTTCTTCGAAAGGAAGATTAGTTTTCAATGTTTGTGTTTTTATGGAAGCCATTGTGATTTGCATCAGAGATTAAGTTAGGGAGGTGGAACAAATGAAACTTTGAGGAGCCCTCTTTTTAAAAATTTAATTTAACTGGTTGCAAATACCAAAAACAATATATCCGAAGGCATTTTAATTACATTTAGTTTAAACCAGCATTTTATTCTAAATACAACAAAAATACTCTTTTGTTAAGAAGGTAATCAAAATTTGAAAAATTAACCGATCATTCAAAATCATAGTTTGATGTCATAATTTTTATTGAAAATATAAATTAATATTAGACTTGTTTTATTAAAGTATATTTTTTAACAAGACAAGTTCAAAGTTTGAATGGAACTTACTTTCATGAAGTTTTAGACGTTAAAAACTATCTATTTATTGTCATTTTTTGCCAAAATTTCACATCCAATATTGAGACAAAATTATTTTTAGCATGTAACCACTGCCTACTTAACTACTAAGGCCGAATAAGCTTTCCCAAACAAGCTCGGGGACGAAAATTTTGACGTCATGGTTCCGAGTGACGTTGTTCCGAAAATGAAGAGAACTGAACCTGTCTCAAAACCCGTTCGGAACCACTCCCTCACGGCTTCCACGTTTTTGGGGTTCCGAACTAGTTTCTCGATCTTCGGCACTGTGAACAGTGACGTAAAAATTTCCGTCTACGCTCACGTTTGGGAGAGCTTCTCTGGCCTTGTTATTGAAGTTGGCCGTGATGTAACTTATTTGATTTTTTCTGAGATGTTCTTGGAAAATGTTTCGATGTTTGCTTTTTAGTTAAAACTAAATATTTTAATGTTAATGGATGAAGTGTGTTAAGCGAATTATTTTGCTGCTTTTACCACATCACTTATTTTTTATAATTGCTAATTATAGAGGTTTTGAAGCTTCCCTCTTTGTTAAATATTTATTATAACTCACATTGAGTAGTATTAACTAAGTATTAAGGTAAAAATAAATGCTTAAATATTAATTTCGCATTTTTAATTTAAGTTCACTGAAAACTGCTCATTGAAGTACTAAATATTTTGCCACTTAATATTGGTCACAAAGGCGATATTTAAAAAAGAATTCAATTAATGAATTTCAAAAGTTTCATTTATTTACTCCCACACACTTTTCATTCATCTCATTTTTCTGAAGGTTTAAAATAATTTCACCACGAATGAACATCTTCCAACGATTTTTACCCGATCACAACTTCCAAGGAATTCATGTGCCAAATTTGGATTCATGCCAGTGACACCACTTTATGAGATGACCCAGGGAAAAGCAATATCGGCCAAACATCCAGAAAAAAAGCTTTCTCCACGGTTGCGGTTTCACAGGTCAAGCGAAAAGAAATCCCTAAGATTCGAATCTTCTACGGGCTGAGTTATTGCATCGCTTTACGCCCACTGGTTCACAGAAACCCAGTGGGTGTGGGAAGAAAGCTTTAATATTACTAATAAATGCTTCATTAAAAAAATCCCCTCTGTAAATTCGTTATTAATTGGAGAATTTCGTTATTGTATTCCTTTTCGAGAAAGAACTTACGATAGAATATTATTACATTTTTACTAATTCTGGAAGTTTGTGTTAGAACAAAGGGAATAATTGAAGAATGTAGTGCATAAAAGAAAATAATTTTAGATAATTAAATTTTATTTTATTTTAATTCTTACGTGAGTTTTCAAAATATTTCTTAATTTATATTTTTTAGTATTGAAATGAGAGTTATATTGTCTTATCCTTTATTTTGAGATCTCATAATATTGTCACGATCTTTGGTAATTTGTTTTTTTCATATTGCGATTTTTAAGTTATATTCATGCATAAGATTAGGTGATTTACGCTTCACTGAAAGTGCAAGGTGCTAGAGAAGATTAAATGGCATTATTAAATGAAAATTCTCTGCATTTTTTAATAATTTGTTAATAATTAAAGAATTTAATGTCAAGTTATTTTTAAAAAATTTGTTTTCACTTTCTAGGACAAAAATATTTAAGTATATAATCAAGGTTGTTTTTGTTAGGGATGCCCGCTATAACAAGATTGAGATTTTTTAAACGTGTTCAAAGAACTTCTTTTTTTAGTTAAATAGATAATTAATATTTCAAAGCATTTATTATTAACTTGCCTTAACTTTTTTTATTAACTTATTTTTACGATTTTTTTTGGCAGGGTTATAAAAAGTATTTGTTTTGGAATATTTTAAGTATAATTTATGATAAATTATGTAATTTTTGTCAAGGTTTGACATGTTGTTGTAATAACTAACGATGTTTTAGTTAAAAACATTATTATATATTTAATGATTGAGGATCTAAATGTCAAACTTCAAGTAATGGTGATTTGCATCATTTTCCCTCGAATATTTTATTAAATATTAAGTTTTTTTTAAACATTTAATAAAATAAATAATATTTTATATAAATGTTAAGATTTATAATTTAATTTCAGGCAGGAATTTGTTATAAAAGAAAAATACTAAAACTAATTTAATGTTAAAATCTAAAACTTACTTAAATTATTATATCTTTTTTATTACAGTACAGCCACTTGTAAGGGATGTTCGGTGTTTAGAAATAAACCAATTTCGGTTTAATTGGTTCAGCCTAAGATCCCGTGTTTACCGGTGTAACAGAAGCCAAGCACTGGTTTTTCGTTTTAAGCATTTCTAGTTTTTCTATCCCTTATCATCCTATTAAGTTTTTATTAACCTTTTTCACTCTGGAGAGCAATAGCAGTTTAAACACTATCTCTTTTTAACCACTGTAGTATAAGATAGGATGAAGTCCTATATTGACATTTGGTTTTAAAACTGATTTTAGTTTAGTTCAGTTTGCATTATCGTCGCACAAGAGCTGCACGAGAGCTATTGGTGACAGGTGTTGTATTTTAGAACCACAGTCAAGTGACTAGACGACACCTGAGTAGGCACCTGAAGTAATCGTCAAGGTTGCCATTGAACGCAGCGTTAGGACTTTGAAGCATATTTTACTTGCACTCCCTCTACGCGGGGTATTATTCCTTAGACATTTTTGGCTGCAAGGGCCGTTTGTAGGTCGGCAGTTATTTTGGCAATGCCCGGACCCGAATCTGGGACCTTTCGCATGTTAGGCGAATGCCTAAACGACTGGGATCCTCAGCCCTATTTTAAAAGTGAAAAAGTCTCGGCTCTTAAGGCATTTTAATTGTACAAAGTAAGAATTGAACTAAGTGTTTTAAATATACCCGTAAAAATGTTACTTAAATAATCAATCGACTTAATTAAGTTTTTTTGTTTTCTTCTTTAAGAATTACAACAAGCTTCAATAAGCGATTAAAAAAGTATTAGATCAAGTTGAAGCCGTGAGTAAGGAAACCATTCATCACTTTTTTTGCAGTAATTAACATTTCTAAATAGGAGAGCTTTAACAATTAAACGGAATCTCATTTGCGCCAAACAAATTATCTTATCTCATTTGCAACACGCTTGTTTCTAATGATACAATCTTCAAGACAATAATGGCATCGTTAATAGAATACGTTGTAGTCTTTTCGGCAGAACAATTAAAGCATCTTTTTTTAATGTTTTAATGAATTAAAGAGTTTGTGAAGGATACGTTGTAGAAAGAGATACAAATTTTACTTGGTAAAGACCTGTATATTTCAAGCTTTTTATTTGGAGCCTAAGCATAAATACAGAAAATATGAGCCAGATGGGATTTTAATATCCTTAAAAGAAGGAGATTGATACCTGTGTTAAATGAAATTTAATTGGCATAATGATTTGTTACGTGATTTATCTAATGCACCGGGTGGTTATAAAATAACGCTCGCTATTCGGAGAGGTCTGTAGATTGAATGAATATTCCGAATGCAACAAACTTCGATACACTTACCAACCAAGAAAGGGGGAAAAGAATGGAATCATAAAAAAGAAACTTGTATCTTGGGCTGTGGGCGCCCTGTGGTCAGAGTCTTGATCTACGTATCGGAAGGTCCCGCGATCGAGTCCTGATCGCTGAAAACTCACCGATTATATGCAGAGTACTTGCTCGTTACATCTGTTAGGTCCGAAAGTCTTGTGGGCGGTCATTGCGCAGTTTCCCACGGGTACAGGTTTCTGGTGACTATTTCCCTCCCCATCAGGGACATGTCTAAATTGTGGTGGTGGCGCGTGATATATGGCAGCATCTGTCACGTATATGTATGCATGTGAGTGTGTTGTGACTGTCTTACTTGTTGAAGGTTTATAAGCGGCTCTCTGAGAAAGCACACAAGCCTTAAAATATATGTATACCAACAAACAAACCCACCAACCAACCAACTTGTATCTTAACCAGGGTTCTAAATTACAAGGCGTAATTGGCTGTGCTGGCCGTAATTGGCCATAATTGGCTAAGCCTCGTAATTTAGAAACTGATCAAGAGAAGAGTTTCTTTTTTATGATCCCATTTTTCTCATCCCTCTTTAATAGGGTAGACTAACAGCCCCCAGTGAATGAACAGTTGGTAAATACATATAAAAAAAAAGATTAAAAATAATTTCACTGGATAGATTGGCAACACTGACTTTCTCCCATCTCGTAGGAAGCTATCTGACAAGGGGCTGTGAGGCGCTCTGTGGTCATAGTAGCGATCTACGGATCGGAAGGTCCCGCGATCGAAAACTGGTCGCTGAAAACTCACCGAGTATATGCGGAGTACGTGCTAGTTAAGTCTGTTGGGTCCGAAAGTCCTGTGGGCGGTCATTGCGCAGTTTCTCACGGGTACAGGTTCCTGGAGACTATTTCCCTCCCCTTCAGGGACATGTCTAAATTGTGGAGGTGGAGTGTGATAGATGGCAGCATCTTTCACGTATATGTGTGCATGTGAGTGTGTTGTGACTGTCTTACTTGACGAAGGTTTATAAGCGGCTCTCTGAGCAAGCACACAAGCCTGAAAATATATGTATATCAACCAACCAACCTATCTGAGTGGTTGTCAATTAAATTGGTCATCAATTAAAATCCAACATTTTTATTGACTGGACATTTTTTGTGTTCATTCACTGGTAAAAGAACTGTTCATTCACTGTACCACTTTTTATTTAACCCCCCAAAAGGCTCAGAGTAATGCAATATAAAGTCACCTCCTTTTTTTTGTAGAATTTACATGTAATGACAGATGTGTTCACATTGTCATAAACCAGAAGCTATATTTTCTTAAAATGTATGAATTATCTTTAAAAAAAAATTGTACTTAAGCGTTCATTCACTGGTTAGTATACCCTAGTAAGTGGCTCAAAGTTTCTTGCATTTGGATTAGTCATTAAAGCTACAGACCAATCCGAATAGCGAGCGTTATTTTATAACCACCCTGTATATTAAAATAAGCATTTTGCTATGAAAACGTGCAATCGAGATGCGAAGTACTTCGGACCGGAGAAAACAAATATTATTCAAAATTTATAAATGTCACAATTCAATTACTAATTCCCCAATTTTTAAATCACATATTTTTATTTTTAATTAAGTAATTTAATTATGCTTAATGAAGCATCACTTTAACTAAAAATTTCCTTTTTAATGGAGCCAGTGGAGCTTATACGTCTGGAGCTTACACGTAAATATCACCCACTGTAAATGATAACGCCAATATAGGATGTACTTCTTGGTAAGTCTGGGTAACTAATCTGGTACCTAAATCTCGGTATAAATTAGTACTTTAGACAACCAGAAAATCAGTTTAACTTAAACATGCATTTGGATAGCGTTCATTAAATTGTAGCCTCAAATTCAAAACAAACCTTATACCTACTAACGGAAATTCAACACTCTAAACTCGAGACTGAAATCATTTCGACTTGAATATGAATGAAATAAAATAACTAAATAAATACCCCTTCCACACCAAACATTATTCCCCACCGACTTGTTTGTTCGCTACGCTTGTATCTCATTTCAAAGCAGTAGTGCTGGTAGTTGAGCTATCCTATAAAATATCCATTCCCACTTAGTGTTGATGCATAACGCGCATTAGAAAGCCATTAGCGTTAAATCGTCCGTGGAGCTCAACGGGAAATGGCGGTGGCTCTTCGTCAGATGTACTTTTAGGAACAGTTGGCCCTAGATTTATGAGTTGGATGCAGATAATTTCTTATCTTCATTGTAATCAACGACAGGGATCTGATAAAATTAAACGTACAAGGCGTAAATATTCAGGGCAGGTTTCGTTGAAATTGAGTTAGAATTCATCTCATTGAGGCGATGCATATTTTACTTTCGTCAGACATTGTAAAGCTTAAAGTGCGGTAAATAAATTTTTGGTTAATTTATGTAGTAAAAAATATTACGTTTGCAACTTTGGATAAGAGGAAATTCATGTATTAACTTCAGATAAGTTCATACACGATGTAATTAAAAAATTAATTGTTTATTCAATCGACGATGGGTGCTTATAGTGTGCTTGGCAACGGGTTATGGAAGTTAATTAAAGTGGAAATGTTAAAGGAGTTTTTTAATTTGTACCAGTAATTTCCATCATATATTAGCAGCGATTTATTTGCATTTCTGAGTTATTTTATTTGCAATTTACTTAAGATGCAATTGCAATTTTCTTAGAAAATAATTTAATGCGATATTTTACTGTCTTAATACAATTGGGATATTGGGATAGTTTGATTCTAAAAGTGCAACATTTTTAATCAATTTAATCACAACAACTTTTGACGTAAAGTTTGTATGTTCAGATAAATAGGTTTGTGTAAAACAGTTTTGTGTGGTATTGATGATTGTTAAAATATTTTTAACTTCGATTCGAGCAATAAAAATAAATGAAAATAAATTATATTCGTGGTTGTTATCAAAATTTATATCTTTGAAAAATGATGAAACTTAGTGATAATCTCTATAAAAATGCTTTTTATAAAGAGAGAATTTGCTTTTAAGTAATCACAATTGTGATAAAAATAGCGATACTACAACATAACACTTTACACAATAACTCAGATCCCTCATGTATAACAAAGTTACATGTTATGCATTAAATACTATGTTTATGGGAGAGATGTTTATTACCGAATATGTTATTATCATATACTAATGATCTGCAGAGTTTTGCTTCATTAGCGTTTAATCAGATGCTCTTGCACGTTTTTGCACATCTGATAACTTTTCACGAGATATAAGCATAGTCACGTAATTATTGCACACTTTTGATTGAGTTAGGGCAAAACCCAGAAACTACTAAGCACGATCGAGCAATTTCGCGTAGACTGGGGTAACACTTCCGCTGATAATTATTAATTAGGGTTGGAAATCATCAGGCTTAATATTCATGGTTAATTAATGAATCTGAAGTTTCCTCATTTGATAGGGAATTGTAAATAGATTAATAGAAAGCAATCAAGGGAATTTATTTAATATACGAAGCTCTGATACTAATGAGTATGTCAAAAATACATGTTACTTGCATTACATAACGTTTAATTGAATATTTAAGTGATAAGTAATAATAACCATATTACTTAGTTTTCAATGACTTGTAGAGGCTTAAAATATATTTATTACTAGCATTGAAAGTAAGCTAATCATACACTAACAAAAAAAGGGTTTTTTTTTGCTAGGGGTGAGCAACACTACACAATTTTCAATTAAAGCTAAAAAAATCAATCAATATAATTTTAGAGATATTTATATCCAACCTATTTCAACCTAGTATTTCAATTGTATTACACATATGGAAATGTAGGTAATAATAACATAACATATGTAAATAATTTTGAACATGGTAAGTTCAAAATTGCATACATGGTAAAAACATAGTTGGGAAAGTTACACAAAGTACCCCAAATGGTTTCAGGTAATTTCTTAATTCTTTCTTCAATCCGAGCTTCTTCCAACCAACTTCAAAACGAAGACTTTTCAATGGCTGCTAGTCTTTGTGCATGCATGACTACCTCCAAAACCTAATTATGGCGTTTGATAGGTACTAGGATATCTTTTACGAAATTTTAAGTATGACTAAACAACAGACCGATGTTTGAAAACCACGGTTTTAGGATCAGCACCTTCTCGCACGCGTAGAAAACACAAAGTCTCTACTTTTTATATTCGATCCCATTGCAATTCTTTCATTACTTTACATTTCATATTAGATAGTTGAAAGTAAAGAAAAATCATTTGTCCATTTACTTTTTCTTGTTTGAAATAATATTAGCTATTTGACATTGCACAAATTAACCAACCTTAATGTTATTATTTTTCATGCTTTCATATCAGCTATGAAATTCAGACAATATATATTAAGCATCGATGAAAATGTTAATTATTTTACTTCCTTGTGTTTCTTTTTAAGTACTTAAGTGTTTATTTATATTTCATTTGTTGTTGTGTTTTGTAATGTAACCTTATAATGGATTTATATTGGTAGCATTATATAAGTAGTATGGTATTATTGTAATATTATTGTCTATAGATTTTGCCAACCATTGTAAACGGACCAAGGCTCATTACAATAAATTTATTATCCATCTAAAAAATAACCAACCTCAAACAAATGAGTCTTTATGAAAGAAATACAAAAACTGTTATCGAATCATATAATTGAAAAAAAAATCAAACTGTTAAATAGCTGAAACTGATTTAAGTGTAAGATACTTTCCAATATATAACTTCATTTTTATAAATCATTATCAAAAGTGCAGTTGGTTATTTCAATAGTTCTTGAAAATCCGTAATTACCCATTCTTCTTGATTAGCGTTAATTAAATGTAGTTTCTATAAATAAGTTTGAAAGGAATTCAGCTTTAATATCAGTTGAATTTCAGCTCTTAATTTGGAAGGCATTTAGGATTAATACTTATGTATGCAGCAGATGTATTTGATGGCTCTAATGTTTATTTATAATAGCTATAAATTGCACATGGAGAGGTTACATTTGAAAGGTATTTCAATACAAAATAAGTAAACTAATGGCGTATGGGTTAAAATGTCAAATATGAGTTTAGTTTTGGGATATAATCTATTAAATGTTAACTAGAATTGTTTAATAATTTGTTTAATAATAACTAAAATAATAAAATAATTTTTTCTAAGTTTTTCATTCTACAAAATAAATTCATCCGCAATAGAAGGAAATTGAATAGAAACTAGTTTTAAATTAAAAAAAAATACATTTGAACGTTAAATTCATATACAAATTTTTAATTGCATATTTTCGTTGTTGTAAATGTTGGTCCTTTTTTAAAAAAACTTTATTTTATGTATTTGAGCTACAGAAAAAGAACATTTTTGATTCAAAACTACTTCTCCGTATATAATGCAGTTTTACTACGCCTAATTTGTTCATGGCTTTTGAAGCAATATAGATTTGTATAAATTTACTTTGTTTTTAAAAATTTAAAATTTTTAATTGAAGTTGGAGCTTTAGAAAAAAATCGTAACTTAGCTAGTTTTAAGTAATTTAAAATTTAGAAAAGTAAATATGAAAGAAGTCACTAAGCATTGTTTAATTAAAAAAAATATTAGAGATACATTATTTTTAATTAAATAAGGAATAAACTACACGTATTATTTTTTCCATATAAACAATTTATATACATTAATAAGACAAACCGTAACTCAAAACAAATGTTATTGGACTCTGCCCCTATAAAGGATTCTTGCCTTAAGATTGCTCCCATAAAATAACGTAATGAGATCAGATTCTATCATTAAGGGGGAATGGGACGGCAGGACCGGGGGTCTCCAAACTCAAGTGCCCCAATGTTAATCCAATGGGAAAAAATTATTTTCTTTGCCACATTTCTCCGGCTGTATTGAATATTTTTACAAGCGGATTTTTTTATGTGATAAATGTAGCTGACTTACAGGTCTCTATCTTCCCACTTTTTGAAATTGCTTCGAATATTTTGTGTAAAATAATTTATTGAATATTAAAAAAAATATTCGTACTAATTTCAAAAAGTGGGAAGATAGAGACCTGTAAGTCAGCTACATTTATCACATAAAAAAATCCGCTTGTAAAAATATTCAATACAGCCGGAGAAATGTGGCAAAGAAAATAATTTTTTCCCATTGGATTAACATTGGGGCACTTGAGTTTGGAGACCCCCGGTCCTGCCGTCCCATTCCCCCTTAAGCGAGAAGAAAGAAGAGCCTTATCGTCGTGGCACAGAAGACAGTCATGTCTTAGGCAGAATTATTTGGTACAAGAGGTATTTATTGTGGCGCCTTTGTTTTGTTTCCTGCTTAGTAAGATTAAAAAAAACCAATGGAAATAAGGATATATTGTAAGTAGTAAAGTTATTACCTAAATATGTGCTTATGAATGTAGAATAAAAATTTATTACACATCATGTTTAAAAAAGAGAATTATTTGACACGATTTTTGCCTACATGCATGCTAATCATAACAAAATTTTGCATTTTGTTTCAAAATGTTGCAGAAGCAGTTTTAAAATATAATAACTGGTTTATATGATACAATAAAACTTAATTTTCGTAAAACCTGAAACCGATATTTATTCTAGTTATTCGTTATTCAGTAAATTAATTCAAGAAGGTACAAACCTAATCTATAAACTAAAGCATATCAAAGAGAATGCTTTAATGTTAAATATACATTTCTTATAAAAAATACTCAAGCTACTTAACTTGTAATATTAAAAGATTTTGTCTAATAAGAAAAAATAATATTGGGAAATCTTTCATAAGATTATATAGGAGGATATTTTTATAAGATGATTTTATATGTCTCATTGAAAATAGGACTTAATTAATAGTCCACCATTAAATTTTTTTAAAGATGTTAAAATTAAACTTTATTATTCTAAATAAAATCTCAATTAAAGAATGTCTAAAAGCAATTAGCAAGATGCTCGAGTGAAATAACAGCATATTTAAGGAAAAGTCTAATTAACTGTAAACTTTTGCGAAATTAGTCGATTTAGCAAATGTGGAACAAAGGTCCTAAGAGTGCAAAAAATGAGCACACAAACGAGAAATAAGAAAAGGTTTCGTAATTAGATTTTCGTTCCTGGTTTATTTATTTTTCCACTTACTAAAACAGCGTTTGTTGAACACTACGTTTATACAAGTTGGAAGCGCACCTGAAACAAGAAAGTTAGCGTTTTTGTTTTAATACAATACCGCTTTTATAGTTCAAAGTCTTTTGTATGTAGCGTAAATATTTTTTTAGTGAATAACGTTTGATAATTTCTTTAATTTAAATCAGGAAAAAAGTGAAAAAGTATCTCCTTAAAAACTATTAGGATATAATTCTGCGAATAAAATAACTTTACGAAAAATCGCAATTACGAAAAGCACTACTCTATTGCTTAACTTTAAACAAACCAATGATATTTGTGTAAAGAAATTAAACTTTGCATATAATTTTTACGAATCAAAGATTGAGATTAAGACAGAGAATAAAACAATTCCTAAATTAAATCATCTTATTATATTTTAAGATTTTTTTAATATTTTAAAAATGCCTTCAAATTTATTCTGATTTTTTTAAAAAAAACTTATTTCTAAAAAACCGTTTTGAATTCCAAATAAGACACCTCTCCAAAATAATTCAAAGGTAAATAAGTGTAGGTTCTTTGCTTTCCCTCTAACTTGATTTCTTCCCATTTTCCGACATTTTAGCGTTTATTTACCTCCATCGATCGGTTTTTCCCATTTCCGTAAGACGCAGGAAATTGCCCAGAGAAAAAAAATCTTTTCCTTTTAAAACCTCCTAAACTTTCATTTGGGCTTTCCTACATCTAATGTTTAAGCCTATTCTGATTCTTCCCTTTCCCTTATCTTTTTTTCTTCTCTTTCTTTATCCGAACCTAAAGACAGAACTTATCGCCACCTGTCCCGAAACAGATAAAGTAAACTCCTCAACCTAAAAAGCAGGGATGCAAGCAAATGCGGTGGATATGCAAACGAACTGCCTGCAATTTGGTCGGAAGCACGTTCCTCTCTATTACTTACTTTCCAATCCATTGGCGTGGTTTGGAAACATTGTATAAATGGTCTGGTTGTTAAGCTCAAATTCTCCCAAAGTAAAAACCAAGATACATGTTTGAAAAAATTCATTGGCGACTTTTAAATTTCAAATACAATTGAACCAGTTCGCCAACGAACGAATGTGACCCTACATCTTATTTATACTTTGAAAAACGCATTTAGGAACTATCATCAAGTTTTGAAACTTCCATCATATTATATAAATATAATTGGAAGTAGAAATTTGGGAAAAATATAAATGAGTTGGCGTGGTCTATTATTTCAATATGTGTGAAAACGCACATTTCTATAATTTAACCCATACAGTTGAATATTATGTTTGTTAGTATACTCGACAAATATGCAAAAATTAATTTATTTGAATTTTTCAAATAGGTACTCAAATAGTTTTGAGTTGTGCACTATATATACAAAAAGTATACATGATTAAGTATAACTAGTAGCTCACTAATATGCGTTAACTTGCATTAAGTATTAGTTTTGCCTTATTTTGTTTGAAAATAAAATTATAGCTTCAGTAAATCTATGCATATAAAACTCCTTAGAGCCAAAAGCATGGAGAATATTGGCCGTAACTAAAGAATATGTGTTTTTTTGATGATCTAAAAATATAAGATTGATTTGTAGTTCATGAAGCCTTGCATTTGCTAGATTATTATTCTTTTTTTACAAATTTAAATAATGTAATTTTTAAACTATCAAATTATGGCTGTTTTTATAACTTCCATTTAAAATAGCTCTATGTACAGAATAACTGACATATATTACTTTGGAATACATTTAAATATCTACATACATTTCCGGTCTGGTCATATTACAGTGTTTGTCAAAATATTTTATGTATATTAAAAATTTTAGAAAGACTAGTAACTAAAAAAAATTAAATTATTAATTTGAATACTTTAACCCAGCAGAACACGCACGCGGTATTTGCACCCCATGAAATTTATTAGAACTAATATCCTAACTTTTTTATCTTTGTCAAAACTTTAGATTGGAATATCACTGGATCGATCAACTTATTTATGTCTTAAATTTGTTAACGGCAGAGATACACATAAAAACAAATCTTAATTTATTTAATTTCATCTCCAATACTACTACGTCTCCAATACAATTAATCTTTTTTGACTAAAAAATTGTCAATTACAATTTTATCAAACAAATGCTTTGAGTGGTTTTTATTTCCGATTTTCCTTTTTTTTTCGTATGTGGGCGAATCCTTTTGTGGCGGTGTGCGGGAATCTCGTTGAGGGGGCATTTTCGATGTATGAGGAATGGGATTACATGTTTGTTTTAACAGAGCGAAACTCTTCTTTTGGGATGTTTGTCTGTTTACCCAAGTAAATGAAATGCTCGAAAGTGTACGATTGATCTGCCATGGATTAACGCTATTCCAGGGAGTGGGATTGCAGCCTCCAGGAATTGTTTAGGGAATTTCTAGGACTTTCTGTGTTTTAGAATATCGTTCTTTTTCTTTAGATGCATTTAATGATAAAAAATGTGCAATATCAATCATTTATTTAAGTATAGTTTCATTGTGTCAGGTTTAAATTCATATGAACGTGTATGTACTGGCAAACTGATAAAAAAATCATATTAATTTATATAAAGAACAAAACTACATTAAACTTTGTTTTCATTGAAAATATTTTTTGGAATGATTTGCAAAATTAGACAATAGATTATTAGAGAAAAAAAACCATGTTTTGCCAAAATGAATTACTAAAAATTCAATTAATTTTTTTGTCACAAAACGCATCACAAACGAAGACTGTATTATGTTTAGTAATTTTGATTTTATTCTAGTTTAGACGAAAATTTTGGTACTAAATAAAAATATACTTGATTTTCAAAGTAAGAGTTTAATACTATCATTTTATTTTAAATTCTAATTACTACTTGCGATATTTATGTGCATGATTAAATTAATAATGTGTCGATAGTGATAAGAGTCATTTAAAAACATTTTTTTGCAAACTCATCTTTCGTCCGAAACTCATTTGCCTTCTATAATTTGTTCTTAATTTTTGTCTACAGTTGTGAAGATTTTTATGAAAAGTAATAAGAATAGTAATTTTGTCTATCTTTTTGTTATCGCTTTTTATGTTATTTTTTTTTAATAAAATGATAATTTCAGGTGCTTTTGAATGGTTATAAATACAATTGTGTGTTTTGTATACTAATGAAAACATTGATATTTAGTATTGCTCACATTCACATGCTCTTTATTTGTAATTCGTACTACTTACTGACATGACATCTATTTAATGAATGTTTTGTTTACGTTATTTTTACATCCTAATTTGTTTTTAACTTTGAAAACTGAAATATCTAGATTGAAGAGGATTTAAAAATCAGTTTTAGGCTTTTATGAAAGCATTATCTCTTTATTTATATGAAAAAAGATGATGTAGAACAAAGGTCAACATGATTTAAAAGTTTGTGAGCAAAGTAAGGTTTTAAGGTTTGAAAACATAATATTATTAATAAAACTGAAAATTCTTTTAATTTTCATTCATTACTACACCAAAACATTCATATCAACAAAACATTTCAAATTTTAGGGCTTATGAGTTTAAATTTAATGAAAATTAAGGCCCCTCAACAAATATTAAACCTGCATATTTTTTAAAAAGTATTTGCTAAAAGTAGTTTTAAATATACATCTGTTTTAGATGAAATCTTTTATAGGACGAATATATGTGTGTAGGATTTTGTAGGGATATTATGACGAAACAGTAAAACTAAGGTGAATGTTTTAAGTGCAATGTTACTCATAAAACTTGTAAATTCATAATATTAAAGATATCAAAGGTATCAATCCACAATTCATTTTTGTACTAAATAATAATAAATTACTAGCTGATTAAAAGTGGGTTTCCAAATATCCACGTGGCAATATAAACTACTTAAAATATTATTTTATTGGAAGATTTTTGTTTACACTGTTAATCATTTGGTGTAACGTTACTCCATAACGAAGATGGCAGGATGTGCTGATTTTCACTTCACGGAGTAACGAAAACACATATAAGTTTAACGCTTACAACAAAACTAGTTTACATAATTTGAAAATTGGAAAATAAAGTCGATTTAACTTTTGTTTATTTGCTCCAAGCGTCAAGAAAATGTTTCCAAAAATCACCCAGACTGCATATTCTTTATTCCTTGACAAATAAAAGTTACATATTATTCTTTCCAATCCTCATAACAATCTCAGCAACATTCCTTAAAAAACAGAATCACGGGCAAGTCAAAACTTCAAAATATTATAGTTTTTTTGCTGTCTGATGTATTTGTAGCATATAAAAAGGAACAAATTCATTCGAGTTTCTTGTTGTAAGGGAATACGCCAAAATTCTATTTCTTATTCCAACACAGAAGTCATCCGATATAAAAACAACAACAACAACATCAATGGAATACCCTATCTTGCATAAGACCTGATATTGGCTTCATTCGAAAAAAAGGGGTTCCGCAAAAACACGCAAACGACTACGGATATCACATGATGAAGACGAAGTTTTTTTCCTTCATAACTTTAGTTCAGGACGGAAGTGGTACAACACAATATTTTGAAATTCATCGAAAAACATGAAACTGATGTGATACTATTGCTTGTTTTTTTAAATTTTAAATTCTTTAGGCTGCTTAGCCACTTTACAAGCTGCTTAAAAAAGCCGATTAATGTATTGTTTTTTAATCTACATTAAAGTTTCATCTGAATATGTATCAAACACATACTTAAGGTAACCTGTGTTAAAAATTTATTTATTAGTTTTTAATTACATCGATCATTTATGTGCATGTGCAATGTACTTTTAAAGGATGTGAAGCCTTTAAAAATACCAACGATAATGCAGATGGATGCCGAAAATCTCACTTGGCTGCTGCAGCATACCTAGCTTCTATTCAGAATGTAATTCTAAAACTATGATGGACAACTGAAACGTCTACTCTTACGGTGAAGTAACAAACAAAACTTCCAGTAGCTAATTCGTCGAAATTAGAATCGCCATTCCTGTTATGACGTCACAGCTACGTCAAACATTGCATTCTAACCCACACACAAACAAAACTCCTCCTCGTTCGAATCTTACATTCTTAGGTATCTTTTTGAAAATCTAAATCGGCATGTACTTGGATGGCTACTTTCCAAATGTTCTCTAAAAACCATAAAATTGAAAATCGTTGTTTTTTGGGAATTGAACCTTTCTGGCTCTGAGGTGCACACATTCCGTTCTTTTTCCTCTCCCATCTACTTATTCTACTGTGGTTCAGTTGCTAGCTGATACCCAGGACTCGAAAGATGTCTGATTATCATTTGGGGGAGTGGGGCCAATTTATCAAGAAGCAAGTCGATGTCCTTATTCAACTTTATTCCCCTTTTTTGTATTTTTCCGTATTTCTTTCTATGCTTCATTCGGGGGACATGGCATCATGCTCTGATGCCTCCTTGCTGATTCTTGTTGCGTAGGGGACCGACCATTGTACTCAGTACCATAAGCTTAGATCTTACACTCTTAAAACAAACGAGTGAATTCAACTCAGCCTGAGTTAATTTTCACTCTTTTCAGTGTCGAAAATGCACTTATCCTATTGGAGTGGATTTCACTCTTTTATTTAGTTAAAACTACGACAGGATCACTCCAAACGAGTGATTTTAACTCAGTCTGAGTTAATTTTCACTCCTTTCCAGTGTCGAAAATACACTTCTCCTGGATGAGTGGATTTCGCTCTTTTGTTTTAAGAGTGTAGGTGTTTTACTTGTGACACTCTTAGTACTTAACTCAATACATTAAAATCTTTTCTGTAGAATTAAAGAACATTTTGGGGATACTTTTAGCATGATTTCTTTAAAGCACATTTTGTTTTGTTTGTTGTAATGTTTATTTTACAGCGAAATATTGATGTTTACATGATCTACAGAATAACATCAACAACTTACTCCAATAACATTTAAACTGTAGGAAATAAGTCCACATGATCTCTGGCAGCGAAGAAAACGTGTGTTCACTGGAATCACATAATATATTTTACAGCAAATGTAAATTTACAGCACAGGGTGATGACAATACTTTTACAATCAAACTGTGATTGTAAATTAGAGTTTAATTTATGTTGTATAGATAGTAAAAAGTCTTGAGAGAGAGAAGATATATAAATGAATACTAAAAATATTATTTAAAGTGATGCAGGTAAGTTTTAAATATAAATATATAAACAGGGTAAATAGTTCCGATTCATATATGGTGCTTTTAATTGCTACCTACACTAATAAAACGGGGCATTATATTCTTAACAATTATCAGTTTTTCACAAATATTTCCATAACACCAGAAAGACGTATTACTGTGAATTCTTTGGATTGTTTTAAACAAAACAAGAAGTTCTGAAAGAAATAGAAGAGCCCACTTTTACGTTATTTTTATAGTCATTGAAATCTAATTTGGCGCATTATTAAGGAAACACCCGGGCATATTTAAGATACATATTTTCAAAGACTTTATCAAAGAATTTATCTAAACATTCAGTGAGTATATAGAAAGGTTTTTTCTTACTTCTTTTATGCAATTGGATACAATTTATGCACGTTCCCCTTTTCTTGTACGAATACTAAAATAAAAAACCCGAAAAATTCCTAGAGGAGAATAAAGTATCAAACGTCGCAATTTACCATCGTTATTTTAAATACCTGTTTTATGGCGCCTCACTTTAAATTATTCTTGATAAGACTTTCCCCGTTTCTAAAAATTCTTTTAAATTTAGCGTACCGCTTAACGCTATAATCACTAATTTTAATGGGTCACTAGACTCTTTTCTTAGAGGTTAACAAAGAATTTATGAATTTCTTACTTTCTTATTTGAAATAAATTCAAATAACGAAGAAATTATGCATGCATAAATGTAAAGTAGAATTCTTCTGGTTTGAATTTGTAAAACTACTTTTTATCATTAGTTTAATAACGATTGGTAAATTTTATGAGTTTTTACTAGGACATAGATAATTTCTGTATTTTTTGAGTAAATATAATAGGTATTTTCTGATGTTAAATGTTGATAAATGTAAAGGAAATATTTTAAAGTTGACTTCAAATTATTTTCTAGTTATTAAGTTTGATAATAGGAACTACTATTTAAAAAGAAATATACGAAAAATTTGATTAAATAGAATAAGTCCAAACTATTACAGTCAAAAGTGTCTTACTAAAGCCGACCGGTGGCGCATTCGTTAGGATGATAGCTTTTGGAGCTGCTGGGGTCGGGCTCAAATCCCGGTCACGTATGGATGTTTGTGATCATCAATAAATGTTCTTATTGGTCTATGTGTTTGTGTTGTCCTTTCTTTGTGTGTCTCTCGTGCTTGTAAAAACTCTTTCTGTGTGTCTGTCCCACTTGACGAAAGCTTATAAGCGGTTCTCTGAACATGCACACAAGCTGGAATATATATCTTCCATACCACACTTGGTCATACTAAAAAGAGTATACTGCACTTTTAATCGAACATACTTTGTGGGAAGTTTAAAAATAATTATTTTATTTGTATCACAATAGTACTTATTTTGGAAAAAAAAAAACATGTAGACAAGATTGTGTAGACCATATGAAAAAATTTAAAGCGTTCTTCGACAAAATTGCGCATGCACAAGAGTAACTGACATAGAATTTTTTTGGTTTTAATGGTGTCTCTGTTAGTTAGTTAAGTTAGGTTTGAATTATCGTCGCACTAGAGCTACACGAGGGCTATTGACGACGGACGTCGTATTTTAGAACAACAGTCAGGTGACGAGCCAACACCTGAATAGGCACCCAACGCAACCGTGATGGTGTCTCTGAAAAAATGAAACGAGCTAGAGACTACACGTTTGGTACACGTGTTCTCAGTACCTGTCGGACGTCATAATAAAGTTTTGCGCAAGTGGGTTGCTGCCATAGAAGTGTTTAGGTTTTAAAGTTAAAATACCTTATAAAAGTTATATAATTACCTTCGAATGTGTGTATTGATTTATTGGTGGGGGCCTTATAAAAGGGTTTTTCAAAAATACTTTAAAAATAAATGACGTGACAAATTTTAACTGTCAAAGAATTCTAAAAACTAAGTTAAGAAATAAACAACTATAACAAATTCAGACTTCTTCAGTTAAACGTTTAAGCGAATTCAAATCTAAAACTACTTTCTTATCTTTCTTTAAAACACTCAATATCCATACCATTAACGAACATCCATTTGTATGTTAACGAGAAATTTCACGGATTTTATCCGTCAACAAAAGTGACTTTACTCTCTCACGTTGAAATACCCATAAAATGGCATTTTTCTACTAATATCTTTTAATACTTGTCTAGAGCTCGCATTTAAATTTTTATGATCAAGGAGCTTCGCAGTAAAAAAATCACAACACCTGCAATCTACAGACACCAAAACTTAACGACCTCATTCTAACTCGACACTCTGAACATCCCCTTAGCAGACGAGATTGAAATTAACCCTCTCAATAGGGAGGATAATTAATAGAGGTTCTTTGAATAACACAGTTAGCTTTGTTTCTTGTATTAGTATTTAACAATTACATTTTGCGGGTTTGGTAGTAAAAAACTCAATGGAATATACTCAATTGGTAAAAACTCAAATGGAATATACTGAAAAGAAATACAGAGATATTTAACGATAAACCTCAAAAGTAACGAAACTTCAAAAATAAGCCTGAAATTGAATCTCTTGAAAAGAAATACTAAAGTATTTAATGAAATCTGATATCTATATTAGTAAGAATTGAACTTAAAATGGTGTTTGAATGTATGATAAGTCAAAGAAGATTGTTATAGTAGTAGATGGTTTCTGTATCATACGATAAAAAGTAATGATGATTAAAGGGGTTCTTAAGGCTGTTTGGGTCGGAAGTGTCAATTTTCTTTTTTCCTTTTTTTCTTCTGCTTATCTTAAGCTTTAATTTTTAGACCAAGATAATCAATTTATGTTCAGTGTTCTTTTCTTTTTATAAGCATTTTTGAGAAACTCTTAATATCAGTTCTTACATAAACCTTACTTTTCGTTTTCAGCATGGTTTTATATTGTTTTTCAGCAATTAGGAACATGTTTCGCAGGAACTATAAAAGATATCAGTATATTTTGTTTGGTTATTTCGTCCCAATTTATAGCCCTTCGATTAAGACTGAAGAATTTTAAATATCTCTGCTTAAAAAATAAGTAATTTTAAATCTAATTTTTTTGTGTGTTTCGCAATAAAATTTTTTGAAAAAATCACCGTAAAAGTATTTTTAATATTATGATATATCCTCAGCTTTAAATCAAAGATCTATATGTGAGAAACAAGCTATAATTTTTTTCATAAAGATAGCTCATATAGTTCCTGAGAAAAATGTTCCTAAAGTTAGGTAAATTATCCTGGGCGAGATAGAACCATCCGGTTCCCTTTAAGTGTTTAGGTAAAAAAAACTATAATATGAAAATAAAATAGGTCGACGAAAAATAAAGTTTATCAAAAAATGTACAACAATTAGTATTAATGTAAAAGGAAAAAAAATATATAATTTCTTTTTCACGCAGCTATTTTTTAATAAGGACATACGCATAGGTCCATCTTGGAGAAAAAAATGCATAAAAAGAAGCATTTCTCTTAAATGAAATAAGGAGTGAAACTTTTTATGATGAAACTAAGTTTTAGGCAATCACATTTTTTATACTTAATATATTAGATATAATAAATAAACGGCCAGCTTTCCATGAAAGTAGGGTAAGGGAATGATTGTGTGAATGTTGTTGTCTAAATGATTTTGGAATAAATATAAGCAACGCGATCATTTATTATCTCAAGCTATATGTACCTACAACAAAATAAGGTGATAAATTTTGGTGAGGTATTCTTACTTCAATCTGCCTTGTTCAAAAAGTGTATCGTTGGTATTATCAGCCCATCATCTTCATGTAAGTTTACTGGGAAGCTAACTGAGGGTATTTTGTATAACTAACCGCTTGACATGATCGGTGTGAGAACATTAAGCCAAAAAAAATTCGGTAGTGCCTCTTGAACCAGTGATCTTATTCAAACTGACTTAACAACCGTCCGAGCATTATTTTGCTTCCGTCCTTCTTACAATAACCTTATATTTCAAAATTTTATAAATAACGAATTTTGATTTACAATTAACTTTTTCACTTAGAAATAATTTTAAGATCATATCTTTTTAAAAATAAGCTTAAATATGATTCCATAAAAAAAACCTGTTATTAGAAATAAATTCAGTTTACAATTTATGAAGTGAAAACAACCAGACATTTTTTCCCGTTTCCAAGCCGTTCAGAAAGTTACCACAAGAACGAGTAAAGGACAGGAGCAGTATTTCTTCCACACTGGGGTCCCTCTCAATTTAAAAAGGCTCGTTAGCGAATTTATGACGGGTGCCTAGTCCGCAGTTGGCTTCAGGAAGGCCCTTTCACGAGTAATGGACTGGGGGCGGCCCCATACCTTCTCCCCGGCAAAAGACACCCGCTGATACAATTAGGGATTGGTCGTCTGCATTGCTGTTGTCTCTCGTGAGGGATGGGAGGCCCGTTAATTAGACGAGACCGATATGGAGGGAGGGTTTGAGAAAGCTGTAACACACACTTATAATAATTGGTTCATCGTTACTCCAAAAACAGACGTGCTCGTTGAATCTGTGGGGTCCAAAGTCCCGACGGCGTCAGCGTACGATGTCATTCAAAGTTCCGTTGGGTGATCGCTCAGGTGTAGACCTCGTAACCTGATCAGGGTTTTAAATTACGAGGCGCTATTGGCTGCGTTAAAGCTCCTAACGGAGGCTAGAAATAAGCAGCCGGAAACGATTACATTACATTACTCCAAAAAACTGGTGGTATTGTATTGGTTTTTGTTATCTCCGTTTTTTATATCGTTACACCACAAATCAGTGATGAATAGTTTGAATGAAATAACCAGCAAGTCTGAGGAATTGTGTAGTTGACTCTGATTGTGTGGTGTAACGTTACTAAAGAAAGCTGGAGGCAGCGAAAACCTGGAATGTACCACCAGTTTTATGAAGTAATGTTGCACAATTTTTCTACAATGAACCGATACTTGAAGTTATTTTGATCGCTTGGGTTTGGAAGCTAGAATTTTGATACAATGTTGCTTGATGGCTGTAAACGGAGAACCACGTTGCAGTAGATGACTGGTAGATCTCAAATAATGTTCGTTATCTAGCTCTTAATTCTTAAAGTACTTCAATAAAAGAAGACCAAGTATATTTGGGAACGAAACACTGAATTATTGCATAAGGTTGGCCATCTAAAAGGGGCAAATGGTTCGTACCTCTGATATATTGGTCTTGAATATAGAGATTGACCCCGTGGGTCTTTTACATTAAAAAAAAATGGTGTGCAATGTAAATATAAAAAATGTGAGTCCCATGAAAGAAATCACCCCCACTCAACTCAGGAAACATAGATCAATATTTAGATCCTATTGCTCTTTCAGAAAAATTGATTCTTAAATGGAAATTAATTCACAACCATCCTAATAAGCTTATTTTTAACAACATCGCAATTTGGAACTTTGTCACACTAGTGCAGTGCGATTTTGCATGAAGATAGCAAAAGAAGACGCGCCGGAATAGCTCGGGGTGGAGGGAAGAAAGTAATTAGGCAACTTTTGTGTAAATACTGCATATAACACTGACAAAATGAAGCGAAATCAGGCTTATAGGTATTGATTCAAAAGAAGAATTTTGAAATCATAAATATAATTCAATCACCGAGCTTAATGAATATTTCTATAAAAGTGCTTTTCACTTTTTGATATTCCATACTTTGGGATTTGATTAAAGTTTATTCGTACTTTACATTAAAAGCAAATTTACAGTAATTGACCAGAATGAAAGATCCCATTATGGTTTCAGATTATCATTCCACTACTATTATATTGTGTACATGAATATATAGGAGCTACATATGATTAGGATATTTGTGGGTAATTAGATCTTAGCCTTATTAAAGGTTTGGGGAATTATTATCTAAAATATTATTAGGGTTTTTTCTTGTTCTTCAGTTGATGGTTTGGATTTTTGAATTGCATCTATTAGAAATAAAAGATTCTTTCGCAGTTAAAAATATTTGAATAAATTGGAAGTAAATTTAAAATTTATATATTTGTGGTGCACAGTAAATATCACATCGTTTATTTGGTTATTAATTAACTTGATTTTAAGTAGAGAAACATAGATAAAAGATGAAAGTAACTTTTGAAATTTTAAATAAAATAACAAATAATATACTGTTATTTTAGAGAAAATAAGAAACAGCTGTTGCATATTCAAAAGTATTTTTTGTATATAACTTATATTATTTGTTATACAAAAAAAAGTTAAAATTCATTGACTTATTAAATTATTTTTAGTAGATGACCGTGGAAAAACGATATATTTCTTAAACTATGTAATTAGTTCTTGTATTACGGTAGATTACTATTACATATTTTGAATTTAAAAAAATACAAATTTTTTGTCAAATACAGTTTAAGAAATAAAATAATTTTAAACTATGTAACAGCATTCTAACACCTTATCTTTTCTGAAGACATTTTTATTCTTTAGAAAAAAACTTCTTCTGGCAGTGAAAATGTCAGACTGGCTTTCGAAGCATGGAAAACTTTAAAATGTAGAAAAAAAACTTGTCTCTAACCATAAGAATAAAGAAATACCTTTTTCTAAGAAAAGAAAATCCACGGCCCATCTTTTCGATTTCTCTTTCAGGTTTTATAGCATTTCTTCGCGAACGAATTTCGAATCCTCAAAAACATGCATTACGCCTTCTCTAATCCTCCATTCCTGTTCTTATAAGAAAGAACTAACGACGCATTAAGTATAAATCAAAAATGAAAAAAAAAATGGCCGGTTTCTCTTTTTCTAAATTTTAAATAATAATCTTTCTTTTATAGCTTAAAAATGATCTGTGAGTTTTTACGAGGGTCTGGAATAGTCATTTCTTTTGACAAATTGAAGGCAGTAGTAAAAATAGCTCCTCGCTTTAGAGAAGCTCAATTCCAGAGAAGGTATATAATAGATAAAGTTGACAAATTGCAGTTTAAATCTATTGAGTACTTTGGATAAAGTGAAGGTACTTCTGGAATATTTCGGTGATATTTGCCCCAATGTAGATTTTGTTATTTTGAAAATGGGAATTGCGTGAGGTTAACTGATAAAAGAACTCCTTTATTGAGATTTATATTTACTATCGGGGTCATATTTTATTATCCAAAATTATTTAATATATTTTAATGCAAATATGATAAGTGTAAAGATGTAAAATAAATAGTAAGGAATTATCTAGTGAATTTCTTAAAATTTTTTTTTACTTTCATATAATAAGAATGAATTTATTTTCAAGAAATTTCCATTTTAAGTAGGAATTTGTCTACTTTGGAACTATTAAATATATTATTGAGTTTTATAAATAAATTAAAATATTTTCCTCCAATATTAATTCAGGGATGATGTATATTCGGCCCTGTAGTTGGTACTAGTGTCGTATGAAATAAAAAAAAATTAAATGTGTTTATAGTATGTATTCAGTAAAAATTATATTGTGCTCTCGTGTCATACATTTTTTTTATTTAAAAAGCAGTAAGTTTTAATTAAATCCTAATATTTTGCTTACGGTCAAGAACTGTTAAACATAAATTATCTACAAACCTAAATGCATGTGCAATCCATTTAAACAACACATATCTCCCCTTATAAAGCAATATCTCTATTTCGTTATTTTCTCATTAATTAATGGAACATAGCGGAGAAAAAAAACTATTCCTCAATCACCAAGACGTCAGTAGACAAGATTGCATTAGGCCTAGCCAATGGCCAGGGCAGATATGCCATTACCATATCAGAAGTATTGCGGAGCCTGTTCAGTAATTGAATGACCGCTTATGGACAGCCTATGTGATGGACAGAGGTTTTATTCCGATTGCGTTTGCTGCTTTTTCCTGTTGGTTGGGTATTTGCTTTTTCACTCTGCTTCGTTTGGTTCGATTTGTCTTGGCTTCGAGATTTAATCTAGGGTTTGGGATTATCTATTCTTTGTTTGTAGAAGTACATGAAGTGAAGGATGGAATGTTATTGTTTCGTAATAGATTAATTTTAGTTGGATTGTTAAAATAATTGTTTTACATGTATACCTAAATTTAAATATAAATTGTATAAACTTATCTTACATTAGTGGTCCTCTGTACTGCATATTAGTCTGTTCGGTAATTTTTGATTTAGCTGGCCCAAATCTCGCCAAAAGTAATCGTTAGCTACAAACAAAATTTTCTGGTGGCAAAACACCGTACAAAGATAATCGTTGGAAATATTACATTTGGTGTACATTTTTGACGAATTTATCGCTTGCGTCTGTGAAATAAAAAAACCACCGTCCTACTTAAAGCAGGTTTCGTAATAAAAAATAAATTAAGCAAAAAAAAATCGTGAGATAAATTCTTTTGTGATTCACTTGTTTTTAAATTTCGAAAATTCTTGTTCTCACATCATAATTATTTGGGTATAATGCTTCTTAGAAACATTAATATTTTTCCAAATAATGTTTTAAATAAAATAAAATTTAAAATAAAAATTAAAATAAACTATTGAAACAGATTTACGACTTCTAATACTAGGTAGATCTTTGTATATTAAAGTATGCATATATGTGATGATAACTGCCATGCGTAAGTATTACTTGTTATAAATTTTAAAGCATATTTTCTCGAACCATAAATTAATAAGAACTTTCTTGAACTTTGGGTAAATGCAGTCATGTTACTTTTTTTCGGAAACCAATGATTATTTACTATAATTTAGTTGAAGCGTAAAGTATAAAACATGGCTAAGTCACATCATCTTCATTGAAGCGTTCAGAATTAAAGTTTTGCTCAGAGATAAAGTGTATTCAGGAACAGATAAACACGAAAAAATTAGTTTATAAATGTTAATTAATTGTCTATGCTTATGTGTATTTTAACTTATTCATTCTTATATGAATCAATTAAGATACGAAATATTAGTTTCGTCTTGTAGAGATTTTTCTTTAAACACTTTTCAATTAGAAAACGTTAAAACATCTTACATCTGATCTTAAATTGCGTTTTTTAAAACAATTTATAAATTAAATTTTTTTTTAAACCTACTCTCCAATTTTTTAGCTACTAAACAGTTTCTAACATGATAATAAAACAAACTACATTTAAGTGTGTAACATTAAATATAGTCCCGATATACTTATTTTTCCTACTGTACGAATTAAAGATTAACACTATTTACTAATTCTGTGAAAAAACTACATTTTTGCCTGATTAATTTTTAGTTCTAAATTAACATAATTATCCAGTTTAATTGGAAGTAACTGGGTTTATTTATCCAATTGAATGTATTTTTGATTTTTATTTTGTATTTCTATGATGCGAACACATTTTATTACTATCCTGAAAACCCTTTTAGCACAATGCTTTGTAAACATCTTTAAATTTTTTCGTCATAGACGAATGTGAAAGCCTAACATATATTTACATTAATTATCTATGTTATAAATGAAAATCTATTAACTTCTCAAAATAGCAAAAAATAACAAAGTAACTAAGTAAAATGAATAAAGTTTGTCAGGATTTTGATTCCTTATTAACTTCCTTTGCAACATAACCCACGCATATCAAACATTATTATAGAAAATGCAAACAAAGAGAGTACATATATCTTGTTCGAAAAGTCTTATTAATTCAAAAAGTTTAACCTTGGAGAAACATTTTCTTTAACTATAGCTGATAAGATATTTTTATTTTATTAACACTTAAGGTGCATTTTCTCAAAACTTTTGTAACGAAATTTGTTTAATCGAATGTTATTTTGCTGTTTTTTCTTTGTAATACCGTTATTAAAATTCTTTTCGGAAAGTTATACAAATACTGCTCCTAAACGTTTTTTTTTAAATATGAGTTTGTAATAGTATCAAATTCCAGTCGTACGTCGTAATGCTTGATGCAGTAAAATTCCTACAAAATATTCTAGGCATTCATTTAATCGGACTACAATTTACCCCCAGACAATAACTTATCCATCATCGCTATCAACAAAGCACATTTCGCGCTCTGTATACCCTCCTCTTGATGTTCAATAAAACCCAAAAGGTATTACTGAATCCATTTGACAACGTTGTATATAAATTTTGACTGGTTTTTAGAGAAATAGTCGTTTCGGAAATGTAAGAAGATCAATTTAATTTATTTCAACATAATGTTTCCTATTAATTACTACTTTCTGTTTGCAGTATGAGTTTCTTTAATACTTTTGTAGGCAATGTGCTTATCGTTGTGAATTAAAACGAAAATTACATTTCTTTTCCCGACTGTAACAAATCAATCATTTTATTAAAATGGATGTTGTGTGTTTAAAATCTCTAGCTAAAATGGACAAATAACTTCTCTCTATTCGTACTTTCTATCACACTTTTGTAGACAATGTGCTCATCACTGCGCAATTAAACAAAAGTTACATTACTTTAACCAACTGAAGCTGTTCAATCGGTTTATTAACGCAAAATTTATGAGTTGAAAATTTCAAGCCGAAAACGGTATAGGTATGTCCTTCGACAAATGTTGTTTGCTTACAAACCACCTATGGAGTTTTAAACTATAGGCAGGAGTATTGTGTGACTAAGGTTTTTTCGACGCTGATTTTAACAAACAAATGTTATAATGTGGAAAATCATGTATTTTTAATAAGTCTTTAAAGAGATAATTCTTGATGGTTTAAAGGTCCTTTTGTGCTTTTAAAATAAACATATACGTACTTGTTTATAATATCATGCAAGTAAGGTAGCGTTAAGATGTTTTTAAGATGTTCTTTATATTTGGCCCCCCTTATTTGCCCACTATATACAATCGTCTTCTTTAATTTCTGAACACACATAGACATTTAAGTAGACCTTTTAATAAGAAGATAATGTAAGGTAAATCTAAGAGAACATTTTTTTTATTCATTTCATATTTCTGATGCAATTCCAGCTTTCTGCATATTTTCGAAACAAATAGCTTAATAAATTGTTAAATGCAAAGAATGGCTTTCGGTTTAAGATATTCATTTTAATTTAGGCTAAATATATCCATATTTGCTTTAGGTTTAGGGCATCTGATTTCATTGCAGCAACACTCTAGAAATTATCTCAAAAACTGCATATTTAAGTATTCTCTAGTGCTTATTAAACGTATCTTGTCGAACCCCACAATATTTTTATTGTTTCTCCACCCTTTAATTCCGATAAAACCTTAATTAAGGGAGGAGAAAATACTGATACTGTTTAGCCATGCACAAAGGTTACACATAAACATTTTCAACTCTGTAACCATATGGCATGACAATGTTATAACTCTGTAACCAATGTTATAACTCTGTAACCAATGTTATAACTATCTAACCAATGACATGACAATGTTGTAACCAGTTACAGCATTGTCATGCCATTCCATACGTCTGAAGCTGAAAGGGGAATTTCATACCACTCTCTCCATTATGAATTACGAAGCCGCGAAGAAAAGGTGTTAGGAGAAAAGGCCGATGAGAAATATGACATCCCATCTGCGTAGGGTGATTAAATCGCGAATTCTCACCGGTGCGGGAGGAGGCTTCGGTGTAAACCCCGAAGGAGGCAGATACCAGTTGCAGGCAGCGCTGTACAAACTTTTCAAATAGATACAGTTAATGGGGGAAATGGGTTTTTGTTTTGGATTCGAATCGTTTTGTAATTGATATTAATAGTTTGCTTTTTAGTTGTTTGGTTTCGGCAAGTTTGAAGGAGGTATGCTGGATTTTTAGTGAGTGGAATATTACCTTGAGGAATTTTCGGAATGGATGACTTTTGCAGGAGTTCCGTTCTGTTTTGTTCAGTATGAGGGGGATTGGGGATATTGTTGGTTGGGTTTCATCGCAATTAAAAGGTGGAGAAAATTTTGTAATGATGAATGGGGTTTGTCTTTGTCTGTCTTTGTGATTGAGGTTTGGGGGCTAAGGCACCTCTGCCTTTGAGGCATTTTGTACCAACCCCAAAATGTCTGAGGGTTTCAGCAAGATGATTTAAATCGAGAAAATTCAATAATATGTACAGTTTTTGAGAATATTCCTAGTATGCCACTGCTGCGAAATCCATTGTCCACATCGGATACTTAAAATCTAAAGCCATTCTTTTTCGTTCAACGATATACTATAAATTTAGGAAATACGCAGAAAGCTAGAATTGTATAGTAAAATGTGTAGAATCAGGGATATTAATGCTTTTGTTTTTTATGATGTATTATAAGAAAATAAATCAAATAGGTTTGTTTTAGGTTGTTTTTAGGTTTGTAAAAATAAAACCCTTTGCTTCTTTTTTAATAAATAATGCAAACTTCAGAAATTATCTTATTGTTATAAATATAATGATATCATTCCAAAATGGTTTCTATGATGAAAAATTCCCTTAAATTTTTATTTACCATTAACCAAGTGAGCGAGTAGTGCGAATCGAGATTTAATTCCACTATAAATTGCCTTAAAGATTTTTAATGGCAATGCTCAGAATTTTTTTTGTCATATTCCACTGTCTGTTTGGTTTGGTTTGAATTATCGTCGCACTTCCACTGTCTGTAGCATGCACAGTTTGGTCAGTGAAATTGTTACAGGCAAGAGGACATAACGTCTTCACATAAGATTCCATTTTGTACATTATCAAAGTAGAGTGGAATCCAAAAGTAAAGAATGTTCAATGCAAATTGATTGTTTGAAATTGAGAAGGGTTGGTTATTACAATTTTTTTTGCAAAAATTGTTTTAGTACAAATCGTTTTTTTTCCATACAAATAAATTATTTAAAAATGTGTATAAAATGCTTTAGAAATTATGTGATGTTAATTATAGGATTGTACAGTTTATTTAATGGGAATGTTTTACGTCCTGAGGGGCAATAGTTACACAGGAAATATCATTAGGTCTTGATTCGTTATTCAATTGTAGACATATTCATGCGTAGTACCACCAATCTTTTTAACCACTGATGAAATTTATGAATGAAAGTCTGAACAATTAACGTCTTATAAAAGGTCCAAAAATATCTTAAAGAGCCTTTTTTCTTAATTTTTTATCGATGAAAACCATAGGAAATTATTTACTTCAATATCCACAACATAAAAGTACAGATTTTTTCTTTAAATTGTTGTTCTTAGTAAGCTTTGACTTGATTAGAAAAATATTTAAATAAACTACTAAATAAACTTCCTTACCACCGTCAACAACATTAATTAATCTCTTTTCTTTAAGACTTTAGAAGACGGCCCATTTCTAAAGAAATTCGGCTTCAAAGGCTATTCATACCTGAAAAATAAGTGATTAACATTAATAAGCAAATATAGCTATCTTTAAAAACACAGTTAAGTATAAAAAGTTTTAATTTTTTTTTAACCCTCTGGCGGATAAGCTTTTTCTAAAGAACTATTGCTAAAAGGTCGCTCTATCTCGGCCCTTACCCCTCAATAATGTTCATCTATCTCCGACGGGACAGTATAGAGTCCCTTCTAAAAGGATACCTGGTGTTTCGCCTCCCCCCTTTAAGTACTTCACGGGTGATTAAACACGCTAGCGGTGGCACGCTAGAGGGGCAGAGCAGACGATGGGCTACTTGCTTTCCAGTGGGGGGGGGGGGGGGGGGGGGGGGGAAGCATGAATTACTAACTTGCTTGCCACCTGTAAACGCTGGACACCTGTTTTGAGCTGGAGGATTTGCTCTTGAATTCTATGTAGAATGGCAGAATGTGTGTTTGTAAACCGATCGTGTTTTACCTTCTATACAAGTACAACACTAGCAGAAACGTCTAAAAGTTTTGTACAAAACTGTTATTTTTGTTTTGTCATACTTTGGAAGCTTCAGGGCGACTGCCAAAAAACTCAAATTAATGAAGACTAATTTAGGTTAGAAATAAACATTAAAATTACTTGCAAATTACTACTGGTACAGAATATTTATTAAAATTTTCGAGCAGTGTTTAAACATAGTAAGTAAATTTTGGTATGATTATTCAAAAAACGTTCTAGACTTAATAAAAAAACTTTGCAATAAATTTAATGCATTTATATTTAGTATTAAAACGTTCAAAAAGTTTAAGATGCCAGTATAATCTTCTTATTAAATACGTTTGCTAATAAATGGTTGCGTTACCCAAAACTCAGATTTGGACATTGTCACTGGACCAGGGTTCAAAAATTATGAGGTGTAATTGGTTGTGTTACAGCTCCATGCAGAAATTAAATTGCATTTCAGAAATTGACAGCCAGAAAACTTTAAAATTTTCAATTCATATGCTACATATAAAAGAGGCAATACTTATTGATTGTCATATGGAAGACAAGAGAAATAGACTATTTTTATATAAATTTGATAAATTGTGTTTTGCTCTTTGTAACTTTCTAAAGCTGCGAATAAAACTTTTTCAATCGCTGGTATCTGTCAAGCAGTTATACTCATTTAGAGTGAAGTAAAAAAAAAATTCAGCGCACTCCCTCACACTTACATCTTATTGTTTCAACTAAAGCTATCTTTCTAAAAATATGGTTTTGCATACTACTAAAACTTTGGAGTATCCGAGAAAAGTTACTTTGTTTAGTTAAAACTACTAAAATATTGAGATTTATGTGATTTAGGGTTTAAAGCTAATCTTAAACTTTAAAATAGTTTTTTAGTAGATATGTAATTATTTTTAGACTAATATACTGGAAAACTTTCTTTTTGCCGATAAGCTACTTCCTAAAAAAATTAATAATAGTCTGTTTTTTACAGCTCATACCGAATTTTTGGGGGACATTTAAAAATATATAGAGATTTAATTAATTTAAATATTTTATTTAAAAATTTAAAGATTGTTTTCTTAATCAAATATAATATTTAAGACTAAAAAAACTAATATGTTGTATCAGGCTTTTTTAAAAAGATTAATTTTTGGTATTTCTTTTAATCAGGAACAATTGAAGATATAAATTTGAGTAATAGTAAACTTACAAAACCTGTTTAAAGCATTTTTTCTTTATCGTTAATTATAAAAATAGTAATTTAAAAGGAAGTAAAATTTATAATATGAAAAGTAATGCAATGTAAGACATCACACTGCTTCATTCAATGTTACATAAAAGAATGTACATCACATTACTTTATGTAACATTTAATTGTATCAAGAATACTATAGAATTTTGAATATAAAACAATACGCTGATATCAACATTTTGTGTACGCGATTTTGTTTATCAAACAATTATGCAGATCTTTTACACGTTAATGGATATTGATTCTTGCACTACTCTCATAACGCCCTCCTTTTAGAAATCGACAAACAAAGACCTAAGTATACCTGTCTGTAAGTTATAATAAAGGTTTGACTCTCTCCCTTAGAAACATGAATTAGAAGTAAACTCTTTAGGATTGCGTCAAAAGATTTCAAAGCTATAATTCGCACATGATATATGAGCAAGGGAATGCGATGGGCGTGGAGTGGTTACCAGTTAGTGCGATAGCGATGAATAGAGTTCGATTAATAGAAAATCGAGAAATTAACTAGCAGAAAAAAATTATTAAGAAAAGATCATTCGAAAAAATGATATGTAATTTGGGATTCCAGTACATTTGAAAATTTTGAAAATTGAGACCGAAATTGGGAGAATTACCACTGTAAAAACATTTTGTAAGTTTTCTGTGATTAAGTCATGTAAAAAAGTTATTTTGTCTGAGATCGGTAGCTTTCAATGAGAAATTCGGATAAAATAAAATAATTAAAAATTCCACTTTTTTTTTAAACTTTTCACCGAAATACTATCAACTGGAAGTTTTACAAGCTAAAAACCGACAATAGTCTCGATAGAATTCTGCATCGAATAAGCTTGTGCGTTTGCCTGTTTAATTAAATAGGGTTCAAAATGTTGAAAACATGATTAATAAGACTTTAGTTTTTTTAATCAATTTCTAAGCACTTATCGATATTAATAATCTTTCTGGGTAATATCTTTTTTAAAAAATCTATAGGAACATAATTGATTTGATTTATTGTTACTATATTTTCTGATAGCTAGTTCAGTTTTATTATAAATTAAGTTTTTTGGTTGGTAGACATACATTTTCAGGCTTGTGTGCTGGTCGCAAGGACCCGCTTATAAGATTAAAATTTCGAAGAATAATTAAAATACAATAAAAAAAACCACTCGTGACATGTTGAAAGAGGCCTGACACCATTGAGCTTGACACACAGTGCCATGCTTCGAATTGCTATCCCATCACAGTGTAAAAACATTACCATTGAATATTGCAGCATTCAAAATGAACTTTTAAGAAACTTTTTTTTTAAGAAAATGAACTTCGAGTACTTTCTTGAACATTTAAAGAAAAATTGGGCATTACTGAAAACATATCAAGGTAAAATTATTATCCTCAATAGTAGGTTAGGTTTGAATTATCGTCGCACTAGAGCTACACGAGGGCAATTGGCGACGGGCGTCGTATTTTAGAACCACAGTCAAGTAACGAGAAAACACCTGAAAAGGCACCCAACGCAACCGTTAATGGCGACATCGTACGCAGCGTTAGGACTTTGAAGGATATTTAACGTGCACTCCCTTGCACGGGGTATTATTCGTCGGACATTTTTGGCTGCACGGGCCGTTTATAGGTAGGCAGCTATTTTGGCGATGCCCGGACCCGAACCTGGGACCTTCCGCATGCTAAGCGAATGCTTAACCGACTGGGCTCCCCAGCCCTATCCTCAATAGTAAGATCAGACTTCTTCGATAACCAGTTGATGTGTTTAGTGTGAGTCAAATATGATAGAGGCTTGACAAGATGCACATGGAGTTGTAAAACAGTTGTAATACGATCTGTGTAAATTGTATTTTGATGCAAAAATGTCCTTTATTAGCTTTATATGTATATGCTTTAGGTTGATGAATGCACTAATAATTTTTACATATTATTTAATAATAAAAATCTTTAAATGATTTCCGTCAGACCGATTGTTTGAATCAGTTTTTCATTTTTTATTTAAGGTATTGGTATAGCGCTTCTTTTTTTTAACATTTGAATTCGATTATAATAACAAAAGGATATTTTTTTATGAAAACCTTCTGAGGAAAAATAGAAAAAGTTACTGTTTGTTTCAAATCCTTATAAATGCTACTGATCCCTAAAGTTGATTTTGATCTTGAAATGTATTCCAGTTAGATTTCATAAAATTATATTTAATCTTTTTATTATGTGCTATGTTTATCATTATCACAGTTGTGTCTTTTTTAGTAAATTAAATAAATAATATATTTATATCGCTAAAACATAGGTCTACTTTAAAGAAATTACAAAATAAATGTTAAAATTTTTGAACAATCCTTTTACAGAAAAGGATTCAGATTTATAGCGCTTATTTTTCAGTTAAAAAACTGCTCATTTTAACTTCTATTTTTTAATCCCGCGGAAACAAAATCCATGAACTATCGAAAGAAATAATTATCACAGACAGTCTACAAAAAACCCAATACAAAAATAGTTAACACCTGTCCCCTTTAAGCTTCCCCATCCTGTAAACGAAGCCCCCAGACATTTTCCAGGTGGTAATTGCTACTTCCATTATGTACTTTAGGCGAAATGTCACCGCGTACTCTCTGCCGCACGCTGTGCCTAATGAGGCGTGAAGTCGACTAAAGGGGGGAGGGAAGATCGGGTTTTTACGTGATCGCCCTTTTCGAAGTGGACAAACATGCTCGTCTTTTCCCGTCACTGTCCTTTTGGAGGGAGAAAAAGCGCTCGGCTTTTTCCGTGTCTATCCTTTTAGGAGGAGAAAATTTCGTCGGGTTTATCCGTCTGTATCCCTCAGAGGGTTAATTAAATTTATCAGTGAAAAAATCTGAGTAATATAAGTTCGATATTCCCTTACAAGCTTAAACGTAATTAACTGTTTTTGTATCCCAGTTACATAAATAGTTGCATAATTGCATTTCATAAATGCATTTTTTGTTAAAAATCAAACATTTGTTATTTAATAAAAATCAGCAAGCTTATTCGAATTGTAGCTTTCAATAGTTAACTTTTTTTATGTACTTTGATATAGTTTTATAAGGTATTATCTGAAATGTTAAAATTATTGAATAAATGCGATCATTATATATAAATTTTTTTGTTTACAATATATATATATATTTTGATCAATTTGTTTATTTCTGAATTTAATTCCGTTTAAATAGGGTCATATGGGGGAATTATGTATCAAAAAATCACAACATCCTATTTTTTTCTAAAGTATGAAAGATAGAAAGATTTAATTTTGCAAGGAGCAAGCTTAAATAATTTAGAATTTATTTAAATAATCACTTTACCTAAAACTTAATTATTATTAGTTTTATTTTAATTATTGAGTGATCAGGAATTACCCCGGGTTTGGGCAATTATGGATCACACCTGGGGTAAATATGGATCACCCATTTTTTTATAGTAATGCGTGTCAAAAGTAAATTAATATTCCAAATTATATAATTTTTAGCACATAAAAAGATTGTTTTAGCACACAAAGGTAATGAAAGCGAAACTTGGCATATTTTTTTTATGCCAAGTTAGAATTCTCTATGCATCTTTCTTCATACATGTATAATGAACCATCAAAAGAACTCTATTTTGACAAAAAAAAAATTTCAATGGACTTTATTACAGCAATCCAAACTGAATTATATGGCACAAATAAATATTCTTTCAAAAGTTTTTATTTTAAATAAATTTTCTCGTAAGTTTAAAGCAATGGCAACAGTGAAAATATTGAATAAAAATAGAATTTTCATGCTATTTCAATGTAGATTAAATTTTTTGTTATTTAAATTTTAAATAAACTTCTAATTTGAATTTTTTAATGAAATTTGGAATACAGCGTAATCTGATTTTATGCTTCAAAATGACATATACCACTTAGCTAAAAACACATGAAAAATTAAAAAATATCACCGATTAAGAATTACCCCAGTGATCAAGAATTAACCCAGTAAACTGGGGGATAAATCGATATACCTTTAAAATCATTAAAAAAAAAATATTATGAATTTTTTTTATCGGATTGAAAAGCTTAGACCTTTTCCTATTGAAAAATAGCGCCAACAAAATAGTTAGTTCAAATATGTTTCTCCCGTATGGATCTTAAAAAAAAATCATGTTTTTCAAAGACAATCTTTTTGAAGATGTTTTTATAGTAGTGTAAAAAGTATTTTTTTTCTATTTTTTGCTGCAGAGTTACATTATTTTTGAACTTGATATAAGAAAATAGAATGTATAAGGATGACTTGGCATAATTTTTTTTTCCTAAAAACCATTTTTAATCCTTAAAACTTAGTGATCATTATTTACCCCGGAAAGAGAGTGATCCATAATTCCCCCATGTGACCCTAAACGAAACATATCATCCGTTTTTAAATTGAATCCATTAAAGCTTTTTTAAGTTTTGATTTAATATTTTTTTCATTTATTTTAATTAAATCATTTCATAAAATATTCCATTTTCAGTTTTTTAAATTAGTAAAGAATTAATAGTTCATTAAAAAAATTTTATAAAAAATATTCTGAAGTAAATGTACTGTATTTTATTGCATTGAAAGCAATTTTTTATTGCTTAGCGTTTATAAACGTTATTCATTGTAAATTTTTAAGTTGACAGCATAGCGAAAATAATTTGCATGAATTAGCATTCCATCAATTATTAAATTTGCTAAGTATATGCAATAGTTTTTTAAACACAAAATGCTAATCTTTATTTATTAAAAACTTAAACGCTTCTTTCGCTTGCATGCACTCCATTAAGCATTAAAATCTCTTGCTGTTTTGACATATTTAATGCATGAAAAAAATCCTGTGTTTTCAATTAAACTACTAATGGCGCACATAAATATTACCTAAAGATTTCATTAAATCTCTAAACAAGAATTATTTTTATCGAGATAAAACCTATCGAGGTGAGAGATGTTGGAGGAAAATGAGTTGCAGAATTACTCAACTGGAACAACCGCCATCTTGCTTTGGCGAGATAAGCGTCAAAAAGAAAAGCCAAAAGTATTAATTACTTTTCTATTTAAAGGAGAAGAACGCTTAATAAGGCACGCTCCAATGCGCGTTGGCGATCTTGCCCTGCAGGATATTGTGGTACATCGAATTTCTTGTTTTAATGGCGGTTTATCAATTTATTTGTAAGTTAATGTTATGAAATTTGGTAAATAATTAAATATAGAGGTATGCAAAATGCTTTTTATTGCAAAATGCTTTGAAATTTATATAATTAAAAAGGGAGGTGGACATAGACATTAAAATTGAAATGAATAAATTTGGCATACTTTACTACAATATTAGCTATCTGTATGTGTACAGATCGCTACTAATTCAACGCTACCAATAGCTAATATTGTTGTAACCTGATGGTCAAAATTAGTAGCGAGAAAAGATCAGACTCTGCTGCAAATTATGTGGCTATCAGTTTCGGAGTATAGGTTGCGTTTGCAAAAAAAGTTTGATCCTCCCAAAATAAAAACTCTTTTAGAAAAAAAGTTTGTCTTTTTTTTTAATTTAAGGTATTTTGGAATTATTTTATCAGGTGGGACCGAGGTCACGCTTTTGCTAATGCTAGCAGGGATGCCTCTTAAAATAGTTAATTAAAATTATTTAAGGCTTTTCGTTATTGTTAAAATATATTTCGTTACGGGTTTAAATTGTAATTTAAAAACAACTTTATTTGAAACTGTATGCATTTGAACCATAAAACAAAGTATTGATACTTTTCATCTTTTTAGAAAAGAGTTTTGAAAGATTCTAATCTTTTTTACCCATAATATTAATTGATTGGATAAGAACGCAACAGACAAAAAAGAACTATACAAAAATTGTAATAAATTTGCAGGTAGCTAATGGCTAAATTAAACTAATTAAAATTTTGAATTAAATTTTTATTTTGCACATTGTTGTGATTTTTACAGGCTCTCTAATTCTCTTACTTAAGGTTCTTTCAGTGCACTGAAGCTCTTGCTAGCAATTTTTCTTCAAACTACCTCCGTGTTTGATACAAGTGCTAAGTTAACTAAGTGGGGAAAAAAATCCAAATTCAACAAACCATCTCTAGATGAAGCGATTTATTTTGAAGTACATCGGATTATCCAGCATGAACTTGGTAAAGTAAATTGATGCTTTGATGATTTTATATTTAACTTGACTGTTTTAGAATGTATCTTCGTAAAGATTTACATGATTATCCCAAATATTATAAAATATGACTAGAACATCTAAATACGGTACAGCGAATTCCTCATAGTCTCGAAGTAAACCATTCACTAGTCTACTAAAATAATATGAAGACTTATTTAGCTCAAATGGTAAAAAAAATTCAATTTGCGTTACTTAAGGAAACTAAACTTAAGTATAAATAATCCCAATGAAATTATCTAATACTGCATTAATTTATGCCTCTTAAGTCATTACAAAGCTGGCAAAGATCGATGTTACATGGTATATTTACACAATTCCAGTTACCAAAGGGAATACAATCTTAAAGACACTGTACCGTCGCACCCAAGAGACCTAAATGTCTGCTACGGAGTTTGAACAAAGAGTGCTAAAGTAATTCTCTCCCAGAGCGACCGAGCTTGCCAAATAGTTGATCAGCCCAGTTAATAAGATTACTGTTGAGTAAGAAAGTACTCGATGTTAAACACTTGGGGCAATACTTAATTTGTACTTGACGTTAAATGTTACAGTAATGTTATTGGATTTAAGTGTAAATAGAAAGAAATATAAATAAAGGGATTAAAGTTTACTGGAACTTTAATGTACATTACTTTTATTGTATTTAAGTTAGTTTCTTTTAAATTTGTATAATGAAAGTGCTAATTAATGTAGATGGTGCTCGTTTTTCGGTTATCGCTTTTTACTCTCCTTGCGGAGCTTAAGCAATCAAGTGGAACATAAGTTTCTGCGACGATTTGCCAATAGTTTATAACATTTATGCTTAAAGTGGAAGTAATAATGATTTAGTCAATTATATTTAGAATTAGTAATTTAAAAATCTAATTGTCAATATACACAAAATAAAAGTACAAACTCTGCAATATTTCTGAAAATAGTACTCAGAGGACTTAACTTCTTTTAACTTCTATTAATGTTAAACTGCATCTGAAGCAAAGATTTCCTGTATCATTACGAACCACGAACACGTCCGAGCGAAATTTTTAAGACTTTAAGACTCTTTAAAACACTCCCTCGTGAACCATCCTTTTTTGTTTGCTTTGCTATTCAAGTTGAATAACAAAAAGGAGCTTTCTTTATTTCCGTGTTTTCATTCTCTTTTGCTTTGTTTAGATCCGATAATATTGCGAATGCGCTTCACGATGAATCTTTTTAACTACCGTGTTAACGTGAAACCCATTTGCTGATTCTATCTTTTTTTTTCAGGAACTGTTACTTGGTCTAGTTTTTTTTTTGTCATGTCTTTTCATTTTCGTTTTGTTAATCCCCCGTTGATTTAAAGCGGGTTAAGATCGTTGAGTTTTTTTCCTTTCGTGGGAGAAGTTTTCGATTTGCGCCATTTTTTTTAATGCATAGGAGGACTGAGAGCCAAAAGTGGAAATTGGTAATGGGATTTCTGAGGCAGTCGAGTTCAGATTAATCGAAACTGAAGCACAATGTTTGTGATGGGTTTTTCTTAGGGTTTAACATCTATTATATATGAAAAAAAGGTAAGTTAATTAAGATGTAGTCAATAATTATTATATTTGGGTAAGCTATTGATCCTCTTAATAGAGAGTGTCACTGAATTTTTTACTTAATAAGCATTTAAGTTTGATTGTATATAACTTAATTTATTTCTACTAATAAGATACATTACATCTTAATAAAGCAATATATTTTTTCACTTTTTTACGCTTAGTACGCACGAAATTAAAGCGGTTCTCTGAACAAGCACACAAGCTGGAATATATACGTACCATACCATACCATATGCACGAAATTTTTTGCGAACTTTTAATCATAAAGTTTTAATAGTTTTATTGGAATGAAAACTATTCGTAATATTTAATAACTACCACTTTTCAAACAAAATATAGACTTTTTGATGCAAATTTTAAATAAAGTTATACCAATGCTTTTTTTTTTATCATAGAGCGAATCAATACATTTTTACGATGATATTAGGTATCTAAAGGGTTACAAAAAATACATATTTCCAAAACCTAAAACCAGCGGCGCGTTTACCAATAGGCGTTAGAGGCGGCCGCTGTTCGACAAGGTGATAAACGAATTTGCAAAAAGAAAATGCAGAAAGAAAAAGTTGTAAATGAAAAATAAGTATGTAAATGTAAGGGCATTAAAAGTAAGTGAAATTCTTGTCTCTTGTAATATTTAGCCGACCATTTTTTCTTTTTTTCAGCCCCGATTGCGTCACTAGCATTTCATGCTCCAAAAAGGGGGAGAATCCCAATTTACAAACTGGTTCATCCTTCATATCATGCTTTATTATTTGTACAAGTATTAAGATTTTTTAAAATTCCAATTTCTGTTATTTTTTTTGAGGGAATGGGGGGGGGGGCAAATTCTGAAGCCGCCTATGGCCCCAACATCCATAAACGCGTCACTGCCTAAAACGCAAATGCTCAAAGCAAAAGTTCGAAAGAAATCTTCTTCCTCGAAAAACTCATTCCCCCGTTTTTCTCCCTCCTAATTCCTTCGCCAGCTCTTTAGGCCCCGATCGAATCACACACCCATTTCTATTCCTTCCACCGTCTCCTTCGCGAGTGGGACAAGAAAATATATGTTACCCCATCCCTACAAAGAAGAAAACCAGGAAAGTCAACCATCGCTATCGGCACCTACGGAAACGGAGTCGGAAAACACGTATCCCTTGATCGAATCACGGCAAGGACAGAGTCATAAACTTGCTATGTTACTTTAACAAAACTGTATTCTGACTGTCTTGGAGAAATTTTGCAATAAAATATAAGTTGTCTTGAAAAATAGATAATTATATATAAGAGCAAATACAAATGCATATTTTTAGATGAAGTATTTTCCTGCACATAAAAAATGGGGCTTGTTCATGCAAAATAAATATGAAGATGCAAATGCAATTACGATTTATATTTTGGGTTCAATCGCTGCTTTAAAAAAACAAGTTGGTTTGTTACAGAACCTGTCACTAAAACCGCTTCCACACCATATTTATGCTCACAGGAAACACATTTATTATACACATCAGAAAGAAATTCGCCTAACAGAGACTTCTAATTTAGAATTGTAAACGCCAAAATTAACTATTTTCATTAATATACTTTGTCAAATTAAAAATTACTCATTATCGTTTGCTAAATTTGTTTGGAATTCGTGGAATAATGATGCAAATTTTTAATAAATATAATTCTTTTAGTCGCCGGAATTTAATTTATAGTTCGAAAAATATATAATTCGTAAAAATGATGCTTTAAAAATAAAGGAGAAACTTTGCATATATTTTATGCAAAATTAGAATTCTTTATACATCTTTTTTCATACATATATATAATGAACCATCAAAAGAAGTCTATTGTGATATTTCAACAATCCAAACCAAATTATATCACATAAATAAATTTACTTTCAAAGGTTTTATTTTTATTTAAAATAAAGTTTCTCGTACGTTTGACGAAATGGCAACAGTGAAAATATTGAGTGAAATAGGAATTCGCATGTTATTTCAATGCAGATTAAATTTTTAGTTATTTAAATTTTAAATATACTTCTAATTAAAAATTTTTAATGAAATTTGGGATGTAACCTAGCCCGATTTTTATCTTTAAAATGACGTATTCCAATCGTTTGTGCGACTTTTGGTTCGCTCATTGAATGAAAATGGAATTTGCATGTTATTTCAATGCAGATTAAAATTTTAGTTATTTAAATTTTAAATATACTTCTAATTTAAATTTTTTAATGAAATTTGGGATGCAACCTAGCCCGATTTTTGGCTTTAAAATGACGTATCCCACTTGTTTGTGCGACTTTTGGTTCGCTCTGTGAAAGTTGGTGACGGACAGACGGACGGACGGACAGACGGACTGAACGATTATAAAACCTTCCACTTTTTACGTTATAAACGTAATGTGGAAGCTAAAAGCGGGGGAATTTCTCAAATCCAGTATAATAAAATGTATATTTTTATGAGTGAAATCACCGATTTTTTAAAATTTCTTTAAGTCCATATGCGTTATAGCTACATTATACTAGAACCCAGGTAACACAGCAATATTGGCCAATCTCGGCTCATACCCATCGAATAATGCATAATGGACTCCGTTTTATAGACTTTGAGCAATATCGGGGTGCAATATTGGTTTGAATATTATATGAAAAAAAATACCATCCAAAATTCTTGATTGAAAATATTGCGAAAACGGAAAGAAGACTGCTTAGGATTGCATGGATGTCAAAAGTCCGCATCCCCCTAAACGTAGAAATTCTGCTTACTCAGCGCTTTTGATGTGGGCGTAAAAAAGACTGCTCAAGGTTCATGCAATGAGAAATTTTGAAGCATGGATTCATAATACTTAAGGGGCTTTTAATAGTACGAATAGCCATTCATGTATGCATTAATCCTACATGTAATGCACATGTTGGCTTTCTGGTCTAAGCATGTAAGGAATTGTAATTGTTTATTATTTCTACAATAACTGGTACCTTAGATGCACAATTTAGACCAAACTCGTTTTATCAATGTTATTTACGAGTTGTGAAAAGTTGGCTGCAGCGTATTTTGAATATTTAGTACCGCATTTAAACATTGCAAGTTCAATGGACCTTATGTAAACATCAGTTAATAGGACACATTCAGCACGTAGTTAAAAAAAATTCACCATAGTGAAAGTAATATTAAGAGGACTCCCTTCGGAATTTCACATCTTGAAAATCGTAATGTTATTCCTATGGAGAATATTCGGTAGCCGATTTCCACCACAATTTTAATAAAAGGTTACTAATTTTTTGTGTCATTGTAAAGAACGGAAGGAGTAGATGGGCTCTTAACAATTTGTTTTGTGAAAATCACACATTTAGTATTTTTAATAATTTTTTGAAAGTAGTAAAAAATGGAGTATACTTTAAGTTCTAACTTTATAGTATTATAACTATCTAACGAATAAAGATAGAGCAAAAATTCTTCCTTTCGGCCTTAGAATAGACTTTTCCACATCGAATTAAACTGTTTAAAAAATTTTAATGTAAAAACTTGTATTTTTTAGAAATTTTCAAAGAAAATTTACACAGAAATGGAAGTACATGTACAGCAACCCTAAATGGCCTAATGATCCTGTTATCTGCCCTCTGCAGGGGGTCAATTAGCTGTTGGGTGATAATAGTAGAAACATCTGGTTTGGGGGCAGGGAGCTTCTTGAATCCTCGGGCCTAAATTTTTGCATTTTGTCAATTGTCCTGTAACAAATGACGTCACCAGCTGCCAGGGAAGCTATGAATGCTGGGAAAGATGACGTAGCCGGTTCCAAGGAAGCGGTGCATACGGGTCACAACGTTTAGTTTCGAAATCGAATCAAAACAACTAACTTTGTTATTCCAAATATGCGTTCTAATTCTGCACGATGGATGCACATTGTTCGATTTTACGTAACTATACTGCATTTAAAAGGGAGAAAAAGCAGTTGAATGCTATTGACATTGAAGAAACGAGAGGTAAAATAAGTGAATTTTCAAAGGTATACATTTGCAAATGGGCAGTTTCCCATCATGTAACTGGCAAATTTGGGGGCCCCAAAACATCCTCGATAAACTATTTGAGTGTACTTTCCAATATCTTACTGTGTGTTTACCAAAAAAATAGCCGAAGTAATTAACTTTAAAAGTATGCTTAATCCCCCCACAATAACTGTTTTTATTAATTGATTAATTTAGAGTTTACTCAATTTAATAGTAAACTTTTGTTCATGAATTGAATTTTTTTGTTTACTTCAGATTGAAAAGTTTGGGGCAGTTGTGGTAAATTTCCAGAATTCGGTGCAGCTTGGCGCTTGTCGAAAAACAACAAATTTTTGGCGAAATTCGCGAGCTTAATCATTGCCAGATTCCCTTACGCCGATGCAACCCTACTTTCCTTCACTGATCTCTAAGGTTAATGGATCGCGGAAAGCTACGGGAGAGTTAGAAGTCATTTTTTTCTCCCAGGTCAAACGCAAACATCCAGTCTAGTTGGAATTAACGGCGCAATAGAGCTGCACGATTGGCAATCCATTTTGGTTTGAATTAACGCTGTACTAAAGCTACACAAGTGGCTATCCCGTACTCAGTTTAGTTTCGTTTTAGTTTTCGTCGCTTTAGAGCTACGCGAGTGGCAATCCAGTACGCACCCGTTTGGGGCCCCGGGCAATTTTTTTTTCTCTAAAAAAACATCAGTATCCAACATCGGGCAGTATTGTAGGGCCCATTGAAAGCCTAAATACCCGTTTGGGGCCCCGGGCAATTTTTTTTCTCTAAAAAAACATCAGTATCGAACATCGGGCAGTATTGTAGGGCCCATTGAAAGCCGAAATATCCGTTTGGGGCCCGGGCAATTTTTTTTTCTCTAAAAAAACATCAGTATCGAACATCGGGCAGTACTGTAGGGCCCATTGAAAGCCAAAATACCCGTTTGGGGCCCCGGGCAATTTTTTTTTCTCTAAAAAAACATCAGTATCGAACATCGGGCAGTATTGTAGGGCCCATTGAAAGCCTAAATACCCGTTTGGGGCCCCGGGCAATTTTTTTTCTCTAAAAAAACATCAGTATCGAACATCGGGCAGTATTGTAGGGCCCATTGAAAGCCGAAATATCCGTTTGGGGCCCCGGGCAATTTTTTTTCTCTAAAAAAACATCAGTATCCAACATCGGGCAGTATTGTAGGGTCCATTGAAAGTCGAAATATCCGTTTGGGGCCCCGGGCAATTTTTTTTTTCTCTAAAAAAACATCAGTATCCAACATCGGGCAGTACTGTAGGGCCTATTGAAAGCCTAAATACCCGTTTGGGGCCCCGGGCAATTTTTTTTCTCTAAAAAAAACATCAGTATCCAACATCGGGCAGTATTGTAGGGTCCATTGAAAGTCGAAATATCCGTTTGGGGCCCCGGGCAATTTTTTTTCTCTAAAAAAACATCAGTATCCAACATCGGGCAGTACTGTAGGGCCTATTGAAAGCCTACATATCCGTCTGGGGCCCCGGGCAATTTTTTTCTCTAAAAAAACATCAGTATCCAACATCAGGCAGTATTGAAGAGTCTGTTGAAAGCATAAAATTTTGTTTGGGGCCTCCGGCAGCTAGCAGACCGGCCCTCTTCGAATCGACAAAATATTCAGAATAAAAAATAACCGAAATATAATAACCAAAACCAGATTTTCATAGTTAACCGTAACTGCGATTACGATGCACGCGCAACTTTACCCACAATTCATCGCTCGCAAGTATCAACAGCGTCGTTAGTTGGACGAAAAAATAAATTAAGAACAAAATAATTCCATTGTGCGCGCACATCATCCGGGCTTCTTACCCACAATTCCGTGCAAGTATTACCAGCGCCGACAATTGGACGAGAAGATTTTTCGCCGTATCACCAAATAAAATTGTTTATCGCTTGCTACAAAATACGCCAAATCCTTTGGCGAAAAAGGCACCGGATTCTGGAAATTAACCGCAGTTGTATTGAGCACAAATGTTCATGAAGAAAGTTTGGGGGCCCTTCTTACAGTGGTGGACCCTGGGCAAATGCTCCGTTTGCCCTGCCAGAAATCAAGACCTGGTTTCCTTATATTTAGAATTCCTAAATTGGAAAGTTTAATTTGTTTTTATTATTGTTACTAAACTATTGTGTATGTTTAAGAGTTTATCCAGTCTTTGGATTCATGTTGAACGGGTGGTTTCTTGCCAACAAGTTTGACAAGAAATAAAAAGTCGCCGTATACTAAAAATTCACCATCATCAGGTTTTAATGAACATAATCAAAATCAAGAGGTAAAGAAGACATTTTTTAAATTTTGTAAAGATCAAGAAATCAAAGAAATTAAATTAACACATTAAACCTAACACATGAACGCCTTCAAAACAATACAGAATACAGTTCAGAAAAGAAAACACACATTCCTATTTTCGCGGTTCGCGCCTGTATCGCTATTTTGTAGCGTATTTTTTGTTTCAGATCTCGCCAAGCCTACTAAACTATTGTGTATGTTTAAAGGTTTAGCCAGTCTTCGGATTCATGTTTGTTGAACGGGTCATTGGAGTTCTGAGGCAGAAGTACCGAATGTTGGAGGGTCAAATGCCTATATCCGACCTTGGTTTCACACTCTTCAAATCAAGACGAGAACATTTCAACCGCATATAAAATAGTTATAATATATGTGGCATTTTTTAATATGTGCCAATCTGTAATCCCATGTGACTAAAGCCCCATCCAACACTGACACTAGTGAAGTATCAAAAGTGTTTTGTAGGTAAACATGTTTTTGATTGTGACCAGGGTTTCACTTTATAAAATATGAAAACAAATAACGTTTCTGTACAAGATTTTTGAAATAATTGTATTTTACCATTCGTACTTGTTTATCAGTTGAGGACTTTCAACGACCATTTTTATCAGACGTGTTTTTGTGCTTCAGATATGAATAGTTTAGTTACTTTTTATTATTTTATTTCATAATACATACTATGTACGTATCGTGTATAGATATCAAATTTATGAGACAGATCTTTTTGTTCTACAGTTCTAAATAGTTAATTTTCATAATTGTATTTTATAACTTCTTTTGTGCAAATGTTTCATTTGACGACTTTTGACAAATAGTCTTATCGTATTTTGTACTTCTGCTGTAAGAAGTTCATTTTTTTAATAGTACTATTTCACAACCATACAAATTTTGGGTTTATGTTTGCTGTATTTGTAATTGATTGTTTTAAAAGGGGTTGGTTAGTAGACCAGGGTTGCCACACTTTTTGGTAAAAAAAGTTCAAGGACTTTTTAAGGACTTTTCAAGGATATATTTCCATTTTCAAGGACTGTACATTAGAACATGCAGCATTGAAATTTCACCCCCCCCCCCAATAGTTTTTAAAATTCATTTATAAAACTAATATGAGCTCTTCCACTTTCAAATGAACTTAAATATGTGTTATAAAATAACCTTTTACTTATTAAAAATACCATCAAAATAACACACTTTGCTTCTAGAATTATACATAAACAATGAATCAAAATGTTAAATAGGAACTGATTCACATTGAAAGTGTTAAAGTTAAAAAAAATAAGCACTTTTCAAGGTTGATAATGTTTTTCCAGCACTTTAAAGGAGTTGAAAATCAGTTTTTTTTTCAAGCACTTTTCAAGATTTTCAAGGACCGTGGTAACCCTGGTAGACATATACAGTAAACTCCCGATTATCCGCGGGTGGATTATCCGCTTTGCGGATTATCCGCGGGTCATAATTCTCTCCCCTCACCCTCCTCCTTTTCCCTGCAAAAATAATAATTTAACAAATCCCAGAAAAATTAAATTTAGTTTTTTTAATACGTGTTGAAAAAATGAATTCCAAGAGCAGCGAATAAATCTTAAGAATGACGAACACATTCAAGGAATGACGAATAAATTTTAAAAAACGAAGAAGGCATTAAGAACAACGAACAACATTAAAATAAGGATGATATATAGGAAACCTGGTGTGTGCCAAAATGTGTTCGGCCAGGTGCACATCACGTGTCGATTTTTCCGAAAAGCGTCAATTGCAAAATAAACTGTTCGCGATTTCAGTGAACTGCTTTGCGTGATTTTGATAGCAAAATGAGTGAGAAGCTAAAAAAAAGTTTTTTAAAAAAATCTTCAATTACAAATAAGAAAGAGAAGTTTCATGGCTAATAAACAGAACAAAAAATTGACCGACTTTTTTGTACACTCTTAAAACAAAAGAGTGAAATCCACTCCAGTTGGAGAAGTGCATTTTCGACACCCTAAAGGCATGCATATTTACTCAGACTGAGTTAAAATCACTCGTTTGGAGTGATCCTGTCGGAGGTTTAACACACAAAGGATCCACTCCAAAAGGAGAAGTGCATTTTCCAGTCTGGAGGAGTGCAATCCACTTAGACTGAGTTAAATTAGGAGTGTTTGTTTTAAGAGTGTAAAAATATGGCAAGAGTGTATAAATCTACATATTTCATAACTGTTACATATTTTACCTTACTTTTATGAAAGCAAAAGCAATTTTGTGGATATTTTCTTTACTTTTGCGGATTATCCGCGAATTCGCTTATCCGCGGATGCCGCGCCACCCAATTCCGCGGATAATCGGGAGTTTACTGTATTTTCAGGCTTGTGTGCTTGGTCGCAAGGACCCGCTTATAAAAAATCGTCAAGTAGGACAACACAGGACACACACATACACAAATGACAGATGCTGCCATCTGTTGCCACCTCCACAATTTAGACATGTCCCTGAAGGGGAGGGAAATTTTCTCCAGGGACCTGTACCCATTGGAAACTGCGCAATGACCGCCCTCCAACAGATTTAATGAGCACGTAGTCTGCATATACTCGACAAACACAAACATCCATGCCTCAACGGGATTCGAACCCGGACTCAGCAGCTCCAAAGGCCGAAGTCTTAACCACTAGGCCGCCGGATCAGCTTAAAAGGGGTTTCAATGTTAAATTGTAATATTTATAAAAGGGTTGGATAGATGAAATTAGTCTTAATGGGGAGGGATGAAGCACATAGAGGCAGCATCCGACATCTTTAACCAACCAATGTTGTAGCCTGGTTGGAGGAGAGTCATGCGTGTTTATGTAACGAGGATTGGGACCCTCGGGCCTCGGTTAATGGCCTTATTTTTTTCATGATTTATGTAGTGAAATATTTTGTTTGTTTTTACAGGTATGAATCACAAAGAGAGCAAAGCAATTATGAAAGATGTAACAATTGTAAAATTTACTGCATTTGTCCCTTCGATAATTTAAATTGTATATTTTTAATAAATATGGCTTCTTCTATATAGTTTTGTTTTTTACTTAGTAAGTAGTACAAAATGATATTTGCTTAATAATGAAATCAGTACTCCTCAATTTTCAAGTCTTATTGAACTTAAGTAAGAATTTACTCTAAAATTCTTTTCGCAGCAATGGGTATCAATATGGACATCAATTCCTCAATTCTTACTGGTGTGTGACCAATATACAATAAGTCATCCAGTTAGCAAGTTTACCAGTTATGTACTTAGAGAATATGTGTTTTATAGAATATTAAATAGGGTGAAATCCATGTGGAAATGTACTATTGTCAATGGTACATTAATCTTGTATTCTCATTATAAGAAGTGCAGTAAAAAAGTTACGGATGATTTAATCCGATTCCCAATTAATATAATAGACAAGTTTATTTTTGGAAACTTAACTAATACAAGGTGATCCAAAAATAATAGCCTAACCTATTTTGTGGAAATGTAATATAAAAAAAAAAATGTTGCACCATAGTGGATTTAACCAATTAACATAAAGTTATCATTGTCAATAAATCAAAATTATAATTAACACAAGGATATTAATAGGAAATAAAATGGTGATTTGATCGATATTTTTGTTTCCTTTTTAATTTAATATTTTTCTTGAAAACGGTTGAAAAGGAATTGTAGTTGAATAAATGAAAAAGTAATAAATAAGAGATATTAGCAGATTTTCAAAATATTTAATAAATAAACAAAAGGAAGTGATTTTGTTTTTTGTATTTAATCATTTAGGATACAGATGAAAACATTCAAACAGGTGTAAACATTACTAATTTCACTACAGCATTCATTATAGTTTTTATCTATCATTTGAAGAACCCTTTAAAATCTAACAAAATATTTCAATCCATAAATAAGTAGTGCAACAAAAATAAGGCCATTAGCCGAGATACGCGACACATGAGTTCCGAAACACAATCCACGTACAATTTCAAGGTTTTCCGATCAATTATGTAGGGATCTACACTGTTTAACTGCTGAACTTTATTAATAAACCTTTCCTTTGATATATTATCAAAGTGATCCAGGTGAGACATCTTTCAAAACCGAAATATAATGATAAAAGTGCGAAGTCGACTAAAATCCAAAGGTAACGCTGAACAACAACAAATGTTGTAGGATCTCCAGGGAGTTGCTAAGGCCTCGTTGCCAAGACCCTGAGGGGAAACTTCCAAAGTGTGTTACAGCTCTATGAGCTCGACTGGGTTAGGCAGGAGATCCTGTATCACGAAAATACTTCTGAAGACACGCATTCGGCGGCTGGCTATAAGCGGCTGGCTATAGGCGGTAGACTAATATAATCTCTGATTTGGTTTACAGGAGGATTTCACAGTAGTATTTATATACCAAACCGTGGGCGGATCCAGATTAAAATTACAGGGGGTGTCAAAAATTTCATTGGAAGAAATTAATGAAAATTAGAAAAAAATCGTATTTATAAAATGCTGACTGCAAATTAATATCTTAATTTATTATTAAAGTTAATTTATAATTAAGATTCCCATCAAAGAAATAGCTCGTTCGTATTAGTTATTAAATAAATACACTGGTAATTACTTAACACTCAATTTAATGGCAATTAATAAACATAATATTAATTAATAATAAACATCATACTTAAAATTGCAACATTCTTGATATGAGTTTGTGGTTTATACTATCATATAAAATAAATTAAATATTTAGGGTTAAGTTAATTGATTTTTATTTAATATTTTTTTATTATTAAATGATGTATTGGAAAGTTATTTAATATGCATTAATAGTTATTTAAGCAACTAGTGCCGAAAATATCGCTTTATTAAGCGAGTGGCTTTTATTTCACGCGACCGTTGGCCGAGTGAAATAATGATAAGAGATAAAGTATTATTTGGCTCGTGTTTGCTAACAATATTTTTTATAATAACGCGCAAAAGCTTGAAATTCGTGTTCTTACTTTTGCCTTATTTAATTTCCTTTAATAATTTTTCTAATACTTGTAGTTTCCATGGAAATATTAGAAAATGCAAAAGTAATGAACTAATAGAAATAAGTGAGTTTCATGACCATTTAGTTTCAATGGAGATATTCATGACATCATTTTGTTTTTCTACCAATCAGATACTCTTATTTACTTTACCGCACTAGTGCAGAAAGTCCCACTTTCGGCACTGTCTGCGACGTAAGCACGTAAAGTGTCATTTTCGCAACAATTTCTGAAAGAATATGATATAAAAAAGTAAACTTTTTTGCACGTTGTTATAAAAATGTATTTGATTGATATAACGTTTTTACTTGACGTAGTTTTAATATTTCAATAGCAAGTACAAACTGTTTGTTTGAAAGATTTAATTTTTTTTTCTATAATTCGGAGAAGATGAACTGTTTTACGTTCTTTTATTTAAATTAATTAATTTTTGTGTTAAAATTAATTTGTTTTGTGTACAAGTAACAAACGTCTTAAAACAAGAAATTAATTAATAACTAATTAAATCCGTATATTTTTTAAAAATTTTATATTAGGCATTTTACATTCGAATAATGGTTAGTATTGAGCAGAAGGAATAACAGGATAATAATTGGAAAAAACATATAGTTTGCTAAATTAATGTAGAAGAAAAATATTTAAAAGTAAAAAAGCATTATCTTCAGCGCCTACTACACCAAAAAAAGCATAATTAAAAAGACCAATGGAAGAAATGGCTAGTTGTGACGCACGGAAATCTTTCTTTTAACATTATAACTTTATAAAAACAAAAACAAAAAATGAGTTTCTCTATAGTAATGCTTTTTATCCGTTGCTTTTATTTCCATATTTTTTTTCCTGTGCTTTTATTTCCATATTTTTTTTCCTGTGCTTTTATTTCCGAGATTCAATGTATATTTATTATAGAAATTAGATTAGAATATTTTCATGACAGTTAATTCAACATTTGAGTATTAGTCCTTAGTAATATCTAGGCATCCAACACATTTTACTCCAACAAAAGTAGGTATAATTACCCCCCCCCCCCCCCCCCAAGAGAACTATTTTCTCTAAATCACTCCAACTATCTACCATACATATAAAAGCAACTCAATGTAAAATAGACTGGTTATACATCAGCGAAATTTCTTTCCTGGACTCAGCTCAAAAAATGGCCATCCATTTCTACCTGTTGTGGTCGCATGCCCCAGGATACAGACTAGAGGTGCATGTGATGTCAGAGTCGTCGTCCCCCCAAGTGCGAGTTCGCCCGTAACTATCTTTGTGCCATTCAACTTCTCAAACCCCCTTTCATAGAAGCGCAATTATCTGATTATTGTTTTTAATAAAAAAATATTTGTCTAAATTTATTCATAATTACTTGTGTAAATTTATTTGTCTATATGCATTATTTATTAATATTAGTGCAAACCACTTTTGTTTTTCTCCAGTATACATTTTAGTTTTTAGGGTGCCTACCAATTTTTTATCGATGTTTTCAAACAATCACTTTAATATTTTTTATTGTGAGTGCTAATTTTTATTTAGCGTAAGAATTATTTGCTGTCGCCAATACCAAGTTAAAAAAGGGGTTTACTGATAAATTCTTGTATCCAATATTAAGAAAAGTAGTTTACTGATAAATTAAACAATATAATAAGAAACACACAAGGCCAGATTACCATTTAGACAAAGCAAATGGGCCTTGCAGCTTCCAAATGGCCCCATAGAACCATTTTTCTTTTGTTTCAGAATAACCAACTTCCTGGTTGTTGTTGTTTTTTTAAACTCAATTTTAATAAACATTGATAATTATGACATCCAACAGGTGATAGGATTTCGTGTACCAAATTTTAAATTTGGGTCTCTTTTAGTTCGAGTTTCAGACACACAGAATGACTGAGGACAGACGGACCCAAAGTTCAAAACCACATTTTGGAATCGGCTTTCTCCAACACGCGTCGAAAACACAAAATATCTATTTCGGATTTTCGACCTCATTGCAATATTTTAATTACCTAAAGTTTAATACTAGTTAATAGTAGTAAGTAATTAGTTTCATGAATATGTGAAAGGCTTTTTTAATGATAAAATAAACTTTTATGCACGAATTTTCAAATGAAATTTAAAATGTCTATAGCTTGATAATTAACTATAATACAACGCCCCCTTATATATTTTTTTCTTTAGAATAACCTTTATAACTTCATTTTCTCTAAAACTCAATTTAAATAAATATTACTATTACTTCTAAAATGATAATTAAGAAGAAAAAAAAAGGAAGAGAGCAAAATTTTCGTTTAAATAATTAATAGACATAGGATTTTTATCGAGGCAACGGCCGAGCACAACATAAAACGCAACACCAGAAACCCATCTAAAACCACCAAAAGGCCCGTTTCACTGTTCCCTGATCAGCCCCCTAGGCATAGTGGGGGGGGGGGGGGGGAACATGTGGTCACAGTGGGGGGCCATTTTGTTTGAATGGGCAAGATCAATCGTATTCATGACAGCGAAAGGCGATAAAGTGCAGATTGTGGTCCACCTGGATTTCGGCAAATCTAGAAGGCTGACTTGGAGCGTCCAAGTGGAGTCCTCTTAAGGAGAAGGTCCTTCCAAACTCGCATACGATATCTAAACTTACACCTGATGTATTTTAGCAAAGCACAAATACTCGAGTGTTAACAAAAATGTCATTCACACGTATGTCAAATCTACGCAACAAATTCTCTTTCGCCAGGTTCACAGAGGATCCATTGTTGTTTCCTTTCTGCTGTTTGTTTTAGTCTCCTTCTTCGCTATTGAAGAGTATCCAGCGAATTCGTTTGGCGTCCGATTATTGAATTTTCCGACACGTTGATTTTTTTTGCGCTTCTATGAGTTTCGTGAATCATTTTTTGTCTGCTTTTCGACGCATTGACGCCTGAATACTTCTTTCGATTAGTTTTTTTTTAAACAGTATTCTAACAGCTATTCTGTAAAAATAATTATTTGAAATTGCATTTTGATGCAATTCATTCATTGAAAAAAAAAAACTAGTGTAACTTGGTTCCAGTTTTATAGATAAACGTTACACAAGTAAGAAGTATACTAATGGCAGTAAGTAATACATCTAGAGTAACACAACACAGAAACATATTTATATTAACATTGCATCTTGACATTAAGTAAAATTTTTATTTGTGTAACCTTACTCCATGCCGGCGGACTGGCACAATGGTTAGTGTACTAGCCTTTGGAGCTGCTGGGCTCGGGTTCGAATCCCGGTAAGGCATGGATGTTTGTGCTCGTCAATAAATGTTGTTATTTGTCTATGTGTTTGTGTCGTCCTTCTTTGTGTGTCTCTTGTGACTGTCTCTTCTGGCGAGCTGGGTAATGGGCTATAAAGCCTACACTCTCCCTTCTAGAGGGCGCATTCACTGTCATTTGTCATTTGTCAACCTTACTCCATAAATTTAGAGTAATGTTGCTCCATAATTTGGTGTAACGTTATTGTCTGATGTTAGGGATAGCAAAGCTGCCAGCAGTTTCATAGATCAACGTTATGCAATACATATTTACAAAAATTCTACCTATTGTGACAATTAGTTAATTTGTTAAGGATCTTTGGTACTTTATTAGCATCCGACTTATACAAAAGATTCACTGAACGAAAAATCTAAAAATCCATTTCAATAGGATATTGCATCTCAAATTGAAATCGATTTTGAATATCCATAAAATTGCTCTAACTATTTTCAGTTAAACGTTGAAGAACGCAAGCCACGTCCTTAAAGAAATGAAAAAAAAAAAATGTTTGATGTAAGAAATTAAATTTTTATATTTAATTTTTGAGTCAATTTCAAAAAGCATCTTACGTGGCAGTAACATAACATTTTAAACATATTATTGGCAAGTAAATCAAATAATTTATACACTGTTAAAAATCTATAAAAATACAGAACATTTCTGGCAGCAATGTTATTAGAGTGTACTCGTAATGTTGGCTGAAAAACAATTTAGCGTGAGCAAAAAAAAATATAATTGCGTTTTTTAAAGCTGAAAAAAGGTTTAAATAATAAAAGGATTAAAAAAGGTATATATAAAAAGGTACGATTGCATACATTTTAATGACTTAAAGCACCATTAAAATAATACCAAATACATGAATACTAATAATGAAAAATACGCCTAGTATTGATGCTGCTACTACTTAATACTGCTAATAACAGCATGTGAAACAACAACAATATAGATCATTTATGACCTATATTTTCTAAAAAAAATTGTTTATTTTAGTTTTATCATTTTAAATGTTTTAGATTTTTATCCAAGTATATTTCTTAAAAATATTTTTAAATGAAGTTCATTATTTATTTATTTATCAATAATCTTAAATATATGCTTTTCACAAACTGTTTTTTTATTTTCTTTGCTTAAATAATAATATTTTTGCACATTAACTTTTAAAAGCATTTCGATACACAGTTTTATGTACTTAAAAATGTTTCCACATCCTTTGAATAAGTGTCCTAGTAAATGTATTGGTTTGTTTTAATTGTAGTGCTGCCGTCAATGAATTTTAATTTGTAACAGAGCCATTAAGCATATTATTGAGAAAAAAACATAAATGGTATTTGTTTAAGAAAAAACTGAACTGAAAAGAATTTAGAGGTTTTTTTTATCTCAAAAACCTTCTTTACCAGTTTTATTTTATCCAATTTTACTCAAAAAAAAATGTTGTGCCAAATAGAACCATGTCAAACCGAATTAATGAAATAAAACGTTAACAAGGTATTAAAATTCCAAACTCGCATTGCTTCAAAAACCATTAAGATTTGAAATCCTGAAATGAGAATTAAACAATCGAGCCACTCTAAATTTGTTTCAGACGTGCTGTTTCTTCTGAGGTTAGTTGTAAAACTTTCTTTTTACATTAAGTTTAAGCTCTTTTACATTAGTAGAAATGCACATTTTGCACTTAAATATTTCATTTAGGAAAATGAGGTGTAATGGAGAAATAAGATAAAAAAGTATATAAGGTTTTACACTTTTTCTTTAAGTTAGTTATACTAGTTTGAAAGAATTACAACAGGCTTTCATCCGATATATAAAATTGGTACAACAATGGTTGAATTTCTTATCTGTTTTTCGTTGACTTTTGACGAGCTTGAAATTTAACTTAGGGTTGCTATCAACCCGTATATCAACCAAGTTGCATAAAATATAAAGTAAAAAGTTTACCAAAGTTATGCATTCATTCACCGGTTATTATATCATAGCTTCTCCATAAAATATAATTTATCAAAAAAAAAAAAACTTTTCAACATTTGAAGTAAAGAAAAGTTTTTTCTAGCACGATTAGCTGAAAATAACGCCTTTTTTTTCAAATAAATTTTATTATCTGACATATTTATAATATATAATATGAACAGGTGGCTAACTATATGTGATTGGTTCGGTTAGCTTTACTTTTTGTTGAACAAATACTTATAAGTTTAAGGCCCATTTCCTACAGAACTTTTCAAATGGCATGACACTTCGATATTAAAAGCGATATCGCAACTCAAATACTCTGGTACCCGACATCAGCGTTCTTACCACTTAATCATCGTCCATCACCAATAAACGGTAAGAGTGTCTTGGCAAATTAGTTATAATATTTTAGAAACTATCAATCATAAGTAAATTACTACCATTACAGCTGTAAGAGGGTCTTACCATGCATTTTTTTTAATGAAGGCTCATGTGAGCATAGGAATTTTAGTACTAAAGTACCAAGAATAATCAAGCAGATTTTGAAAATATGAGTGTGCTGTTCGGTTAGCAGTGGTGTTAAGCTTTTGTATTTTGTTATTCTGTCAAAATTTTAATTACTAGTTGTGAATCGAATATTAAGTGTATTATTGTATGCTGGTTCTGAAAGAACCAAAATAACCTGCCTTCCTTTTTTAATGCTAGCAGACATTTTTGTAAAATAGGCAGAACGTTAAAAACATAAAATAAAGTTCTTTGATTTACTACCATTCAAGATAAAAATACTTTCTTGAACGGATGGTTAGGATGACAATTGAAAACGATATGGACCGACAGAAAAAGGACGTACAGTACAAACCTAAATGAATTTAGTGTATAAAAGACAAGCATTTGACGTCTTAAATTTCAAACAAAACAATAAATTAAATCTATAAATATTTATACCATCAAATATTGATAACAAATTTGCAAATTTAACCAAATTATTAAAAAACTAACAATTAGCACAATGAATTTTTTAAATAAAATATTATTGTCGCAATAAACTGGTTAAAAGGTCTCTAGAATTCTTTGTTACTTTAAAAATGTCATTTTAAAATAGCGTCTAGTAAAATAGTCAAACAAATGTATAGTCACGCAACAAAAGTATCAGAGAATTTAAATTCAAAAACACGCTTTCAAACAAATTCTATTTTTATTTTATTCTGGTGATATTTGCTCCGAAAGCGTCACATCTCCATCTCTCCACTAAAGATTTCTCGAATTTTATTTATCTTTTTTTTATCTGGTGTGAAATTTTTGTTTTCCCTAATGCCGTCAAAGGTAACGTATTTTGTACGAGAAACATTTTGTGCAGGAGCCAGTTTTTTGTCCTTTTTTGACGTTGAAAGAAGTGGAATCGGAAAAGAGGCTCCCCCCAAGTATTAGGTTTTTGTCTGCCAAGTTTCTTATTTGCAGCCAAAAAGATTTTTAACTCTTGTGGATTTTTCTCTGAAATCTTATTACAGTTAAATTCTTATCATCGGAATCATTTGGGATCGGTTCCCACTTGAGAAATAAAAATATGGGGCAACTGTGGAAATTTGGCAAATTTTTTGAAAAATTCCGTGTGTGGGTGAATTTGTAGAAAAAACTATTTAAAAAAAGAGCTTTTAATTAAATGAAAATAAGCAATAAAGAAAGATGAACGTCTAGAGCAGGTGGTTCCCAACCATCTCTGAACCATCGCCCCTCACTTTAGGTTGACTAACACCCATCGCCCCCTTTTAATTTTCATATTATGTCTAATTATAATTTGAGCTAAAATGTAACTAATAAAGCAGTTTTATTATTTTTAACACCTACTACTAAAACAACCAAAGCAGCTTCATATGGTCACTGTTAAATTAAAAAAAAAATATGTATACTTTCAAGAGATTTTTTAAAGTACAAAAGTGAAATAACTAAGATCTTTAAACTGAATTATGCATAATTTAAGAAAGTTGATAGTAAAAAAATTGATTCGTTGGGTGTGGTTAGAGAATGGTTCTACTGTACAGTATTATTTTAAATTTCTCCCTTTGAATACTCATCGCGCCCCCCCCAAACTACTTATTGCCCCCTTGATAGCGCAAATCGCCCACTTGGGGCAATCGCCCCCAGGTTGGGAACCACTAGTTTAGAGAACAGTGATACCTTTACGATTGGGATGGTTAGAGTTCTATTGTGTTTCAGTGTAATTATAAAAATTAAATATTGATTATAAAAAAGTCATAAAATACTTATTTTTCATAAAATAAGATATTTCTTGCTTGAAATACTGGTAGTATTGAGGATAGCTTAGTGATATTTTGAAAGCTTGGCGAAAACAACCGAAAAATGGAAATTCCCCTTCAAAGGATATCCCGGTTACCTTTTACCTCGTGAGAATCCATTTCAAAGGTGACAGAACACAAAATCTTTATTTGCTGCGAAACGAGGAGACATTTTGTTCCTTACTGAAACTCCCGTAAATTTATCCGATACAGGGTTTTTATGCTGATACAGGGTTTTTATGCTGATAAGAGAAAAAAAAAGGATTTGTATCAAGATTGTGTGTGAGTTAGCCGAAAACAAGTTTTATATAAATTTAAGTACTGCAAAGAAGAAACGTGAATATTTAACTTGCAACTTTTAGAGTTATATTTATTGAAGCAAATATTTATAATAAAATAATAATGAATGGTGGCTCAATTACGATGTTAATTTAGAATATTAAAAATTGGGTATTCTTATGAAATAGTTTTCGTCATAAAATCGACATTTTTTTATAAATATAAAAGGGAAACTCTCGTTCTAAACTAGTTAATTTAAACTTGCTTAAAATGTTTTCATATCGTAAGTTTTATTGATGTTTCTGAATTATGAGCATTTAAATAACACAAAAATACTGACTTATAATAAAATTATAATGGTGCAATAACTAAATAACTATGGCTTAGAAAGTGAAAAGAATTCCAAACGGTAGCAAGAAAAACTAATGATGTATTTACAAATAAAGCGGCGGTTTTAAACAATTTATAGGCATTTGCGTTATTAATTATGTATAGAAATAAATGATAAATTTATGGACAAAAATGAGTTATTAAACATCAAATGTAAGTTTTCTTAAAAATATTACACAAAAGATGTCCACTTTGTTTGATCCTTTTCAAGAAAGTAAAAAATGTACTATTTGCAATACATAAATATGTTAAGTATTGCCAAGAAATACAGTTGAAGTAGAAGTAAATAGATAAAAATATTCTACCAGTTTATTTTACGTGATTGCACATAAATGCAATTCATTTTATTGGAATACTCGAACAATAAATTAGTTTTCGTTAAGCTTATAAGCAAACCTTCAGACCCTAGGCATCGACTAATATTTCTCATTTCAACCGGTAATAAATTTCGAGCCACAACAAAAGCCGGGCGACAAACTGACGCCATCATTCAAGGGATAAGCACATTGGATTCAAGCCAAGCATTAGAACGGAAAATGACAAGAAAAAAAGTTCGAAACGGTGAAGGACCTCGTTCCAATGAAATCCAACTCCGAACTTGGAGGAAAGAGACAGAAATCGAAATAAAAGAGATAGAAACTTAAATTAATCCAAGTTGGGATAGAAATATAAATTTGTAAATAAAACGTGAATGAAAGGAATAAAAAATGTATCCACGTAACTGAAAACATCATTTTATTATCTTTTTTGAAAAGTAATACAAGATGGCGTGTGACAGGGCCAATGGCGCTTTGTTGTATGCGTTAAGACATCACTGTTGCCACATGTGACAAGAAAATAAATTGGTGGTAAGGCGGATTGAATTTTTGTACTGTCAATTTACTTTTAAAGGGGGAAAACGTATTAAACTATTTGGAATGCTTACAGTTTTTGAGATTAGATATTTTGGGGGTGAATTTTAAATCATCTTATATGTCTCTCTATATTAAAAAAAAGTAAGCTTTTTTGATCTGTACGGCGCAATTTTTGGAGTACAACTCCAATTTTTTTACTGAAGGTCTCAATTGGTTTAAGTGTCATGTCCACAAAATAATTAAAAAAAAATCCAATTAGTTTTTTAATTAAAAATTAAAAAGGGGCTTTTTTTGACTAAAATCGAAAAAAAAAATTGGTCTCTACGATTTTTCTGAATTTTTGGTATTTTGTAGACTTCTTATGTATGAACAAATTACTAATTACATGTATGTTCAATATATATTCGGTTTGTAAGTTATGGGTTTTTTTTATTTTATTTTTTGTTATTTACTGTCATGCTTTTTGATCTGTACGGCACAATTTTCACCAATTTTCTCCCATTTTTTTACTGAATGTGGAAAAGAGTATAGGTTTTTTGTCTGCAAAGCATTTTTTTAAAATTCAAATTAGTTTTTTTTTAATAAAAAATAGTTTGTAAAAGGGCAAAAAAGGCGTTTTTAGCCTACATTGAAATAAAAAAAAATTGGCTTCTACGATTTTTCTGAATTTTTAGTATTTTGTAGACTTCTTATGTATGAACAAATTGCTAATGCATGTATGTCCAATATATATCCGGTTTGTAAGTTATGGGTTTTTTTTATTTTATTTTTTGTTATTTACAGTCATGCTTTTTGATCTGTGCGGCACAATTTTCACCAATTTTCTCCCATTTTTTTACTGAATGTAGAAAAGAGTATAGGTTTTTTTGTCTGCAAGGCATTTTTTTAAAATTCAAATTAGTTTTTTTAATAAAAAATAGTTTGTAAAAGGGCAAAAAAGGCGTATTTAGCCTAAATTGAAATAAAAAAAAATTGGCTTCTACGATTTTTCTGAATTTTTAGTATTTTGTAGACTTCTTATTATGAACAAATTGCTAATTGCATATATACCCAATATATAGCCGGTTCGTAAGTTATGGGTACTTTATTTTTTTTTTTTTTGGAATTACAGTCATGATTTTTTAATCTCTACGACACAATTCTTATAGTACAACTCCAATTTTTTTTTAGAACGTAGAAAATGGTCCAAAATTTATCTCCACAAAATATTTTTAAAATATTCAAATTAGTTTTTTAATTAAAAAATAATAAAAAAGCCAAAAATTGCATTTTGCCTACCAAAATTTATAAGTTTTCAACCAAACCAAACATAGTGTTTCGAAAAATGTTTTATTGGTGTAATTTCACTTTAAATGATACCAAAAATGAAAACTTATATTTTTTTTTACAGTTGTAACTGTTATATGTGCTTTACAATAGTTTGAATTATATATTTTTTGTCATTATTGAGTCGCTGTAGTGATGGGTCGTTCCAGACGAGACGAGGACAAACTATGGCGAATAATTTCTTACCATTTGTTTAACGAATGGCAACACCATAATCGTAAACAAAAACAAACAGAGCGTTATTTTTTTAAATAAGTTGTTTCTTTATTGATCCAACGAGATTGATCCCCTACTCTCTTTTCACTTGGATAATGTCTGGAATAAGCGCCCCTAGGGACAGCAAAATCCAGCAAAACCACTACCCAACAACAACAACATAAGTTGTTTCTTTTGAAACTTTTCAAGGCGTTTTTTAAATGTTTACGTTACTTTTATTTTCAGAGTGTGTGTTTTAACTGATTTTATTTTTCTAAATTGTTACGCTCACGGCACTGATGATTATTTTGAGAAGTGGTTGGTTTTGGTTCATAGTAATTAATAGTGAAGTGAATCTTTTCTTATGTCTTTGTTGTCGACTACAAGAAGTAAGTATACCAAATCTTTTCGACGGTGAGTTGTTGGCATCATAGCTTAGGTATTGGTGCGAGTTATACTGTCGTATCTGCTTTAATAAAGGTGTAAGCTGCAGAAAATTTGTAATATAAAATCTAAGAATGTAGTCTGGTACAACCACGAATGTATACCAATTCTAGAGATTAGCTGTCGTGCTTATTTTACACCCTGGGCTTAACAGTAAAAAGTTTTTTCGTCCCTGTGTATAGCACATTCGTAATTTAGTCATTTGACCGACGATAAATGTATCATGGAGGATCTGGCAATAGCTTCGCAGTCTTGTTTTCATTTTTCTTGAATTACTTTTGTTTTGGTAGGTTGGTTGGTCGAGATATATTCAGGTTTTTTTCGGTGACCAAGCACACTAACCTGAATATAAATAACTTTGGTCTGCAAAACAAAAGTAATTCGAGAAAATGAAGGCGAGACTGTGAAGCTGTTGCCAGATCCTCCGTGAAACAACCCCATTTATTTATTACACTAATATTGCGTGCAAAATACTTCTGACGGCTAATTAATGTTGAAAAGTTTTGACCAAAAAGTAGGATTTTACCTGTAATTCCATTAATTTTCAAATAAAATTATAATTTCTGTACTTTATGTTGTCATATGAATATATTTGTACTCATTTACGCGAAAGTTATAGGTAGGTACTTTTGGTTCGTCGAACTAACCTCTTGCGTTACATAATTCGGGTTTTCAATTATTTAAAATTTGAATCTGTAGCCAGTCTGTTCTTTTCCTCTGAAAAAAAAAATACAAATAATACATTCTGAAATTTCCTAATTTGAAAAAAAAAGTTTCTGGAGCTGCTGGGCTCGGGTTCGAATCCCGGCAAAGGCATGGATGGTTGTGTTTGTCAATAAATGGGGGGGGGGTTGTTATTTGTCTATGTGTTTGTGTCGTCCTTTGTGTGTCTCTTGCGACTGTCTCTTCTGGCGAGCTGGGTAATGGGCTATAAAGCCTACAATCTCCCTTCTAGAGGGCGCAATCACTGTCGTATCTGCTTTAATAAAGGTGTAAGCTGCAGAAAATTTGTAATACAAAATCTAAGAATGTAGTCTGGTACAACCACGAATGTATACCAATTCTAGAGATTAGCTGTCGTGCTTATTTTACACACTGGGCTTAACAGTAAAAAGTTTTTTCGTCCCTGTGTATAGCACATTCGTAATTTAGTCATTTGACCAGGGCCGGATTTAAAGATTTGCCGCCTGTAGGCTACGATCGATTTGCACCCATATACCACCCGATATAATCGTTGTGACTATTTTTTTCTTTTTACATATTAGAATTATCTATGTACCTTTACACTCTAAATCGAAAGTGAAATAATAGGCAAATTTTTTAAACTTTTCTACTATTTTTCTTTCAACTACCGGACTAGGGTGAGAGCGTGCAATTACCATATTTACTACTAAATATTAATACAATATATACGTTTAAAATTTACGCAATAATGTAAATTATTTGTTTTCTTTCTTAAAAATATTAGTATCATTATAATATTTTTTATGCCGAATTCCGCTTTAATTGGTAGTAAAATTTGCCGCCCCCGAAAATTTGCCGCTCTAGGCTGCAGCCTACTTAGCCTATTTAGAAATCCGGTCCTGCATTTGACCGACGATAAATGTATCATGGAGGATCTGGCAATAGCTTCGCAGTCTTGTTTTCATTTTTCTTGAATTACTTTTGTTTTGGTAGGTTCGTTGGTCGAGATATATTCAGGTTTTTTTCAATGACCAAGCACACTAACCTGAATATAAATAACTTTGGTCTGCAAAACAAAAGTAATTCGAGAAAATGAAGGCGAGACTGTGAAGCTGTTGCCAGATCCTCCGTGAAACAACCCCATTTATTTATTACACTAATATTGCGTGCAAAATACTTCTGACGGCTAATTAATGTTGAAAAGTTTTGACCAAAAAGTAGGATTTTACCTGTAATTCCATTAATTTTCAAGAATTTTACTGATAACATTAATTCTTTATTATCCAAAGTAAAAGGAAAATGTGCTTTAATTAAAACCATCTTTGTGGTCCGGTGCTTGGAAAAAATTATTCGAATCACTCATTAAAAAGTGGCTAAATTTTTTACCAGACCCTAAAGTAGGAATTTACCTACAGTTTATGTCGACAACTCCAATTTTTTTACTGAAGGTCTCAATCGGTATAAGTGTCAGGTCCACAAAGTGTATGGTGGCCAGCCATGTCTATTCACTAGCGGTTTTTAAGGCATTGAAGTAGAAATTGAAATGTAACGTGGGTAAAGTTTGGTTTGCTTTTTATTTTAGTGTTTGGTTTTTCTTTACGGCCTCGAGGATTTGGTACCAGTGCGCAATCTACTAGCTTGCGAGCCTAGGGGCGAAGCCCCTACGAAGATTGCACAGCAATCCAAGGGTGCGAACCGAGTTATTACTCGCTTGCGAGCCTAGGGGCGAAGCCCCTACGATGAGATTGCGCAGCAATTGAAGGGTGCGAGCCGAGTTATTACTCGCTTGCGAGCCTAGAGGCGAAGCCCCCCTACGATGAGATTGCACAGTAATCCAAGGGTGCAAGCTTGGGAGCTGAGAGAGATTGGGCAGCGGGCGAAGCCCCCTACCGGTCTCAAAATTCTCAAAACTAAACTGTATTTGTTAAAAGTTCACCATCTTTAACCGCAACCAGGTGTTTACCTCTTTGTCTGTGCAAGCCAATCTTGGCGCGCGTATCGCCCGATTTGGCGACCAGATCTTACAGATGATCATTCCTGCATTGGCAGTATCCTTTTAATAGTCTTGCATGTTTCTTTGTGGAGCAAACAAAGAGAAATTGCGTAGCAATTCTCGGGGATTGTCGAAAGGTAGCGAGCAGGGGGCGAAGCCCCCTGCCGGCCGCGAAGCGGCCAATGGAATTGCGCAGCAATTCCGGGGGTTGGCGAGCGATAGCGAGCAGGGGGCGTAGCCCCCTAGTTTATAAAAAAAAAGTTAACTTTTTTCTAAATGCCTTCAAAATATTTGCAGTATCAATATTTAAAAATAAAATAGTCATATTTGTAGATTTAGTTCCAAATTGGTAACTGGAAGATTTGTTTGGCAGTTAAGAACATCAATAAAATTCATCTTGTGTTAAAAAGAAAAATATCATATAAAATTGATTTAAATTAATTTATAGCATAATGATTTGTATATTCTCACTTTAAATTTTGAATTATTGTACATTTTACATTCAAAAAACTTGGGAATTAAAAATAAAACAGTAAAAATCAATTAAAAAAACATCGGTGTAATTGACAGGGTACTTAATTCACAAGCTTTAAAAACATTAAATAAAATGTGAGAGTACCATAATTTGTTCATTGTTACACAAATACAGAACGACCAAAAATACAAGCGATTTGTGAATTCTTTCTTATAAAGATGTGGAATTTTTCTGTGTTCTCAGAGTTCATGTGTAATCCAAGAAAAAAAGAAGTCCAAAAAAGATAAAGCAAAAATGTAGAAGCTTAATTGGAACTGGCGCGTCGTTTAGTAGTTGTTCTTATGTAATGAAACAGTAAAAATTTTGAACAAATACGCTACTCAATTAAACAAATAGAAATATATCGTAACTTTCTGAACTTAAATTGTAAATTGATGTTGATCTGATAGAACTTTGAGTTGACACTCAAATTAGGTGTAGGATGCCTCCGTCGCTCTGTTTTATGAAAATATATAGGAATAAAAAAAATATGATTTTTTCTTTCTTAACACTCATAAAAACTGCCGAGTATTGCAAGCCAAATGTAAATGGAAATGTTTAAAAATCCTTCAAGTTATATAGAAGTTCTGTGAAAACTAAATATTTTTTCCCCGAGAATTTTGGTTAAATACTTAATCTCACATCAAATGTAACCTTCTTAAAGCTCTGGATAAATATGTATAGTGGGTTTCTCTGCTTATTTTTTTATATCCCATATTTGTTTAGAAGAATTAAGTATTTTAGTATTTTTAAAGAATAGTTTCAAACACCACTTGAAATGAATAATGTGTAATAACAATAGAAATATAAAAATACTGTTAGGGAAAATACGGCATTAACTATGAAAAATGCCAGATCGAACGCTCGGAAGGACTATTATAAGGTAAATAATTCTTATTTTAGTAAAGATGTGAAATTTTATATTTTGATACGTACTTAACTCATGGGACCAACCAAAAGCCGCCCCGCTGGCGCAATCGTTAGGATGCTAGCCCTTGGAGCTGCAGGGGTCGGGTTCAAATCCCGGTCAGGCATGGATGTTTGTGACCTTCAATAAATGTTGTTATTTGTCTATGTGTTTGCTTTGCAATTTCTTTGTGTGTCTCTTGTGCTTGTAAAAACTCCTTCTATGTCTGTCCCACTTGACGAAAGCTTATAAGCGGTTCTCTGAAGAAGCACACAAGCTGGAATATGTGTGTATCTACCATACCATACCATACCATACCAAACAAAAACAACCATAAAATAAATGTAGTTCTCCATCATATCCAAAAAATGGCTTTTTAGTTTTAATACAAGGGAAATAATAAAAACAAGATTTCACGAGAAACGCAACCCATTTTTCGAACTGTCACGAGCCGTTGAGAAGTACTCGTTCACGTTCGTAACAAATGAAAAATGGTTCCTCGAAGTAATAAAAAGCCCAACAAAATTAAAACGACAGTTACTAAACACAATTTATACCCTCCACTGAAGCAGGGCTTTCGAACACTATCTTTAAGTCTTCAATGTCGTTTTTCGAGAACTTTTTTGACAGATAAATATATTGCAGATAACACCTCGGGATCCTTTAAACGCTGGGAAATGTTGTAAATGCTTGAAAGACTGGTGTTTGATGTAGTTTTTTTTTAAAGTAAAATAATGAACTTCAGACATTTTGACAATATTTGATTGGACTTTATTTTTTTTTCATTTACTGAATATATTGTGGCTACTGCTTATAAAAATTTTCTAAGCAGTAAACTCTTTTTTAAAAGAGGAATTTATTTGTAAATTGAAGAGCGAAATCTGACATGTTAAACAAATATGTTGTTGTGTTGATATTTTCATCTTTTTACAGTAAGAAAATGCCGGTAGAAATTGAAATCATCATAAGTATTACACAATTCATTCGCAATTTTATTTAATAAAAAGTTATTTTTATAATGAAATTTATCATATGAATCTATAGATAAATAAACTTCGAAATTTAAAAATATAATACTCATTTTAATTTTATGTTACAATTTTAATTATGTTTTTATAAACTTAATAATCTATAGACAATAAGAGACAATGTTCTATTAAAGTGATTCACTTATGAAAATACAATTTGACATAATCCATGTTCATTCCTAAAATATCAATTTAATTGAGACTTCTTTTGAAACTTTATATTTCGTATTACTTTTATAATACTAAAATAGTAAACAAGTGAAGTAATAAAACAATGTGCTGATTGCAAAAATAAAATAGATTTATAAATTATTACTTTAGAAGTTTGTATTTCATGAAAGATAATTCTTAGATTATAACAGATCATAGTACAGATTGGTATTAAAGAAGAAATCCAATTTATTCAAATTAGAAGAGATGAACCAGTTTGATAAATTATTGATGCACTATGTTAAAATATGGGCGAATATATCGTGGCTATTACATTATTAAAACATATTTCCAACAGAATATTTTTATAGTATTGCATATAAGTATTACGTTTATCACCTTTTAGAGTGAAAGAATACTTCTTCAGTGTTTACATAGAATATAAATGAAATATTAGAGGGAGAAGGAAAGATTGGCATAAAAATAAACACAATGTAAATTTATTTGAACAGGAAGAGATGAAACAATTTTTTGGTTATAGAGATACCCTTGTAAAAATAAACATGAAAATAACTTTGGGTTAAAATTTATACAAATAATCTTATTAATAATTTAACGTTTATAAAAGATGTTTGTGAATTTGATATATATTAACATTTAATAGCATAAGCAATTGAGTTTTTTGTGTTTGCGGAATAAAATTAGATAACATAAAATTAGAAAAAAATTCAAATTACTTAAATTATGTTAACTTATACTTACTTAATTAAGATTTGGTGAACATTTAAACTTTTATAATGTGACTGGATCCTAAAACATTGCCTAAAAATTATCATTAAAAGAGTAAGCATAAAATTTTTTAAATTGATATTTTCTTATGTAACCTTTCCTACTCTATATTTAATATACGATGACACTTGTAACTTTTTCTTAAAAGTTTTTCTTCTTCTGAAATATTTATTAATGAAAATTTATCTTTTACTTAAAGTAATCCGAAATATTTAAAAAGTATTTTTAAATAGAAGTATAATACAACGTATAACGTTTAAAAAAAACGTAGTCGATTATCGGGAATTTATTCCGAAGGCGTTCTAAATCTTCTTCATAGTTCTGATCCTTTTTGAAAAGTTTGTGAACTTCTATTCTTTTTTTCAGTGTCGTGTTGTCTTTCAAATAATAATTATGTTTTATTTCTTTGTGTTCTCAAGGGATGCACTATCAGTTAGCCTCCAAGTGCTAGAGTTCTTTGGATAACGTTGTATCTTTATTGATAGACTTTGTACAACTGTCCTTGAAATGTATTCAATATTTATGAAAGTATAAAACAGATTTTTCTTTTGCTATTAAAACTTACATTTTTTATTTGAATCTTATGCTAACACAATTGAATTCGTATTCCAAAGGTAAAAAGCAGGCACATTAGGAGTTATTCGGAAAATTTACCAAATGAAAGTGCTAATTTGGCAAAGTTTCAACCTTAAGCCCAGTGTAATCAGAGTTTAACCTTCTTCTGAATCCGAATTCGCGTTTTTTTTGCATTGGTGCCAATTTTTTTATTTGATAGCGAATTAAAACTGCATAGGATTTGGTTAGATTTCGTTATAGAAGTTTCTTTATTGGCCCAAAATGTTTGAAAAGAGTTTATTGTAAATAATTACTTGCATTAAATCCAAATTTTCGACACATTAAGCCGCTTCTTTGAGCTCTTAAAGGTTTATTTAGATTTTTTTTTTAGTTTTGGGAATTAATAATATACAGATTTTGATTATCAACACAAAATTCTAAAACAAATGAACTAAAAGTTATAGCCTCTTGTCACACCAACACAGCCAAGTGTGGAAGTAGCATAGAAGTGAAAAGGGATTTCGGGAAAACTGGATAAGCTTCAACTTTTCCGGATGACATCCTGGACATTCACGAAGTGTCGTTGAAGTTCCTGCTGTGTCTAGAGGATTGCGCGGAGACAGTTACAGTTGCGGAATCGATAGCTACCAATTAAGAGAGGGGCTTTAGGTATTTTCACGGGAGACATTGACAACGAAGAGGTTGCTTCTGTCTTAAGGGACATAAGAACGATAATTGCTTTTTCTTGTTAGTATATTTTTACAAAATTCTTTAAAATAAAAGTTCGATTGAACATTTAAAATCGATTTACTTATAAGTTTACCGGATATTCATTTTATTGTATTTTTAGAAGGTTCAGGGAAAATGAAGTGCACAGGTTATATTACGTATATTTTGTGATAAAAGACTAAAGATTTAGTGAATAAAATCAAATATCAATTTTTTGTTCATTCAAAATCTATCAGCAAGTCTTTTGCGTGTATTAAAATTGTAAATAAACACTTTCACGTAATTTACGAACGAAGAAAAGCTTTAGTTTAATTTAAAAGAAAAGTTTGTACAACATAAGCATGATAAGCATGTTTGTAAGAAAGCATGATAATGTTCAAAACCAATATAACTACTAAACTGAAAACAATACCTCTGCCTGAAGCGGTAGTCTCGTGAAGTGAATCATGCCCATTGCTAGGAAACCCATTTAACGCTACTATTAACATTTTAAGCTATCGGTATTTGCTTTTTGCGGGTGACGTATTTTCTTCTAGCATTCTTTCCTGCTCCTCCTTTAAACGGAGCACCGATTAGTGTTTTGTTTTCACGTGACACTAATTTACCAATCGGGACTCAAGAAATAAATTATTTTCATTTATAATTTCTGCTGCTACACTCAAGACCTGAAACATGCCCATTGATTCCAAATATTTTGAAATACAAGACTGACAAATCAAATATAGACATAATTATAAGAACGTGCAAATTCAGGTGTTATCGTTTTTGTTGAAAGATGATTTAAGTTTAGGAGTTATTGAGTTAAGAATTTCCTTTATCATCATCCTTATTCCAATCTGTTATAAATTATACAAAAGATTAATTGTAAGTTCGTTTATGCAGACAAATCAAGGCATACGAAATGAATGGATTTGTCGTTATATAATTATATATTCAACATGCTAATAGATTGAAGATTAAACAATTATGACATCATAAAATTGTTGTTGTTTTCATGTCCAGGGATAGACATTTAGAAGTTAAGAACTAAATAATAGTTATGAAATTCCCTCGAAGGTATTAATCAATACATTTGTTAATAAAGGTTCATTAGCGGCGTGCATGATTTCCCGCGATTGGTTCCTGTCGATGGCTTGCGTTGAACTTCTGTTTAGTTTTCAGATTGAGCATATACGATCTTATGTTGTCCGATGAATCCTCATGCATTTAAAATGACCTATTCTTTGTTTGAAAATTTTGGATGCAATTATTATGAGTAATATGATTATAAAAATATTAATAAAATGAAATGTCTAAATAAAAGAAAATCGATAGCATTGGTCTCTGAAAAAAAAAATACCTATACCGTGCTCGTAAGCTTTGGGGTTCGGTAAGATCCTGCAATATGAAATGATTAGTATATGCTTAATTAAATTCATTTTGAAACACTGGTGAAATTTAACCAAATTGAATTTTCCAATACAAGAAATTCGTAATCAAATTATTTGCGTCATATATTTTTTTTGTTAAAATATAATTTTGATTTGTTAACGCATATATACTTGAAGTTTAAAAACTAATTTACTTGATATGACTTCTGATAACGAGTCAGTACCATTTGAGGAAAATGTCATTTCTTATTAAAAAGATAACATGAACTAGTCAAAGAAATCTGGAGTACATAGCAAGAATGAAAATTCTCTTTTAATAAGCACATCCGATCTCAATTTTAACAGCGTCCATGAGCTGTCAGCTGTAATAAAGTGCTTTACCAGCTTTGTTCTTTAGCTACTTCTTATTATTACACGTTCATTTTTTCCTCGACAAAAACGATTCATGAATAAAATTTTCCAATCAGTGGAGCAAGATGGAGAAAAACTTCCGTTTCATATTAATATTCTTTTTTAGTTTTTGTTCCATTTGTGCTCCATTTCGAACGATGTATTTTCTGCTTCATTGATTGGACCCTTGGGACTTCTACACATCACGACTACCGTGTGGTAAAATTCTAACCAACTATTGCCTGTTTATTATAAGGTAACCTATTTTATGCTGAAAATGTGAATCTGAATTGGCTAATCTTTAACTTAGTCAGTATGCACCCCGTTATTTAAAAATATACCTGTCAACAATAAATGCAAAATTTTAAGTTTAAACTGTTATGTTTAATTGGAGGCAGCGGTACATACTCACGCTATGTGACCGGAACATTGCCCAGTTTACCTGAAAGTATATATAGTGATTTTTCCCCAAGAGGGCAGCGTCTTGATTGTAACGGACGTTGCGATTGCGATGAATAGCAAATCCAGGCTAAATGAAAGGTCATTGCCGGTCCTCCTTCACAATAAATAATTGAAATATTAGTGTATATAAATTAATGTATAAGATATTTAGCGAATTCGTAGTGCATTTTCTTTTGTTAATCGTGATTTATTTGAGATGCCCAGAAAGCGCACATTAAGACGACGCGTAACATAACCTCATAGCTCATCACTGGTGGCATTCAAGTGGTGCAATAATGCTGACAACCCACATAAAATTAAACGGCAACTAGATCTCTGTATTTGGTATTTTAAAATGTAGTAAGTATTCAGATTTTTACTACTAACAAAACTAATAATTTCTTAAAGTCTGTATTAATATATATTTTTCAAATCATAGATAAGAGATTTAAATTTCTGTTCTTCTTTACTTATGTTACTTCTAATTATGCTGTGAGCATATGAGTTCCAAACTGTTTGAAATAAACTTTTAAGCAAGGGTTACTTCTCACGTATACTTATAATATATAAGTCTGTTACCTTTTACAATATACTATATAAGTAAAAAAAATTGTTTGACTAATGTATTTTCTAAAGCTTTGTCAAATTGAAATTTTAGCAGAATTGTATCGTAAGAAATAAATAAGTCAGAATTGGAAGAATAATAAGGAGATACAAAGGGACTTTGTATTTTAATTACAGATTATTGGTCCCACTAGTTCTGTCCCTTCTTTTTTACTCATGGATTGCAAAACGAAAGACATGAGTTATATAATGATAAAGGATTGGATTATTTTTGATATTGGCTTCATTTGGTATTTTATATTTCAAATGCTAAAAGAGTTTTAAAAATATTTATTCCGTATTATAGTTAAGTTATTAAAGCTACTTGTTTGTAGAGATTCTTATTAACTAAAAGCAATTCTTCAGTAAACACATAATTTTCCAAAATGTAGCAAATAACTACATCGAAAATTCTACATAATCAACTATACAAACAATTTTAATTATTTTTATTTTATGACAAATTTCTTAACATTTTTAACTCATTCATAGTTATTTATGCAGCTAGTGTGAGAAGTAGAAAATCTTTTTAAACGAAGAAAATATATTTACGCTTTTAAAAAAATTATTTCTGACGTATTGTCGTCAATTTTTTTAAAAAATCACTTTCAATAAGTATATATTGGCATTGAAAATTAAACTGCAAAGAGTAAATTCTGTGTAGAAATAAAAACGAAACCGTCAATCCAATTCAAATAATGAATATTCCACCAATCAGATGGTCTCATTTACCTTATCGTACTTTTAAATTTTAAATTCGATTTTATTAAAACATCATTTTTGCCATGAGTATTGAAGTGAAAAGAGTTTTTTTTTTGTACGGGATAGTAAAATAAACAATATTAAACTATTTTAAAACAAATTCTATCACTTTATAATATTGTTATTGGAGCACGTGTTAGCAATCATATGAATTATTTATGGAACGAAATGATTTGGATGTAAACGTTAAAGCTTAAAAAGTGATACTTTATCGTAAGTTTAACAAGTAATTAAAGATGAAATAATAAAATGCATAAAAGCAGTCTTTCCATAAAAACAGTTTTAAGTGCGTAAAGGGTTTTATTAATTATTTGGCAGAACAATTTTTTTAAACATTAAACAACAAAAAATTAACAAGCACACCTTATTTTTAATTAAACTGCATTTTTCAATTTTTTTTACCTTCAATTAATGAAATTTTCTAAAATACTGAATAATTGAAACACCTATGAGACACAGACGTATAATTCCGCCAAATATAGCCAGATTTTCCATGGACCCCAATAATTGTTTTAAACTTATTAATTTTTAATTCAATTACAGTTAAACATGATCGGAGTATTGAAGATTTTCAAACATATTCCCTACATCATTTGAGTTTTTAAAAAATTAAACAATTTAATTAGCGATACCAAAATTTATATTTAAAACTCCCTTAGTGAAAGAAATTTTACACCTTCTAAAGCTTATCCCCTCACAGAGTCCAATTCAGGAAATATTATAAACTAAAATAGTTAAATTGAGCTGGTTGCTATTCATAACTAAGTTTTTGTACATTTATGAATTAAATATATGATGCTAAAGAGCCTTAAGTTTGTTAAGGTTTGTTTGTTAATTAATTTTGAAAATTCTCGGAAGCAAAACTCCTTTAAAAGTAAACTAGCGTTTTCTGTGATAATTTGCCTTAGAGTAAAGTAAACATATTAAATTATAAATTAAAAACTTTCAACGTTTTAAATATAATATCTATCGATCAATCGAAGTAAGGAATTAATACGAAAAATGTCAATGAACTTCATATGGGATTGTGAGCAAGTCTCATATATTACAAATGTTATTATTAAAAAGCATTTCTACAAAGCACTCTTGAGTATTAACGCAAAAGGTTTTGGTTATTTATTAACTAGCAATGGCTGGAGAATGATTAAGAAAATCCAATTGCAGTACTTTTTTTTCAAGTTGACAAACTAGTGAGAGTGGTGCCTACCTATACAAATCTGGATAGTAATATTGAATTTTTAGTTGGAACGTTTTCAGCATGGTTCGTCTCTTTATTACTAATACCAATATAAGCATGTCGTTCTTATAAGTAAGTTTTTCTCTAAGTAACAATAGGAGAATGTTTGTATGCTACAGTTTAAACAAAAGTAAATCACCTCCTGACGTCACTTAATTAATTTTTTTTATTAAAATTTGAAATAAGGTTAGCTATTTTTTTAAATTAAAAACTTGCAAAACAAACTAATATACATAAAATACCAGATTCAACCCACAAACGCACGTTTTAAAAACAAATAAATACTAAATCGTTTTTAAATCAATTAAAAATTTCTTCATTTTCTTCAAACAACAATGGTCTTAGATAAAAGTACAATAGCTCATATGCAGAGTGAAAATTAAAGACAGTAAAAAAAAAAAACTGATGACACAAACAAGTTCAGTAATTTTAAATTAACTGCGAAAGTTCTCCCTTTTAAATTTAATTTTCCCTTTAATGTTGCAAATAATATCCAAAACTAGCTTTTACGGGTTTTGAAAATGGCTCAGGTACTTGGGTTAATCGAAAAGTAGCAAAAACCATTTTAATTAAGATTCTCATTTAAATTAAGATTTTCTTTATTGTTCGCTCATTTGTTTCCAGACAACCATAAAGAGAATATTACTTAACCGGCGAAACCGGCTTCTTTTCGTTTTTTTTTACTGTTCGGCAGAAAATTAAACTGACTCAGAAAATAATTATTATTTTAATTAAATACTAAACTAGCTCGATTTCTTTGTATTTTAGTGAGGGGGTCATTTGTTATCTAGCTATTTTCCACAATAACAAGCCCGTTGTTTATAAAAATCTCGAAATTTATTATAGAGACAAATTGCTAAACAATGAATAAACTAATTGAAAATTAGCAAACATAACCAGGTCATAAAATTATGTTTTCTCATAATTAATGTTTTTGATATTTTCATGCAACACTGTTTTAATAAATATTGATTTTCTGGGAAACATTTTAATTTTTCTCTCAAAAGAGATAAATTCTCACTCTCGCGTCTTTTTATTATAATTTGCTAACAATTTATCGAATAATTTCAAATGTGTTGCAACTTTAGTTTTTTAAAACAAGTTAAAATTAATGTCTACTATACATTTAAAAATAGTTCAAGTGTTTCAAATAAAATAACAAATACTTTGATTATTTTAAGAACTATGCTAACAGGTTTGTTTCTACATTTAAGCTAGCTATTGAAAGATTAATGAGTTTTGAGTATTATTCTAATCTCGTATTATACAAATAAGTTGTGAAACATTTAAAAAAATATATTTTTTTTACATCTAATTGTTATTATTGTTATTTTCTTAATAATTGAGTTTCTTGTTGGCGTTATTTATTTCTTTAGAAATCCATTAGCTATTTTATTAAAAATATTAAGTATCGCGGTTTTTAATCTTTCGTTTTTAAGCTTTATTTCTATAGAAAAAATGAATTAATTAACAGTGGGTGAATAATTTAAACAATTAATGGACCAAAAAAATCTCCCTCAAAAGATTATATGCAAATTTCAGGCGACAAAATCTCACCCTTTTTTACTGAGAACATACATAAAAAAATCCATTACCTCAAACCTACTTAGTGGACCATTTAACAAATAAATAGCTCTCACTAAAACCCTTCCACGTTTTAAGGAAAAAATACAAGCATCCAGATAAGAAATTCCTAATACCCAGTCATAAAAACTAAGAACAAAGCGACAAAGTATACGGGGGAAAGGGGGTTGAAATACTGGGGGAGATGATTAAGAAGGCCCGGCGTCACACTGGGTATTTTAATCAGATGGAAAAAGTACATCAACTTTGATTATTTGAATTGATGCCAGGTTTGCGGAGTGCGTTATTAAAAGCTTCTTATCGTCTGCTGAAACATGACGTCCTCCCACTCATTCAATTGGGATTCGTAAAAAATAATGGAGGATCGATGGTTATGTTGATGATCGCTGAATTTAAATCGTTTAAATTTCGAATAATCTTTTACGGCGTCGGAGGTTTTTTTATCAGGAAAAGGCGATAAGAAAAGATGAGAATCTTTTAAATTCATTGTAGCTTTGTCTTTTTTATTATTGACTTAAAAATAAGATAAATTGAAATAAAAGTATTTAACAAGCATTCAGTTATTTAAAAGAGTATGTTCTTGTATGAAATTAAATTCCTTTATAGAACAATGAAGCTCTAAGTTTAATTTATTATAGGCACATACATGCATTATATACTACTTTAAATAGTATGAATTTTTCAATGAAACTTAAAATGTTTTGGTATAAATTGGATAATTATTGCAAGATTGAAGGTGGGAATTATTAAGAAGGAACGTTTTTATTTCATTTCCAAATTTACAAATGATAAAAATAACGTATAAATATAGAAAAGAGTGTATCAAAGCAAATACAAAAAAAATCATAAACATGTTTATAATTCTTCTTTTGTATTTAATGCTCTCGCGGACGCTACAAATAAACAGCCGGAAAAGTTCAAGATAACCTAACCACGTTTGATTAGTTTTAAAATGATGTTTAATTTATCTTATGCCCTTAATGAATATCTTTTTATAAAATAAAACTACGTCATTTTTTTTTTAATTTCCAGTTTTTATTCAATTGTTAAAAAATAAGCTCGAGGTTTCGCCATATTATAAGTTCTTAGTAGTTACAATGTAATGGAAAATGCTTTATCATGTTTTTGGAGTTACGGTAAACTATTATTCAGGTTTTTGTTAGAAAGCGTCTATACGTTTTAACTGTATCACTACGTCTAAGACTACGAATTCCATATATAGATGAACAATATTAAAATAATTATTTTTTACTCAAAATTATAGAAAATTTTTAGCACCTTTCCATACAACAATAAATTTTTTTTAGTGGAACCTTATGTAAGAATTCCTTAAAAAATATAAGATCTTCTTTCAGACATTTCTTACCTCAATTCGGTATAAGATGCTGAAACATTTCTTTCAAATCCATTAGAAGATGAATTCTTATAAAGTTATCCCACCTAAAATTAAAACAAAAAATAAATGTTTTCTAAAATGCTGATGTTATTTTTGTTATGGGTATTTTTTAACTATTATTATAAGTTCATATTGCACAAAAATGGACCAGGGATTTAGTGGTAGTGCTTTGTTGACATTATCATTTGCCACGCCACAGAACCGGGGATCAAATCCCGGATTGAGCGCGGTTGACCCACTCTTCATCCCTTGAGTGGGTTAATAAAATTTTCCATATGCCCTAGCGCACAAGAGCCTTAGGTCACGAAAGCTGAAATGGGCATACTGCAGACCTTGGCCCGGTAATGGGCTGTTGCGCCGAGGAGTTAAGTTTTATTACACAAAAATATTGATCGAGTTATTTTTGGAAAAGTCTGATACAATAAAGTCTAATACAATTTGACATCCTGAGAGCCATAAAAAAATAACTATCTTTATAACACACATGATACGCGTACATGTGTATGTGTAACTCTAAGATATTGTAAAATTTATGTGTCGATGTCATGATCGTTGGTGTAGAGAGTGTTAAGGAATCGTTTAAAGCAGCCTAAAACCAGCTCATAAATTGAAGAAGAAGCCAAGTAATTGGCTCTACGTATCTGGCATCAGTAGTGTTTTCTTAACTTTATGAAGGCCATCCAGTATATACGATAAGTAGTTGGTTAATGGGGGATAAATTTATTTTGCAATTCAGATTATATGCTTACTTTTTCCGTGTTCATTGCAATGCAGTGGATACTTCATGTTTGAGACATTCTTAAAAAACTACTAATGATATAAAATACATAATTTAATTTCGTTAAAATAATAATAACTAAAATCAAATAGTTGTCACTCACAAGCTATCGCCCCGAAACAAGCACTACTATCAATGGATGACGTTTTACATTTGAATTAATTTTAAAGGCATACCAAACTTTTAAATAATTTAAAACAGTAAAATTGATTCTGGCAGCTTCAGTCCGGGCTCATTCTCATTGTTCTTGGTTGTGGGGTGCACCATGATGCTAAAATTAGCATCGATAAATAATGCATTAACCGTAACACGTGTAGCTAAATTATTGGGCCTCATTTAGAGCAGATTGCTTGTGGGTGGACCCAGACGTTTGTCTCGACCGGCTGGGCATGAAAGGGGACTCTAAAATTAAGAACCAAAGTTACTTCTTTAAGCTATTACGTATTAAAAAGGGTTAAGAGGAGGAGTTTGTTATGAATGCGCATTGTATTTTAAAGATAATTAACTAATGTATTTAAAGCCGAATAAAATATTGCTTTTGAAATATTTTGGAAAACTTTTCGCAAGAGAAAGTTTGTCGATTTTTTTTTGCTAGCAAAACATAAATTTCTAGAAAAATGTATAATAAAAAGGTTTTTTTTCATTTTCTTGCATCAAGTATAAACAAATAACAAAAAACCATCAAAAAATTTCAAAAAGGAAGATTTTTTGTGAGTCGAATGATTTTGGTGCAGACAAATGATCCATGAAGTTAAAAATAATTATTGTTTAAAAAAATTTATGCCTTTCTTTCATTTTACGTTTTGGTTTAAATTATAATATTGGGCTAATGAAAACTAACTACTCAATGAAACTAACATTTACACTACAACCCTTTGCATAATTGTGTCATTATTTAAACATTTACCTTTTTAAATGAAATTATGTTTAAATTCTTTGATACTGTATTTAAAATTAATTAACAAAAATATCAAACATAAAACTTAAATCAGTTCTAAAATCCTAGGTAGTAAAATGTTTTTGTGTAGCCCCAGCGTTGTTTATTTAAACATATATTCCTTGAAAAAATGTTGTATATTAACTCAGATATCCAAATAAATAACTTTATTCTCAGTTGCAAATTGCAATATCAAAAATTATTTTCTACAAATACTCTATTTTACAATTATTATCTAGTTTTAATGTGGTGCAGAAGAATACGTAAGAATTATTAAAATGCATTTAAAATATGAAATTTGTCATTTGGTAAAAAAAAATATCATCACAAATTTAAATTAGTTCAAATCAAAAACCCCCAATCAAAGTATTTTTAAAACAAACTCTATTTTCTAAGAGCAGAAAGTCTGACAGATTAAAAGAATGTTCCTTTAAAAATAAAGACCCTAAAAATTCCCTTCAGCTACTGACAATCCCGTGATGGATCGTTGCCATTCACACAAAAGAAATTTGACGAAAAAACTGTATATATAAAGAAGAAAAAGTAAATCCATTTTTTTTTTTATCCCGAGTGGCATTATTTAAGATTTTTCTTTATTCCTGGCGTGACCTAAATATCAGACAATGAATGCAAGCACCGAAAGTGTTTTTGACACAAACATCCATCCGACTTGCCGATATTTTTAATATTTTCCGATATTGGGTTCCGGTTTGAGACGAATTATCGTTATAATAACGTTAAGTATCTTTATTTGCTTATTTGTTGGCGTCAACATATCTTTTTTTTCTGAAAAAAAAAAAGACTGGAAGTAACAAAAATGTTTTGTCAGATGATATGTAACTAGATAAGAATGGATTTAACTCATGCCTTTATTTACGAGGTAAAGTTTTTTTTTTTTTTATCCTTACGTTAGAAAAGAGTGAAAGTTTTATTTTGAATTAGCAAGCTATTGTTATATTTTTTTTATCGAAATTATCTTTTTACAATAACGAAATGTTGTAAGATTTTTTTATTTAGAATAATAACCAATTAAATATATTTTTAAAACGGTATTTATCTTTTAAAACCAATTGCATCTCTAATTTCAAACATTGTTTTTGTATTTGTGCAAAAATCAATATACTTGATAAAATCAACTATAACATTATGAAAATTAAAATGGGGATTTTTATTTTTTGTTTCATTTAATTAAATGAATTAATGATTATGAACTAAAAATAAAAACTCGAAAAATATCATTTGTATTTTGATATGTACTAAACAGTTATTATTTAATTAAAAAATGACATCATTGTAATAAGTTGGAAATAATTATCTTTGTTTCAAAAATTGAAAATACTAACTAAAATGCGTGTTTCTTTTTGTTTCAATTACCTATGTTATTAAAAGAAACTAATAGGACAAAACAAGCTTAGTGTCCCTAAATGTTTCGACGAATGTGATTTCTTTCTTTGCAAATCCCAAAGGAAACATTTTAGCTAGTGTTTTCTTGTAAGTGCTCATTAACGATAATTACTGCAGTGTTTTTTCTTGAAAGTTAGGATACCTGAAACAACATTCTTGCTTATAAATAAAAGACAAAACTAAATAAAATTGCGATGAGTACAACAAAAATTTTAATGTAATATTTGTTATTTTATTTAATGTCCAACATATTTCCCAAATACAGGCTTCAGTCAAAGGGTTCCTTGTAATTAGAATATGACCATTATCTATTAGAAAAAGGAGTAAATTTTAATAGATGTAACAGCCGCAGTATTTATTGCATGTCCAATAGGTACCTTACATATAATAAATCATAAATTTCGTAGTTTGAAATCAACCTTGCCTTGAAGAAAACTATTAATTTTATTTTTGAAAGAGATATTTTGAACACAATTAGATAAATTAACTTTCTATTTCGACAATAAGGACAAAGAGAACATTTTTTAAAGAGTATGTTCTATAATATTTCAATATTTTAAAATGGGTAATGGCAAATATTTTTTTATTTTAAATCAGCCAAATATGTTTTGCAAAATTCCACGAAGGTAAAGAGTACGTTTTGCTTACAAAGAATCACAGAACTGAGATTCCTTTATAACGGTTGTAAAACACAAGGCCATTCACCCAACTTTTTTGATACTATTACACGAGTAACCAAATAAATTTCAATCATATTGGTGTTTCTGTAAAATATGACATTTTATTTATTTATAGTAGTACACAATTAGTTATTATCGTACCCTCACTCTGATATACACCAGGTACTTTTCTGGCTCTTTTTAAGTTTACTTCGCTTCTGGATAAGTTCCAGGTTTTACAAAAATGTTATAAACATCATTTAACGACATCCTTTTTTAAAATATTGCTTCTCACCAACAAGCAACCATCCTTCGACGCGTGGTTCGCAGTTATAAGCTGGTACAAAGAGTAAACCCTGGAAGTCGCTAGGTCGAAAACAACCAACATATAGCTAGGAAATTCGTGGAAAGAAACATTGGCGCCAATTCGAGTGGAACTTTTATATTGACAAAAACTGTCATAGATTATATGAATTTGTCGATAGAAAAACCTATGATTTTTTATTTTACATATTTGGGAAATTCCAGGACATTCGAAAAGGTTACTGATATACCCACGAAATATTACTGGTAACAATTGGGTATTTTTGCTGCGCAATTTTTTCCAAGAACATTTTTCAATTTTTTTAACAGATTAAATTTGTAAGAAACTCGATTTAAAAACTTACAGTGTAAAGTATATATTTAATTTTTTTTGTTGTAGTCTAGAAGCAATTCCCATACAAATTTCTATGATACTAAGTGAGGAAGACAACAACGATGACAAGGCACATATAGCACTTAACTCCAAATTAGTCGATTTCTTTCACATACTGTCCTACAGCGGAGGAAGGGCAATCGTCCCACAGAAGTGAATCAGTCCTCCACACAGCTGCAAAGTCAAAATGGCAAATTATCTGCATCCCCCCACAATCATCATGACGTCACTGGCCGCGTGTCATCCTCGCCACTGCCCTAAAGTGTGGGGAATCACCCTCCAAGCATCCTCGGGAGGCGCGGGATGAGATGGGGGATGGATGATTCTGGATCGTCCAGGCATGCATGATGTATGAGACGGGAAAGATGGGGCTCGCTTGTGCTAAGTTTGGGGGGGGGGGGGGTAATTGATGTGTTTTTTTTTTGTTTCGTTGTTTGTTAGGGTCATATCGTTTGATTTTAGGCATATAAAAGGGTTGGGGATTATCAACTTAAATACCGAAAGAGAGAAGGGGTAGTGGGTTGTGTTCAATAAAAAAGATGGTATTTGGTGGTGTGGACAAATTGATAGTGATATTTGTGCATGAGTTAAAGCATACAGTTTAATATGGAACTCGAGTTTACCTTATTAAGTTTATAGCTATATTATTTCATCACAATTATGTATTTGAAATTTATTTAAACATATTAGGTTAATATATGCAGTATATAATAAAAAAAAGTATTATACAATTAATGCAATTTTTTGCATTATCGTCGAGTAAATAAACAAATATTTGAATTCACTAATTGAGAATTTTGAACGTCACAATTTATTAAATGATCAATGCTGTAATAGTACAGTAAATTCTATATTTAATATATTAGAAATCGAATATTTATTAAAAGTATTTTTTTTTTTAGTTTTGGTACTGTATGCATTACACGAAAAATCAAATGACATTACATAAATAAAAGATCCAAATCTGCACACCTTTTACTTTATTTATCACTTTTAACGGAGGGTGGTAAATATTATGTAGGGGGGGAAGCCTTATATATATGCCTTTACGATATATATTACGCAAATTACAAACTTAACATTAAAACACTTTCGTTCAGTAAAGATGCATTTATTTAACGTTAATTATCATAATCAGATCATTATCATTAAAATATTCACAAATCGAAATTATGAAAGTTGCTTAATCCTGCTATATTATTTTATTTAAGCATTTTTAACAAAATAAATATTTCCAATGGATATATTACTACCCGAAATAACTTGAAAATTTCCAAAACAAGTTATTTTATGCAATCGTCACAATAGAGTACTATTAAGAGATTATGATAAAAAATTTGACTTCATAATTTTTTTACTTCATATAGATCTCATTCTTAGCTGGTTAGTTTTTAAATTGAGAGAAAATAGTTATCCTCGATGACAAAATACTTCTCCTTCCATTAAACGGTAATCTTTTGCATTACATTTATTCATGTACGTTCACAATGAATCATTCACAGTAAATTAGTGATAAATTAAAAAAAAAAACGTCTAAGAAGGGATGATTTTATTTCTGCTTAAAATTGGTCATTAATGGACATTTCTTAGTTATATTTATATGATAAATAATCTAACCGATTTTTTTTAATGAATATGAAAAGGAATATCTGGAAATTAATAAACGCAATAAAGTACGTTTTGAGTTCGTTGATATGCGTTTTTACATTCGAAGTTTATTTTTCCAATTATTTCGGAAAACTTGAAACAAATAAATGATAAAATATTTGCAGTCCTCTAATTAAATGTCAAAGCAACAAAGATTTTATTTGTCTTTATTAAAAGTAAAAGTATGTATATTTGTAATTTATGTGACAGCAAAAATCTTAACGCAAGTAATTTTAAATAAACGAAATGAAATGTTAATAAAAGATAATACAACCATTTTTACATCAAAATATTAATTACTTATTGTGCGGCAAATAATATTCTAAAAGTAAATGTTAAGATTTTATAATTATCGCTTCATAATGTTTTATTCGAAGTTAAAACTGTATGTATATATTTGATCATGAACTTTGAGAAAAGAGTATTAGATTTAAGTATTTTTATACTTATTATATTTATGCGAATGTTCGTCTTTTGATATCTAAGTACACATTTGAATTCATACTGTTTTAAGTTATTATTGAGGTTGTTTAAAATAATATATGTAAATAACTTATTTTTTCTTTTAAAATATAAATTGTAAATGCATTGTATCCGTTAACATAACTTTTTTCAAATAAGTATTTAGTTATCTGCTTATACATTTTAAATATTGATCAAGTATAAAGAAAATTTCAACACTGTTTAATTCAACTTTATTAATTAAAACATAAAGCATCCTATTTCGATCATTATCTGCAACATTATTTCAACTTTGAATATATTTTTAACAAAAACATGTAGGTAGATAATTCAAATGGCTTAATTAGGCATATTTTCCAAAGCATACTAATAACCATCGCTATTTTTTTTTAATGTGATGACCCAAAATTCCATACATCTTCATAAAAAATACACGAATGAAGGCTGAAAAAAAAACCTGAATATTTCAAGGAAAAACGCGTCTTTTTAACGGTCTTTTACTAGAGAGGCTTTGTTAGAAGGAATTTTTCATATTTTTTTTAATGCTTTTGACTCAGAGTTTCAGTGGATTTTTTTTCTGGCAAGCAGTTTTCGATAATGAAGCAATATATATTCGGCTTGTGGCGTTAGCCCAGTGCGGTTCTTTCCTGTCCCAAACCTACTCATTATTTCGTTTTTGCAAGATGGATTCGTTGAAATAATTCGAAGTTATTTGTGCCTTACTAGTGTTTTTTGTCCCTGTCGTTTTATGAAGATTGAATCTTAAGGTATGGTTTAAAAATTGCTAAAATATCAAAAGGAAATGTAATTGTAAGCTAAGTTTACATAATTAATAAAAACAATAACGGTAATTGAACTTGAAAACTGTTCAAGGTTTTTTTAGGAGTGTTTAGTCATCTATGATATCGAAGAAGATCTTTAAACGTTTTTTTTTTATTATTCAACAGTAAAAGAAACCAAATAAATAGTCAAAACCAATAAATAACGGTTAACTTTATAACTTAAAAAAATTTCGAGAGCAAAAAATGGTATTCGGTTTTTGTGTTTAAACTAAACTCATTCTCTAGTTAAACGAAGGCTAATGTTAACGAGCATCATGATCAACAAATCAATGACAGATAAGAGCTGATAAAAATATCACACTGTTATTAAGTGTACTTCTTTAGCCGCCACTGCAGAAGTTGGTTGTGTTGTTTTTATTATTTTCTTTTGCTGTGTGTAAAATCTGTCTTCATAAATTGGAGGTTCGATAATGTTACATATTTAGGACTGTGTCGACCGTTTCACTAAATTGTGTAAGATTTACTCTTTTAAAATTTTTCACGCTCTGTCGTAAAATACTTAATATGCGTTTGGGCGAGCGGTAACGTTAAAGTTTTCAAGAAGTATGACGCTTTAACAGTAGCTATTTGCATTGTTTTTGACACTTTTTGAGTAACGAATTCTTTCTTCATAACTGATGTTTTGGCATAATTTGAAATTGTAATCTTTAATGTAAGTTTTGTTTGATTTAATTTCGGTTAAACTCAAAAAATGAATAATTAATCGAATTCTATTTCTTAAGTAAGTATAAAAAACAAACAAATGATTATTTTTATCTTATTAATAATACTTAATTAAAATTTAAAATTGTCTCACGAAATGTTTTTTTAAATGATTTTTTTTTAGAAATCTATATTATTTCTTACAATAGGAAGTTTTCTTATGATGTCACTCTTCCCATTCTGCTATTTCATTGGTTTTTTAGTTTTCTTTCCGTACTACTTGAAACAAGCTCATAGATAAATTAATTATATTTCTTTATGGTTTTAGTTACTTGACCTTTTAAAGCCGGACTTAGTGTTAAGTTTAAGACTTAAATCTAATTTAACTTATTTATGAGATGGTATAAAAGGAAACCTTTGAATAATGATTTTGTAAAAACTTTTGAAAAAGTAAGGAGTGGTTTTGAGAAAATAGATAGTTTTTTAACAAGGTAGTAAGTGATACCGAAATATCAATGCTTCAGTTAACAATTCAGTTTATTTTAAATTATGAAACTAAATTAAATTGAATATATTCTATCTCTTTTAAAACAAACCCTGATGGCAAATCCACAATATTCACCCATTTCGTTGTTGCATCCAACTGCACATACCTTTCAAAATCGGAAACGCTTACTCTTGAAGTTAGAGTCAACGAATAAATATTGTGCAACCAAACCCGCATATTTCGCGGTCTCATTTATATTCCGTTTCTTTGAAAGAGACATTTTTAAAGAATGGTTTGATAATACTTTAACTTACACTCTTAATTAAAATAAAAGAAAAATACAAGGGGCTTGAAGGAACAAACAAAGAGTCCAACAAGAGATGGCGTTTAAAACAAAAAAAATATGGTAATCCCAAAGTAGACCACCAAGAGAAGGCTCTGCAAGTTCCCACAAGTAATCAAATTAACAAAGAATCTACTGGTGTAAAAGCCCTACCCTAAGGTTCCCCTTTGGTCCACATTGGGTTGTAAAGGCTATAGCCACAGGCATTAACTGATAATACATTTATTAAACGAAAATAACTTTATGTATTCAATTATTTAATCACTCAAGATGTAGTTATTTTCGTAATTAATCATTGAGAACACAGCTATTTTATTGAATTAGGAGGTTTTGTGGAGCTTGGTTGATTCATTTGTATTATAATAAACTAATACGGAACGGATATTTGAAATAAAAGAACTCAGTAAGTTAGCGGAAACACTTGGCTGTGGGGCGCCCTGTGGTCGGTGTCTTGATCTACGGATCGGAAGGTCCCGCGATCGACTCCTGGTCGCTGAAAACCCACCGAGTATATGCGGAGTACGTGTTCGTTAAATCTGTTGGGTCCGAAAGTCCTCTGGGCGGTAGTTGCGCAGTTTCCCACGGGTACGGATTCCTCGAGACTATTTCCCTCCCCTTCAGGGACATGTCTAAATAGTGGAGGTGGCGCGCAATAGATGGCAGCATCTGTCACGTATGTGTGTCTGCGTGTGAGTGTGTTGTGTCTGTCTTTACGTGACGAAGGTTTGTAAGCGGGTCTCTGACCAAGGACACAAGCCTGAAAATGTATGTACACCAAGCAACCCACCAACCAATGGAAACAGAAGATGTAGTGGCAATTTTTTGCTCTTATCTATTAAATTTCATACATATGAAACTAGTTGTTGAAATATCTTAGAACTTTTTCAAGCGAAAGGCTCAAGCTGAGTCCTTATGATTTCTGGAAAAAAAAATACAGCGGAATACATTTCGTATTTCCGCAACAGGAAGCCAGCTCTGTCCCATAGGGGGCTTTGTATTATTCGTGTTGTGCTGCTACTGGGCCCCTTTTTTCATCTTCTCTTGAAACATGCAACGTGTGTGATCGCCTGAATAATGCCATTCACCCAAGATATGAAATACCTCAAGATTTCTACGATTCACTCGAGCTTGGGGCTGGCAAAGCAGGTAACATTGTGTTTTCTGTACTAGTTTATTTTTCTCAATGTAAAAGGCGACGTTGTTCAAAATGAAAATCAAAATTAGTTTAAATTATTGTGTTTTTAACAAAAAAAATACAGTGCTGAAAATCCTTGATATTAGAGTTTTGGTATGCCCCAAATTGTATATTTAAAAATTTGCTATTCGTAAAACTACCAAATTTATTTTGAGTATTTATTGTGCTATCTTAAAAGAATTACAAAACTATTTTGCAGTAAAATTTAAACTTAATGATTTTATCAAAGTTTTTATCTTTAAAAAATTTGTTAAAATACATAACATTCATACTTTTTTTAATAAAAGTTAGAAACTAGTTACTTAAAAATAACGCAAATACAACTCCTGTTACTTAGAAGTATGTGTTACAAATATCTCCTGGTGTCTTATTCCTTTCGGCTTTTCTCTTCAAGCCTATTCAGGAGGGTCGTGAAATGCTTCAGTGAATAAAATTGAATAGGCCGGCTTTTGCATATCTGGTGTATTTCGAAAATCCAGAACTCTTCAAGAAAGGATTCATATTGAAATTTGTGATGTTTCCAATTGTATAAAAATATATGATGCAATTTCACGATGTAAATTAGAAAAAAGAATTTTTTGCATTCTGCAAAGCAATGTTGTCTGACGCCAAAAATATTTTAGGTTTTTCGTTATAAGGAATAATAAACAAATTCTTCTGTAGGTGTAATAATTGTTCGTTTTATTATTATAAAGTAGTTTGTTAAACTGTACTCAAAAATGAGTAGGAATGACTTGATGCTCGAATGTTTTAGCATTGAATGTGCATTTTTTTCCATTAAAGCTTATGGACTTGTATATTCATTCAAAAATGAATTACAGTAAAGTAAAAGGAACTATAATTTTAAGTTAGAATAACAAAAAGTTTCAGCTTATTTCCGTTAAAGGAAACTTTTTTGTACTTGTCTTAGTGACTTATTTGTATTGGTATAATATATTGCAATATGTTATGAAAATAATACGCTACTCATCCTTACCTCATCTTTAAAGCAAACCTGATTTAATTAATTAAAATTAGACATTTAATATGATTTTGGGTTAAAATTTCTGTTAAATAAAATTGAATAATTTTTTGAATGTGTGTTAAAATGTAATTTTGGTTTAATTTGCACAAGTTAGAGAGTGCCCAAAACTGACTAAAAAGTGACTCTCGTTGAATGCCCTTTCTATTTTTTAAAAGCGTTGACATTTATCCAATCCGTTAGTTTTTAGTTCTTAATTTATCAGCAGAGAGAGAGAGAGAGAGAGAGAGAGAGAGAATAGAGAGAGAGAGAGAGAGAGAGAGTAGAGAGAGAGAGAGAGAGAGAGAGAGAATAGAGAGAGAGAGAGAGAGAGAGTAGAGAGAGAGAGAGAGTTCCGAGTTCATTGTATAAACTTAAATTTTCATAGAAGTCGTCTTGATAAAAAAAAACATCTATAACATTGAAAAACTCGTAGTACTTTATCATGATAACCTAAAGCAAAATTAGTTCTAATCAACTCAGAAATTTATTTAGTAACTTGGAATCGAAACTCTAAGATTGCAGAATAAATAGCGACTGATTAAATATAATTGAAGAATTACTTTTTTGCAGCTGTGCTTAGCGTGAGATTATTTGACATTTTCGGGTTCTCCAGTAGAATTGTAACAAAAATATAATAAATTAACAAAAAAAAATATACAATCCAATTTAAAATAAATAAAACGAAGTTAAAATTTGTTGCGAAAGTGGATAAATGTTCAAACATAGAAAGCGCTCCTAATTAGTTAAAAAAATTGGTGCTAGGTTGAACGTTTTGTAGCTGTCTATTTTTAGCCTTCAATGAGATCTAATTTAGCCAATTTTGCTTAATATATTATTACCCTGATCAAGTGACTAAGTCAATGCATGAGCGGGCACCCAACGGACGAGCGACATCGTACACTAAGGTCGTCTGAGCTTTCGATTCAACAAGTTTAACGAACTCATATATCCCAGTGTACTCGGACACTGTGAATGATTTATCACTTAAAAAGGCCCGTGTCGGTGATTTTTTAGAAAGATTCTTTTCTTGGAGCACGAACGCGTCTCAAGTATGGGAAGCTTTATGGTGAGAGGCTCGTCGATTATATGCAATGCTTTTTGTGGCGCCGCACATTCGGACAAGAAGTGAGCTGCAAAAAACGTCCTGATGTTTATATAATGAAGCTGGTCTGCGGTTGTGACATGTTTTTGATATTAATTAAGTTCCCCAGTAAAAACTTTATCGTATATCGGTAATGTTAAAGGCCAATTTCAATGTACCTTTTCACAATACTACTGATACTGATCAGATCATCTTAAAAATTTCTGTGTGTGTTATACCGATGGAAGGCCTTGTATATTAATCTGAGGTTAAAAGTTTTTTTTTTAAATAACTGTTAGATTTTTTTTAAAATAAAATAAGTTTTAAAGTACCCAAAAAATCGGAAATTTCGAGCGACATTTTACCCAAGGTAACATCTTTTGCGATTCAACAATTTAACGAACTCGTCTATCTCATTAATCGGATACTATGAATGATTTACATCACATAAAAAAAGTTTGCGTGAAAACATCGGTGATTTTTTGAGAAAAGGTACAGAGTTCTAAATCAAGTTCTTAAAAAACACTTTCCTTGCGAAGCCATGACATTAAAATGGCTTTACGGCAAGAGGCTGTCATTATTTTGCAATCTTTTTGATCGTCGCATATTACAAAAGGTTGTAATAATATTTTAAGCCAATAATTTTTGTTTTGATTTTTTCACTGATTTGAGGGTATTGAACCCCCTTAAGAGAAGTGTGAGAGGATTAAGAGATGGACGAAGGATTGAGGCCCCGTGGCGCAGTGATAGAGAAACAAGTCCTGTGTTTGAATCCCGGATTGGGCGAGGTTCACACAACATTTCATCCCTTGGGTAGATGAAATGATGACCAAGCTTGCTTCCTGGGGATCCCGCGTGAGGTTGACCACCTAACCGAGGCATATGCTTAACAACCCGGAGCCTTTGGTCACGAAAGCTGAATTGGGCACAGCAGACTTTGCCCCGCTAATGGGCTCGAGGAGTGTGTAAGGAGGATCCGGTGATTCCGGATCTTATTACATACTGTAATATTCGTAATAATTTCCAATAACAAAAGATCAATTTGTCTGAAAGTAAATTGCGTTTTGTCTGCATATGCCCATATGTCATAAAAATATTACATTACACTTTTTTTTTTAAACATGAGTTTTCACATTAATAGTAATTCTAGCCCTATTGATACAAAAGCCTAATGTTAAACAAAGACTCTCACCACAGTTCTTTTCATCAGGAACTTTGATAATTGGCCTCACTAAGTACTCTTTAGTGATATGCTAATTAGAAAAAAAGTAAAGCTAATGTTTTTCCAATAACAACACGGACCCCATAAAGTATTTTGGCCATTCCAAGAAGTACCCAAGGAGGCCACTTCCACATTCTAATTCCAGTAGCACTTTCTACAACTCGACATATTTGTTAGACATCGCTGTAACCAACACTAAAAAAAGCTTTATGTTCTGTAGACTCTAAAGTATAGAAAATAAAGACATAAAGAAAGTAACAACTGAAATTAAAACACATATGGAGGGCTCAGAATGCAAGTTAACTAAGTTCACTTTTTATTATTTTCGAGTTAGCAACGCAATTGCATGTACTAATTTTGTAAAAGTTCAGTGCAATAATGAAAAAATCCCCAGTTCAGATAATATACGCTAGGCAATACCATTAAAAATATGTTTTAAATAGCTACTGCCTAGCGGCTTCAACTTTAGACTTCTGTATCACAAAGAAGCATTTTATGGATTTGGTTCTCTTGTTTTCTGAGCCCTCCATATACTAATAAAACTATCTTTCTTTTTTGGTGGGTCTCATGTTTTACTGTAAATTTGTCACGTTCATGGATATTTCTTATACCTTTGAAGGTTTGAACCCTTTCTCTTACTTTTAATGTCTAAAACTATTTTATTAACCTCGTTTACAGTTTACAACCGTTTTATCAGAAACTTGTCCTACTTCGTTTCTTTTTTTAAGTATGTGAAAGTCACCAAGATTAATTATTTTGCCTTCAATATGTCGAGGTTTGGTGACTGAGGTGGAATGAGAGTTTGTACCTTAAAGGTTACGGGTCTGAGTTGCGCCCAACGCAACAGATTTTCCGAATAAAAAAAAACTATGTTTATGGTTTTAAAAGAACAAAACCTTATTGAAGTGGAATTTACCGTATTTAGTACAGAAAGTTTCAGTACTTTGTACAGTATTTTTTTGTTACGGAATCGCAAAACTAAAGTCGCAAATCAATGAGATTTATTTCTCAACGAAATATTTACTTAAGAATAAAAGTTTCAGATTTCTTTCTCAACAATCATCCTAAGAAAATAGGTATTTTAAAATAAAATTGCTTAAATCAGAAAAATGTTCGTTAGAGTAATGTCAAATCACCGCCGTGAACTCAGCTGAAAATCAATGAGTTTCTCCTGAATGGAACTGTGTTCCCCTTTATTCCTCCTCCGATTCCCCGAGAGATTCGATATCGCGGTCCCGATCAGGAGACGTTATAAACCTTTTCCCAATATATTGGGAACGGGAGTTCATCAATATTGAGTATTTGATTCGGGCACGTACTTTCCATTTAAAGACCGCGGCACAAGGGAAAATCGAGTTCTTCGGTAGAATTCTTTGAAATTCTTGACCATTTCGTTTTCGATTGTGTAATTTAATAGACGTCTGCAATATTAAGTGGACTTCAAAGAAGATGTATAAAACTTTGTTTGAAAATTTTTAATATAACGTGTGGCCACTATAAGCAATGATGGTTCGATTTACTGGCATAAACTGGCAATTCATCTTTTTTTCAATCACTTCTAAATAGTAAGTTAAACATAAAACGTATGTAAGTAAAATTCAAGCATTTTACTTATAAAACTTTAAAAAAAACCACCTTTAGAAGTTCTAAAGTATTTGTGTTAGTAAACCGTACTAGCCATAGGGGTATTATTCATAAGTTTATGAAAATATATATCTTGTGAGTTTAATTACAAATTCACATCTTTCAAAATATAAGTAAAGGGTTTGGTTCGTTCATTGGCATCTCTTAATAATGGTGAGGCGATTTAGGTGTCTAAATCGCCAAAGAAGCTTCCGAATCTTACATCTAAGTTATACTTCGGATTATAATAGTTTTACAACTAGACCCATCATTGAGTGCTTGGTGGTCTGTAATGTCCCATAGCACTCAAGCCATAACATCCCTTGTAAAAAAACAAAATGTTCGTTGTTTTATTGTCTACATAGGATTTTGGTTTCTAAAACAACTAACCTGCAATGTAGTGATAGTATAATTATGTTTAAAGGTTAAAATAACTGAGCTATTTCTTTAGCTGTTACAAATTAATATATGATAATTAAGAAAAAAAAAGTTAAATTAAGATTGATTGAATTCTAACAATATCTTCCTTACTACTCCTTTTTATACATTCTTAAAATTCTTTGAAATGAACTGTACTACATCTATGACTAAACCTATACCCCGAAATTGACTAAATTAACTTTACGAAAATTTCGAAGCGAACTTTAAACTTTAGGAAATGGAGAAAAATATTTTTACTTCACCCTGGAAAATAGTGTTTACACTGCAAAAGTCGAATACAAGTATTGGGCAAAAATGCCAACAATATAGTAATGTATGTCGCTTCAATACAACCATTGTATTAATGACATGCGGAAACAAATTTATGTTATTTTAACAAAACTGACGATCGTGACAAGATACGGTATTTATAAACATGCGAGATTGACAAAAAAATGAAAAGTATATTATTTTCCATAATATATAAAACAATAAAATTGATTTTTAAGTATCTTAATATATATTTTTAATGCTTTATTATAGTTACTAATACGAAACATTAAAAAGTAGATACTGAACTACATTTAAAAAAATCTATGCGCACTGCAGTTTTATAGCAATGTTTGTATTAACCATGCATTATTTTTTGGCCTCAACGCAATTTGGTATTGTTTCAACACAACTTGGGACAACTGGGAAAAACTCAACTTGGGACAGCTGGGAAAAACATAATTTTTGGTTAGAAAAGTTAACATAAGTTTTTTCAGAGTGTACAAATTGCGACTGATTCCTAGCGTTGTAACTACTTGAGTGATTGTTTACTGCAGTCAGTACTAGGATAAAGCTTTTTTTAAGTCGAATATGTCTTATGTTTCCATATTTCCCGCAGTATTCTTTATTTTTACCTCTCCCATATGTATTTTTTAATCATTTTTTCAACTTTAAGTGTTTAAAAGTTATAATTTATCAATAAATTTTTAGTAAATTCACATAACAAATAATAAATTATTGTTTAAAGTATTATATTATTAATTCCTAAAAATAAGATATGAATAATAGATTTTTTTTAAGTATTTCCACTATTCACATGATTATACTAAAATGCTGTCCGAAGGAATAAAAGGTTTACGATTATCTTTAAATGTGCGAACTTATTGAATAAATGCTTATTTTCTATATTTTTATAAAACTTTTATTTTGTCCATTTTGTTTATGAAAAAAATACTTTCTAAATAGAATAGACGATACCGTTGACAATGTTTATAAAATATCTATACTTTTTTCACTATATATATAAAAAATATATATGTTCTGTACATGATTTCTAGACACTTTGGCTTCAGGCTAAGGATTTGAGAAGCAATTTTAGAGTAAGAGTGACTACCCATTAGTCGACGCCTAGAGGCGGCTGGACTAAGCTCTTCTCGATTGCTTTCAAAAACATGTTTACTTCCAAACATTTTTTTACCCGAGGGAAAACTATCTAAAAAAGAAAAAAATGATCGTAAATCTATATTTAGTTCGTCTATAATTTTAAGCGACGCGATGATATTCGAATAAGAATAAAAGCTATTGTTAAATTTAATAATATGACATGAACTCAGAATATCGATTTCCCTTTTTAACAATTATTTTAATACTATTGATCGTGGACGAAACTTAGATTTAGCACTCTAAAAATTTAGTAATAGATTATATAAACAATTAAATAAATTCAGATGTTTACGCACTTTGAAGTTACTGTATTAAAAGTAGATTTAAACAAAAAAAACCCAGCATTTTCCTGGAAAATTTATTCTGAATGTCTCAAAAATAATAGATGGAGCAAAAAGGTTCGCGAATCTCACATAATGTCTTTTATATTCTACCATAGATTTTTCCGTATGGTGTCATCATAATTATTAAAAGAACAATTTTTCAACAAAATAAAAATGAGTAATTAAAATTGCAATCAAATTATAAGATAAATCTTATAACATAATGAGTACTGAATAATTTTAACTAAAAGTAGGAACATTAATTATTTTAAAGTCTTGTAGTAAAGTTTTAATTATTTTAACTATTTTTTTTTATCTTATATGATTTTTAAATACAATAATTAGGTAAATCTAAATCAGGCACGCTCAAGGATTACTAACAGCGAACTAAACCATCAAAATCACTGCAACGTAGCAGTAAAGCGAAAATCCTTAACAATCTGCACATTTCTTACCGGAAAAATCACAGTCGAACATCACGGCGAAATACTTTCTGCAGATTGATTACAACAATTATGCATCACGGATATAACAAACACACTTCCCCCTTTCGTTCCATGCTTACCGCAGCTCAGCTTTGAGAATACTAAGTATTGGCTTGACATTATTTTAACTATCAATAGGCCTGTTTCAGATGACGTAATTCTTTTCACCTTTCATTTTACGGTTCCTTTTGATCGGTGTTCTTTTTCTACGCGATTCATCAATCGGAGCTCGATAAAGAATTTATAGAAAAGGTCTTTTCAGTTGTTATTCAAGGCATGAAACATTCCCACACACTTAAGTAAGATTGGTTGAAAAAAAATAAGATTCTCGACCAAAAGCTTTATCAAATCCTTAAATTTATTTTCCAAAAGTAACTAGTAATGCCGGCACATTAAAAAGACATTGCACAATAGGATTTAGTTTGGTCACAAAGGAGCTACAAAAAGCAACGGTTTTCGTTATTTTGACCCACAATTATGTTCCTGGAGCTGGCACACAACCCAACCTAGCAAACACGTCAAAAGTTTGGACCACAGAAAATTTTATCGTGTACCTGAGATATACACGGAGTTTTTTCATTAGTGTTTGTTTTATTCTTGAACGATTTATTTATAAAAGGCTTTGAGTAAAAAGATAACTAGAGAATGTAGCCTGTGTGGCATGGCAAATAATAAAACTAAGCCTACCCTAATGTCAAATAGTGTCCAGACACCTATAAACTTAATGGTGCAGTTGCAAAACTCTCATTCGCCAAAGCATTACTAAGAGATAGGATCCTGCCCTGGTGACTTCTTCGAATGGAGTCTACCATCGTTAAAAGTTACTAATAAGCAAACCGCCCCCATATCTTACCCATACTTTGGAAAGTGTGAGTTTTGAAACTGAGCCCTTCAACTAATATATGGTAAAATATTTCTTACAGTTTTGTCACCCAAAGGTAATAAATTGCTGTAAGGAGAAGAGAAGATAATTAAGAAGAAAATGTTCGTCTCGCAACTTCTAATTAATTTAAGTCGTTAAGCCAACGAAGGAAGATCCGTTTTAGAATAAAAGCGGTACTTGTCCAACGGAAAAGTATAAGACGAAGCTTGAAAATGTGTCATTCTCGTTCATATTCGGGAGCAGCTGTTATACTTTCCCCCTTTTTACAATCATGTTCATGAAACTAGAGTTTCACAATCTCGGTCTGATAGTTATAATTCTTGGATAGTCAATGAGTGTTCAAGTGTTTGAAACCGAGAAAATACATAGGTTACTCACTTGTGAAAAAAAAGTCATACTTTTGCCTGAAAGGGACCACTTTTTAATATAAAAGCTCCACATTCCATCGCATTTTTTCAAAGAGCCACCTTCTTTGTCAAAAATTGTAATAGCGTTTTCTGTTGTATTGCATAAATGAGTGTTTTTTTTTATTAAACTTTCATTTGTATTTAGAACACCTAATACACCAACAAAAACGCGTGAGTAATTGGTCCTTCCAATATTATTGTGTTTTGTTAAGCAAATATCAGAGACAATTTTATGACTCTTACATATTCTTATTCAGCATCTTATAAAATGAATGAAAACTTTTTTAATACAAAATTACAAATTACAGTTATATTATTTTTGCAAAAATTATGTCAAATGCATTTGTGATGTCTATTAACTTAAATTTGACCGTTGTTTTTCCCAGTACACGAAAACAACGAATGTAATGCATTAAAAATTAATACAACCCATATTAATTTAATTGCAGCATAATTAATTTCAAAACAAATATTTTAAATAATAACGGATATTGTGTAAACAAAATTAAAACTATTTCTTCAAAATAACTCTTTTTATTTATCTAAACATGTAAGAATGTCGAGCTGTTATTTCATGAACATGGCTGACCAAACTATCGCTTGAGAACGGTTTTTAAAAGACAAGGACATGCATAATTCCGCGCCTTCAATCATAATGAGAAGGAGAGTTTTTATGGGTTTCTGTTAGACTTTCGTAATAAATGCATCGTTGTCGCGGGTTTGAAAGTAAAAATTAAGACGTCAAGTTAAGTATTAGTGGCTTGGGAGCTTCGGTTCATTCTTCTTGGCAATTTAAGACTTTACTTTTGTGTTGCATTATAGAATGCGAGTAGAATGCAGAATCCCGGAGTGTGCCTGGTTTGTTGTTATAAAACGAATATTTCTTCTGTTTATAGAAAATTTAACTAGAATTTGAGCCAAAAGCAAATAAGAATCTTTATAAGTAAGGATAGTCTAGCATTTAATTTTAAAAGTAGGTGTGAAATTGGAAATTGTTTATAATGTCATAAAAAGATTCAGAAACTCAATTCTCACTAAAACGACTTAATAAAGTATTTAGTTATATTTAATGCATTTTAATTCGGAATTCGATTGTTCTTGAAAAAACTAATCCCTTTTAACAGTTGTATTTTTAACTAGAATTTTTAAATTATTTAATTTCATGATAAACATGTTTGTTAAATGAATTGATCAAATAGATTAGTGATCTTAATAGATTCTGTCTTTTTGTGGGACTGAGAACTGTTTATACATATGCTATGGCTTACAGATAATGGCCACTATACATTGTGTAGCAAACAGTATATTACAAAACGGAATAATAAATATGGTCAGTTTGTCTCTTTTAGTGTTAACAATGTCTCCACACATTTCAGTTAAGATTAATTAAATCTATCGTAAATTCATTAAAAAATATTAGTTTTATAAATTTAGTTATGTGATAATATTGTAGAATTGCATTTGATTAAACATCGATTACGTTAAGAAACTAGTTCTCCTTTTTGAGAGTTTCATTATTAACACTGCTCTAATTTGAGATGTCCCCGTATTTATTTCTGAGAATATTGCTTTCAAAATAAAACGGGAGGATTCAAATACACATATTTCAGTTTTATTTTTCACAGTACACGAAACAAACTTTGTGAAGCTACGCCTTTCAATCAACTTCAACTCACTCAAAACTCTTCGCAAAGTCTAGGCCATAATTACCCTAGAATGAGCTCCTTAACTCCCGATATAAAGCAGAACCCTCCTCCAAACTTCTTCCCAGCTAATTTTAAAGCAGACCTTCTGAAATCAAGTCCCCTAAATGACCCGTGGCGCAATTACAGCTCGACCCCTCGCCCGCCCTCTTGAATCACCAAGTCTCATTAACAGTCTCGGAAGCTGGGGAAGGGACTTGCATAAGTAAAAGGCCTCCTTAGGGAAAAATCATCTAAACTGCATACATATCCCGAGACGATTAAGGATGGCGGGATGAGGAATACGTAAGCAGGGAGTTAGGGGTTGGTAGGGGTGTCAGATTTGGCGTCTAATTGCTATTTTTGAGTGTTTTGTTGTAAATGATAGGGTTAAAGTTTGTGCACTGTAAAAATCAGTTGATTTTTGCAAAAAAATATAGTTACTCAAAAATACAGTTTTTTTGTTGTAAAAATTAGCGATTTAAAGTTAAAACAGTTTTGTTTTAAACCAAGTAAAGCTTACTAGAATTAAAACTCACCACCATTTGCACTACCCTGATAAAAAAAAATTAGGGGAGCGCATGGTTGAAACCTTTTTACCCCCAATGTTTCCATTCGGAATCATCACCTTGCGATTCCTTTCTTACTAATTAAGCTCATTATGTATCATTATATTGAAGAATCATATATTTTGAAGAATTAAATAATGCTTGTTTTAATTGAATGAAAATATGCAAAACATGGTAATATAAAATTCACTCTTAAATAATTTTAGCAAATAAATTGATTCTAAATTCTTCATGCATGTATTTTGTCATTGATTTTTATGAGTTCTGCTTTAATGCCTTCTGGTCCAGAAGATTTAGGTTTAATTTTTTGATTGCCATCTCAACATCATATTGGGCTTTCCTCCATTCCATCATTTTCACTGAAGGGTTGTGCATTACCTATACTTATTTCTTCATCACCTCTGCCATTTAGCAGGATTTTAAAATGATCACGCCATCTTGTTAAAACCTCTTCTGTATCTCTTGTAATTTCACCATTCTCTTTTTTGCATGCTATAGTTCTAGGATTGAAGTCTCCTCTTACATTATTCACTAGTTGGTAGAATTTTCTGGCTTCTTTTTGTGCCTTAAGACAACTCAAGATAAGTCAAAGAGCTACAATAGACTTAAAGTCGCAGTGCTTGGCGATCTTGCCCCCACCAACAAAGTCATAAGTCAAAGAGCAGTTCAAATGGATTTTAACAATGGATGGGTTATATCCGATTTTAATGGTTGTATCAGTATTAATACGGATATTCTTGCAATGTTTAATTTTTAGTTTTCTTTTAGAAAAGTGGCGTAATAACAAAATGTGTACATTACAAAAAATGACAAAAAAAACCCATGCAAATATACAGTTATTATAAACACAAAACATTTCCTAATTGAAGCGAAACATTTCCTTTGGCGACTATTTTCCATTGGCGACATGAAGCTGACCCAAACGGCAAACCTAGTGCACAGTAGTCGATTTGAATGGCCGCATTATCATGAGAACAGCTAATGCAAATCGACACTGGGATCTTTTTTGAAAGACCCCTTCCCCAAGCATGCGATATTCTATGCAAGCGGGTACTTTTTAGAGGGAGGGGGAGTTTCTAGAGCAGATTTCGTGGGAGCAGGGATTAAGTTTAAAGGCGTTTTGGTTCGGTAGAAATATTAAGTTTAATGAATGATGTAACGATGGATAAATTTGTAATTTATGGACGGTACCATTTATTAGATGCTGTACAGAAGTAAATGAAGCGGTAAAGTTGTAACACATTCTTTATAGAGGAATTTATAATGACTTTATGATAGATGAATTTTGAGATTTAAAAATGTTATTGCATCTTATAATCTAATATTGTAGTCTTTCGAAATATTTTCAACGAAAATGCTTTTTTGAACATTTAATTAACCACATGTCCAAACGTGTTATGATGTTTCAGCATGAAGGTTTAGGATTTGTACCAATAGCTTTAAAAATAATAAACATAAAATTTTGTTTACAAGATTTAGGTACTAGTATAAACTACAAGTTTTAGGTGATATGATATGGTCAATGATATGTCTATTATTATTAATGAATGCCTTTTAGCATTAAATTTATAAAAAAGTTTATTTTAAACACAATTTTATAGATTTCTCAATATTTACACTACACTCTGATTTTTTTGCAGCCGTATTCTTTGTTACTCTTAAAATACCGACAAACAATGGATCCAAAGTCTAAAGATGCTAACCCGCCAAAAGTGACACATCATTCCTTACCGAAAGCGTAAAAAAAGGGTGCAGAGGGTGAAAAGTCATCGATCAGGACCATTAGTATTGAACGGTGGAGGGTGCAAAAGAACGGCTAGGGGAGGGGGAGATTGCCAACCCCCCATAAGCAAAAGAAAACAGTGGGCAAAATGGTGGAATGCGATCCAGGAACAAGATGGCGGTAAGAAACAGTGTCAGAAACCCCCCCCTGTTTTACATATGGGTGGGGACTAGTAAATTTACGGTGTATATGTGTAATTTCTTAGAAAAGGAGTCGGTCGAGTTTTGCGAACCCTTTCGAAAATAAAATTCTTTAGAAGGGTGCGTGACGTGAATGATGTGAGTTTTAATATAAATATATATAAATTTTGAGAATACATTATTATAAATCAATATTTTATATAGAGCTGCTTTTTTTAAATAATGTAAGTAAAAAATTGATGTGTAGCTCTACACGATAATAAATTTGAACTCAATGAAACTATAAACATTTAACTAATTCATATACCCTAATGCAACTACCCATTGTGAGTGCGATTTTCTCAAAAATGTATCATTATGACGCCCGACAGGTACTAGTCCGTAGCTCTTTTGACTCGCACTGTAAAGTGGTTTCAGGCAGATCCAATGTTTAAAAGCTTCTTTGCGAAACCAGTACCTTCAAAAACGCGTAGAGAACACAAAATTTCATGATTGTATCGACTCATGTTTTTTTTAAGTCATAGAATGCTACAAAAGATACAAATAAAATGAAAATCACCAAAAAATTCAAAAGGTAGGCGTTTTGCACAATTAAAAAGCAATTAATGCAGACATAAAAAATAAATAAAGCATTGATCGACTTAAAAAAAAACCTTTTAATTAATTTATATTACTATCACTTTGGTTCTTAATTTTATAAACTTAATGACACCATGCATAAAGAAAATAATTATCTTAAGATTTAATTCGCTTGCAATGATAGATAAAACCACCAAAGCTGTCTTGAAATAAGTAAACATCTAAATAAGATTAAAAGACCCCTTCAGTGTATTAAACGATAAGTTTAAAACTTCCTTAGGAAAAATAAAATATTAAAGAAGATATGAAAAAAGCTAAGCTAATTAGAATAAAAAAAGAATGATTTTTTCTGCTTTTGTTCATAAGCTGGCTGGCAACGTTTTTTTTTCTCTCAAAGACTAAAACTTAATGTTGATTCATTTCAAAGGCATGCACTTCTTGAGAATATAGCTGGATATCTTTTTTATACCTTTCCTTTGCCTTGTGGCTCGCACATGATACATCACAACGTTCTTTGTGTGTGCTTAGTCAGTTGTGCACCCTCTGACTTTCTAAAAGAGTTGGAAGCATGATTTGTTCCAATAACACGATGCACACAATGAATTCGTAGGGAGACTTTCTTTAGATAATTTTTTTATTCAGAAAAGTTTTCCCCTGTATTTATATTTTTAATTTTTTTTGGTGACTCATTTCACTTCCCTGTCGTCACATCAGTAATGGATTAAGTCTTAACACTCATCGAAGTGCATTTTTTTACTCGATATCTTTATTCAGTGTAACAAAAAGTAAATAATATAGAAGATGCTATTTGTAAAAGTTATCAATCATTTTTCATGTGTTTATTACATTCAAGTGATTCATATTTATGTTTGTTTTGTAAGTTTCATAAAATCAATAACGTTACAATTTCATTTGCTCATATTTACATAAAAACTTCAACACATACATTTATATTTATTTACATTAAATGTATAATAAGTCTGAATAGACTTAACACGCAAGAAAATTATTTTATTTTAAAATAACAAGTTAAGTGTCATTGATTGAAATGTGGAAATAATTAAAGAAGTATAAATACTTATACAAAAATAATTTTATTTGTATTTTGTACTAGAAAAGCAATAAAACGATATTGTGGAATTAGATTTGAAAGTAATTATTTTTTCAGACAATTTAATGGTTTAAAATTATCCTTGTTGTATTATAAATGTGTGCTAAGTTCTTGCTAATACGCTTAAAGTATCCGCACAAGTTGAAATTACATTTAAAAAAAATGGTAGTTTTTTTTTACTTGTTTATATTTACCCAGGGTTTTTTTGTTTCTAAAACCGTCACCATTTAACTGTGCTGCAATTAGAACGAACGTAGTGATTAATTTAGTAAAGGTCCCAGTAGCAATATAATCAACCAGATGTTGAAACTTTAAATGTGCTTTCTCGCATTTCAGTTTTATTAAATAACTGCAGTTTAAAAAAAAGATAGCTAAAAGTTATTGAGAAAATAAAAAAAAATACTTTAAAGAAATAGCTGCCTAGGGAATATACCTAAAAATCTTGGAAGTAATATGTTTTTTCTTATTTTATTTTGACCAATTAATCAGTTTGACACGCTGCCGTAAAAAATGTTGAAAATCAGACTGTCTATGTTCGACTACTTATAAAATTTTTTATTTAAATGAAAAATCTTTTGGTTTTAGGTACATTCTCTAGACATGTGTTTCCAGTTTAATTTCTTAATAGGTCGAGCAGTTTTTTTAGCAACATTGAAGTTTTTGATTTAAAAAAAAAACTCCAAAAACATGCATAAAATGACCATATTAAAAAAAATGCTACGTTTGCCAAATTTTACTTTCTATAAATAGTTATATATTTCACAAACACACAAAAGTACTACCAAAGCTGTTTTCTAGTTAATAGTTTTAAAAAAGTGTTCCGAACGTGTTCGGATACATTAAGTTTAAGTTTACCAACTATTTCATGAGAAATTATCTAATATTTAGACTAACAAATTAAAGTAAAGGATGTATGTAATTCCCTCAATTGTTACTGTTTTACCTTTTACCAGTATTTTACTTCTTGATGAACCATTACTTTTAGTTAACTATGTTTATTAAATATGTTTTATAAATTAAAAAAATGTAGTTTTAACTTTATCAGTTGAATAAAAAAATACTTGATTCTCACAATAATTACATTATTAACTTAATAATAAAAGGTGTAAAGAATTATATGCTAAGCTTAAAACAGTGTATCTACAAAAGCAACGTTTTTATTGATAAACAGCACCGGTTTCCCTCAAAAGGTCTCAAACACGCCCCACTCTAATCTTTTGAAATTAAAATGATTCCACAAAACCCATGAAGAAAAGCATGCAAAAAAGAAGCCTTCTCAAACAAAAACAAAACAAAAAATGCATTACACATAAACGCTTATTCAAGCGTTTGAGGTAAAAACACACACAAAACAAATATGAAATGGGTGAAAATTCCCTTTGTGCAAGTTCGTTTCTCCGCGATTACAATAATCCTGCGCCGCTTCTATGTGTTCCCTACAAAGCGGTTGGAACACGCAGATAAAAAGGAAATAGGAAAAGCCTGAATGATAAAAAAAACTATTTTAGAAGTTGCATGTAGAAGAGCGATGTTTTGTGTAAGATGCACCAAATTTATGTGCATTTTTAGGAAGTGATAAAACTAGTTTTTGTTATTTTCCGTATTTATACATTCATTAAAAAGGTTACATATAATACATCCACATGCTTCCAAATAAATATGAACTTTAGTTTTACTTCAGCGGAAACCATTTTGCTAAATAAATTTAGAAAATAAATTTATATATATTACAAAAAAAAACCTATAAAGATGCATTACATTTGAAAGTTTGTTTCTTAATACGTTTAAGTTAAGAAGGTCATTATTTGAAAAAAATTTGCTAATATAAACTACTTATTAATTTGACAAACTAAAACAATAGTTTAATGTCTTAAATTTTAATCCAGCATATTAATAGTTTCGTTAGTTTTCGAAAACTGTTTTCCTTTGAATAAAACAGGATAAATTTATTTCGTTGTTTTTTCTTTATTATTATTTTATTATTTTTTAAAGGCTGTTACGCTATGCAAAGGACGAAGGATTGAATATTATAAAAAATGATATCGATGAAGGAGTAACATGCATCAATGCAGTGCACCTTTCTGTGAGCTCTGTATCAAATAAAAATGTATTATAATTTATGTTATTTTGAATAGTTCGCATCAAAATATGTGAAAGAAACATATTTTAAAAGATTGCTTTTTGCAGGTTCGCGTTTATGATTTTTAGCTACAAGAACGTGTTGATAAATCGTTTTTTATGAAATATATTATATCTTTCGGAATTCAAAGAAAATGCTTATTTTATTTGCAAATAAAAAAAAATGTGGCGTTTTATTTGGTGAGGCAAACTTAAAAATGCATTGGATATTGGATTCACAATTCAAGGTTTTTTAAATTTAATATTTAATGTGGCTTTTTTAAAACTAATTGTAAGTTCCAAGCTCCAGTTACACAAATGATTGTAATTTTTAATTTCAAACTATATTTTAAAAACTGCTAACCATATATATATATATTATGGATTTATCATGTAGTGTAGGATATCAATCAATTTAAAAAGGCAATACTTCTTTTTAAATTAGACTTGTAATTATATCAGTATCATGTAGCATGCCTAGTATATCAAATTATTGTAGCAGAAATGTGCTGAATACCTTCCGAGTATAGCTACCTTCATTATACAAATTTCCACACAACAGCATACCACCGAAATTAAGCACTTAAATACAACCTGTATGCAATTCGTCGGAACCTGAACCCAACATTTCTAAAGCTAAACTCGCCATCTTACCGGGAAGTTTCGGCATAAGCCCTGAAGATATTCTCTCAAAATATAAGTCCTGTTTTCAGCGGCGCGTGGTCCCCTTTGGCCTGCAGGAATAAATTGCATTCTGTATTCTAAAAAGAAGTTATGGATAGGGCTGACTGCATTTCTGGCAAGAAAGTTTTGGTTTGTCGCGAACTTATCCGAAGGCCCGGGAAGCGGATTACGGGCGACGACGTGGTATTCTTATACTTAATGGGTTTTCCTGGAACTCTTCCTGGTAAAGGTGTATTTTTTGGGAGTTTCCGTAAATATTGAAAAGAATCCCGCTTGTGGCCAGGGATGATATGAGTTGATCCTCTCCGAACGGAAAATCAGCCGAAATGGGAGTTTAATAGTTCTCTCTGATTTCCCTTTAATATTTTCTCTGCGTGAATGGCTATATGTGTGAGTTGGTCTGAACGTCAATGAGCTATTTAATGGATTTTGCGCATTTCTGTGGAAATGTTTAATGGATTCTGGCTAAGTGAATTATCGAAATGTAGTCGGCTCCGTCGTTTAATTAATTAAATTAGAGTAAGTATTTTCGTATATCTAGATACCTATAACTTTTGTATAGTTTATAATGCGTATTTGTATAGTAAATAATAGTGTATGTAAATCTTGACGGCTGTGACTGTTATTTAGAGCTGTTAAAATACTAAATGAACTGAAAACACATAAATTTTTCTATTTTATATTAATATGTGGCAGTGTAATGAAATTTCTACACAAGGCACACTGCCACAAATATAATTATTAAGATGTGTAAAGTTTTTTCAAATTATTTTGTAAATTTAACATTTTTAAAATTGTCTCTTTATCCAAAAATCGAAACACTTTTACAAGTAAAGGAAAAAATCATTTATTAATTCTAAGAAATTAATTAGAAACTTGTCTATGAACAAGTGAAACATATTTTAAACACAAACAACTGGCAAATCTCTCTCCTCCAGTATTTAAACAATTATTATACAAATACTTATAATAAGTCTTCAGTGAATAACTTTCGGAAACTAACTTTACACAACACCCCATACAATTATCAAAATCAACCACACTCCTCAATCAAGACTATCTATTCTCCCCACTTTAATAAGAATGTAGATGGCTAACCAACCAGTAGATGTCTACCCTCCATTATGTCCCGATTCTTAGAATGTTCTCAAAGTTTTCAATGTGTTCCATGATGGCGCGGGCAGCGTTCCCCATTAGCATACGCACTAAGACAATGGAGGCGGAGGACCATAATTACCATTAAAATGCTATTAGGTGGTGTAACTCCGTGGCGATGGAGCAGTGAATAATGAGACGCGGCCACCACACGGACCTGTCATTGTCCGGCCCTTGCCTTGTCCGGGACATACAGGACATGTTGATTGGGCTGCGAAAGGGTCCGGGAAATTTTATTAGAAATAGAGGGGTGCATTTGGCGGCGCTTGGATTTGAGATGTAGTTTGAAGGGTTCGCCGGAATGAGGCTTATTGGATTGGTCTTTCGAATAATGCGACTTTGCTTCAGTCACGGAATATTCTTAAATTAATTTTTTAATCAATGAGTTCATAATTTTATTTTTTCATTTATTTATAATTCATGTTTTAAAAATTGTAATTTTTCCTTTGAACTAAATTGTTACATAAAATTAAAATTTTAATCTAATTTTTTTATACAATTTACATGACTACTGTAACTGTTAAAATACTAATTAAATCAGGTCACAATTTTAAGTGTAAATCAATTAATAATGATACACATTAAATAAAATTTTAATTAAAAAAATAATACTTTTTTTTGACAAGGATTTCAGGCCCCTTTTTAAGAATCACGAATCTGCAAGGTTAGAATCGTATTAATGTAGAAAAGTCATCTATATCATATTTATAAAGTTAAAATTTTCTGATAGTAAAAAGAAACTATCAAAATGCTGTCTTCTCATTTGATGATTAACAGAATACTTTTTACCCCACTTTCTCATTCTCCCCCATCTTTAAACGCTTGCTACTCCGACCCGTATTCACCCCACCGGGGACAACAATACGGCGTTCCCAGACACCCCTTCCAGCACCAAGCACTGATACGAATCAAACCCTCCCTTTTAAATTAAATTAATTAAATGCAATTACTTCCTTTACTCTGAACCTCATTATCGTGCAAGGTTCTGTGAGAATGTCCCCTCCGCCAAACGAACCCCCAGTGTTATCATTCATGGAAATTACTCGGTGTGTCCCCCATCTAACATACCACTGCGCTGATTTGATAAAATTGTTACTTACTTGGTGACAAAATACTAATTTTAAACCGAATATACTGATAAATAAACTTTTTATTTAAGCAAACTTTGGTACTTATCAGAAGAAAAACAAGATTTATTTAAAATCTGTCTCAACAAAAGTGAGACAAGCCCTCAGATTGAAAACTGTCTTTAAAACTGGCTATCTAATATCTTGTGTTTGAAAAATTGAAAGAATTTTTTTTCATACAGAAAACTTTTTCATGTAGAAGAGGCTGTAATTTTAATACCATATAATTATAATGCCCTGATGACGCATCATACAGCATCGCACTTAGCTTTTATTGGTTGCTGGATCAGATACCGTCATGTCCTCTTTACTTGACGAAAATTTGAAATCGCGAGATCCGTTATAAAAGTCCATTGTAGCTTTATTGTGAAGTTACTTCAAGGCGAACTATTGAAAATAACTATTTTTTTACAATTGATTCGCCTGGTAATGAATAGTTAACCTATTGTCAAAATAACATCCCCAGTAAATTTCTACAATGCATCCGCACTGTTTAACAGACGGTTGCTCTTCCAAACGCAGCATCAACAAGCAAGAGGTCTAAGAAAGTGAAATAAAGTAGGTAGTTTGTTTCTCATGCTTAGGTTCGTACCTACCATGCGAGAGTCCTCAGGGAATGCATTATGGTTGGCAGGTTGTATATCTTAACCAAGATTGTGTTCAAGTGAGTATGATCTAATGGAGCTGCTGAAGTGTAAGTTACTTGGCATTTGAAGCTACCAAGAAGAAGTATGAAATTTTAAAGAGGATTTAGGTATTCAATAATACAGCGTTATAATTTTAAGAGGCCCCAAACATACAACAAAATGCTTTTTTAGGCGATGCTCGTTTAAAATTGACACTATGTACAATAAAATCCTATCACATCACTGTTTAGTTATATTTATAATATATTTTAATAATATGCTACTATAGTTATTTATAAATCTTAGTTTGATGTGTACATATTGATTAGAATGAATCAAGATTGTCTATAATAAGAATATTCTTACTAATGTGATGGTTCACCGTGTTGCAAAACTATTGCGTTGAAGTAGCATCACGAGTAAACGTTTAAAGTGAAAAAAAATATATGAAAAAAAGTAAAAGGAGTTTTAACAAATGTGCCACGCAAAGCCGTTATTATCAAACTAGATAAATCTGTCTGAATTAATGTTCTGTCTTTTTGTCACGGACTTTAAATTCATGACACTCAAAAAATAAAAAAATAGAGAAACCATCTTAAGTTAACGAATTTGAATACCAAAGTGTTAGAGGTTTTTTTTACAATAGTATTGATTACGTGATATCTGAAAGACATTTAGTGTGTTGCAAGTATGGACGTAATAATTGTATCCCTATTTGTACCCTGTAAATAAGCTAACCACACTCTTAAAACAAAAGAGTAAAATCCATTTCTGCAAGAAAAGTGCATTTTCGACACTGGGAAGGAGTGAAAATTAACCAGTAAATCGCCCTAAATCACCTTAAAATCGCTCGTTTGTTGTTAAGATTGTTGGAGGTTTAACAAAACAAAAGAGTGAAATCCTCCTACAAGGGAAGTGCATTTTCGACACCGAAAGGAGTTAAAATTAAAATCGATCGTTTGTTTTAAGAGTGCAGGTCCGATGTGGCAGATAAGTTGGGTCGATCTGCGTGTGTGGCACCATGTGGTGTCTTGTCCCTACCTCGCAAGCATTTTTTTTCTACAATATCAATACGAATCATGCGTTCTCACAGATGCCAACTTGGTAGTAGGACCATAAAGTATAAGGCGGTGTCTTCGTTGGTGGCTCATTATGGTGGTTGATGAATCTAGTGGTTTTAGCTGTGAGAGAAGAGTCTACGTTGGCGAGAGAGATTTCTATAGCTTTAGAATTGAGAAATTCGTGGTCGCGAATTTCTCACATCATACAGTCTGCAGTTCATCACCTCTGCGAAGGTAGTAAGTGCCCCGTATGGTTATTTGTGTTTGGATGGTTAGGACCATTTTGGTTAGTTACAGTTTGAGAAAAAACTATTAAATTGCTTTAAAGAAACAAGGGATACCAGTAGTAATCGATGTACTACACCGATTCACAATAGAGTTTTAAAAAAATAATATTTTTACTTAATTAATAAAAATAATACTTTATTTAATTAATTTTAAAACAATAATTTTAATTAATTAATAAAAATAATATTTTTAATTAATTTTGATTGCTGTAAAGGGCTCATTTTTCTACCGGGTTACAAATGTCGACCTTTTTTCTGTTCGAATCACGAAACTTGCATTCACAAGCCTGAAAGGATCAAAAGATACACGACCGACTCAAGAGGCTCGATCAAGATTAAAGTCCCCGCAATGATCCATTTTCGAGGTATCAATCAAACGGACCACGGCAGGCCATGATATTCCATCTCACCAATCCAATACCACCAAACGATCGTGCCAAATTACTTATATGGGAGGGTGGGAGGAATTTTTTCAATGAAAGATTGGCTGTAGTAGCAAGCACACTCTTCAATTGAATCCTATTGTTCCGAAAAGAGCTAATAGATATTTTATCCACATAAAAAGCTATTGCCACTATGATAGAATAGTTCTCGTTTTGCTGTGGAAAACATTACAAAACTACATGGAACCTATTTTAGTTCTTTAGAAATTGCTCGAGTTTGGTCTTCATGGTGTCCATTACTTCAGCTCAATTTATTAGGGAACACGTTATAAAACTTTATTTAATTTGAAAGTACACAAGTGAATAAGTTAAGTTAAAATAAACGGCTGAAATGTGCTATTTTAGCACCGTTATCGATTTAAAAAAAGTTTATTTTTCTATAAATCATTACTTTAACAACAATCTAATTTATAAATATACAAATTTTATTGGGTCCATCATAGCGTCAGCCATTCGCCCATGAATAATCTCATCATCCCATTCATAAAAGTAGTTAAGCGTTAAGGATTTCCAACACAAATAGTTCCAGAGTTCACTGGATCGTTGGAATTTCAAATTTCAAGTAGTATTGCTATTTTGAATTGATTTGTACCCTTGAGCTGTCAATTTTCTCAAAGCGAAATTTTGATCGCTCAGTCCCTTTCGGCCTAACGCAAACCAAATTGGCTCGAGGGTGGCTCGCAATCATATTGTAGGAGATTGGTGAGATATATAACATTCTCGAGAGGGACGATATTTTCCCTGGTGCCAGGGGAGAATTGTTGGAATGGTGGGCGGTTTAAAAAATTGGTTCTTATCGCACCCCGCAAAATGTTCCATCGGAGTGTGATACCGGACACTCTCGGCCATCATCACGTTTCAAGTAAAGTTGTCTGCGTGGCCCGCTGTAATCGGTAATTCGTCTACACTCGCCCTCGAGCTAGGTTACGATGAGAAAATATGAGTTTTGGGAAAGTGGAAAGAAGATTGGAAAAAAATGTAGTAAATTTGTGGATTTATATTTGTTTTTGCAGTGTGTATTTTTTTTTAGAATTGACAATAATAATAAGTATTGTTATGATAGTTCAATTATTGTGCTTTATTTACTCAAATAATAAATTAAATATAATTGGGTTGTTTAAAGAAACAACAGTACCAACCACATCATACTTATGTTTTACCCGTTAAAGATTTACTGGCAATAGCTAGCCCGGTTTTAAACTTGCTCATTTCTTATTTTCCCACAAAAAAGAATCCCAGGTATTATTTTGAACTAAAGAATTTTGTTTGAATAATATGTGTGACATTTTTAAAGATTTGTGGAAGTTTAAAAAAAATAGTTTTGTGTGTTGCATTATAAAGTTTATGTTATTACGGATAAAACTTATAGTTTCAAACTCACACTTTACTCTCTCTTTGATAAAAATATTCCAACAATATGTTTTCAAAAATATAAATTTATATTTTCAAATATATATAAAAATACAAACTGTCTCGAATTGTGTTTTTTGTTTTATTTATTTTCAAAACAAATAAACATTCCTTTATTTGAAAATTCAAATACATTTGTCGACATCTAATGTTGGGAAAGGTGGAAAGTAATACATGCAACTTTTCAAAGTAAATAAAAAAATATTGTAAAATATTCAGACAGCTTTCGATTTAATGAAACCCTTGATAAGGATAGAGGTTGAATTTTTCGTGAGACAAGATCTATGCACGAAGAAACTTAGAACTTTAAAAATTGTGAAAAAAAATACTTATCTGTCAATCGCATCATAAATTCACATTCAAGAGTTTTAAAATTCATATTTAAATGATTGCACGCTTTGCTTTAATCGATTAATCTACCATATTAGAACTTTACTCAGTGTTAGCGTAGCGCAAAGCACTTCGAAACTAATTAATGTATGTAATACTTTTTATTTTTAGAGAGACAGAACGCATGTGTAATATTTGCTTCTTTATCGCTACTTACAATTGTTGTATCCCTCTACCTATAAATAGGAAGTGTTAGGGCTTATAAGTGATCCTTGATCAATCTTTTATACCCTTTGAACGGCCTGGAAATAAGCGAAAATATATGAAAGATTTCTTTTTGTGAATTAATTAAAAAACTGTTTAGAATGACATAATTCGGCTAGTATTGTATTTCAAAAGCAGTTCTAAATGAAAAAGTGGAATGTAAATAAATAGTCATTGTTTATTAATCTTGAAATTAATTTTTATTGCAAGAAATACTAGTGCAAAACACGGAAATGTCAAGTCGTGATCTAAAACTCAAAAGGTTAAGGCTGAGGCAACATTCAAACGCCTTCAGTCTTTAGATTATCGAACGAAAAAAGGCGGCACACATTCAAGGTAAAATATTAATGATGAAGCAAAATAAATCATAATTCGCAAATTTGTCTATGTTCCAGAGACGTTGACGAGGACATTTAGATCACTGCAAATTACCTATTAAACAGCTCTATTGCCCGATGACTATCTATACGGCAGATAAAACAAACATTTTAGTAATCAACTTAAAAACTTTGGCGTACTTTTCGTGTATATGTGTTCATTGTTGAAGAATCACACACCGTGGACAGACAGGGTATATAATTTATTACTACAAGATACCTGTCAGAATAAATTTTTTAACTTATAAGTCAATTTAATTACTATCTATATATAACACTTCACAAATCTCACAATGGTACTTTCAATTCACAATTTCCTAACCGTTTTATTCCGTGTGATATTCTTCGTTTCAGTTTATATGATTTTCAGTTATAACCTGCCCGCAAGGTGCGAGGAACAACTCTCGTTGGATTTCACACAAAAAATAGGAAAAGTCCTATTAAATCCAGTTTTTGAAACTTTAGACTTAATTGGAAAATGCCTAAAGGTGGCACAGAATCTATGTAATTTTATTACAGAGAATTTTTTTTTACTCAATTTGGTCTTATTTTTTGACGATTTTTTTAAATGACGCAAAAATCTTGCAAAGTTTTATATTTGAAGGTTTTTTTAAAACAGTTTTAGATTTTTTTCTCAAAACTTTTATCAGTGTGTGCCTGTTTTTTTCTTTTTCATTACTTTTTTTATTAGTTGTGCCCTTTATTTCAGTCCATAAAAAAGACTACTCATTAATATTAAAAAGTTACTAAGAAGAGTTTTTATCTAGATACACAATTCAGATAGACCCCTGACCAATGAATTTCTCATACATGCATACTTTTCACAACTCATCGAAAAAAACTCCTAACCGTATTTCCGAATAATATATACACTATAAACCTGTAAGTGAATTCCACCGCATCAAAGTCACATCAGGAAAACATACCCTGCTTGATATATTCCTCTGAATACCATCAAGGTATAAAGAAAACCTGGAAAAGAATCTCTGGAGGAATGGAAAACTCAGGATGTTACTGTCGATTTCCGGCACTCTTTAGAATCCGCATCATAGGATGCTCGTTGGACTGAACTATTTTATTCCGCTTTTCGGCTCCGTTTCTTTTGACGCGGGCTCGGAAAGTAGCCGCCCCTGCTGATTCTTTTAGTATATCTTGCTCAGTAAACAATCGCAACGGACGGGTATTGTGAAAGCTCCTGTGACAGCAAACATTGGTGAAATGTTTGTGTTATTACGAATTGAGTAAATTTTGAGGGGGTAATGGAGTTCATGTGATACCCAAACTAGGAACAAAAAATAGTAGAAAAAGTTGCAAAAAAATATATTAAAAAACTGGGTTTTTTTTTAAAGAATGTCTGATATCATTCCTTTACCTACCTTCGGTACTCAATGATTGTCTTTTAGTATATCTTGCTCAGTAAACAATCGCAACGGACGGGTATTGTAAAACTCCATGTGATATCAAACATTGGTGAAATGTTTGTGTTATTCCGAATTGAGAATTTTTTTGGGGAAAATGGAGTTCATGTCATACTTAAAATCGGAACTAAAAATAGTAGAAAAAGAACAAAAATAGAATTAAAAACTGTGGTTTTTAAAATATCTGATATCATTAAGTATTACCTTTATCTATCTGAGTACTAAAGGTTGATAGAAGTTCCTTTACCTACCTTCAGCACTCTGTGATTATCTTTTAGTATATCTTGCTCAGTAAACAATCGCAACGGACGGGTATTGTATAAAAGTCCCTGTGATGGCAAACATCGGTGAAATGTTTGTGTTATTACGAATTGAGAAAATTTTGGAGGGGGTAATGGAGTTCATGTGATACCCAAACTAGGAACTAAAAATAGTAGACAAAGTTACAAAAAAATAGATAGAATTAAAAACTTTGGTTTTTAGAATGTCTGATATCATAAAGTATTACCTTTATCTAGCTGTGTACTGAAGGTTGATAAAAGTTCCTTTACCTACCTTCAGTACTCTGCTGATTCTTTTAGTATATCTTGCTCAGTAAACAATCGCAACGGGCGAGTATTGTAAAACTCCCTGTGATAGAAAGCATTGGTGAAATGCTTGTGTTATTACGAATTGAGATTTTTTTTTTGGGGGGGGAGGGGGTCATGCGATATCAAAATTAGGAACTAAAAATAGTAGAAAAAATTGCAAAAAAATAGAATAAAAACTTGTGATTTTAAGAATATCTGATATCATAAAGTATAACCTTTATCTAACTGAGTACTGAATATTGATAAAGTTCCTTTACCTACCTTCAGTTCTCTTTGACTGAGTAGGTAGCTAATTCGGCGTTCATAGTTTAGTATGTTTTGTAAAAAAAGTTATTGTGTTGGACAAATTTGCAGGAATGCTCTTAATTAAAGATATTAATAAACTTAATGCATTAAAAACTGAAAAAATATATTGGTATTAGGTGTAATGGAACATTATATTGTAATCGGGACTATTAACAAATAATGCAAACATTTATCATTTACAAAAATAAAACGTTAGAATTTTAAGAAAATCATATTTAAAAAAATCCGGTTCACGAAATATTACCTTAAAAATATAAGCTTAATATTTTAATCGTATTGTAAACTGCTCTGCTGGTTCTTTTAGTGATTTATCTGTGAAGTATTGTAAGACAGATATTTTGAAAATCTTAATAGTAACTCAAGTCATGAGATTTTGTAATTGTACTGCGTATTTCGAAAAATTTACAGATATTAAGGCAGATATTGTAGAAACAGAAGATAGACGTTATGTATGTTTGGGAAGCACACTCCAAGGAAAATTAACACAACATAATATAATTCTTAAGTAAAAACTGAGTTTTTAAAATAGAAATTTCAATACCTAATTTTACTATAGGGATAAAATTATAACTACAATGGCTGTGAAAGGAATTTGATACACAAAAAATTTCTTACACATTGAGATTTTGTGCTATTATAAAGATCCTAACAAATTTATGAATGATCTAATTTGTGTAATGTGTGTATTAATAAAATTTAGACGTATGAAGCATCAGGGACAGTTTCTAGATGACATTAACTTCAACTGCACCAAATAAATCATATTTTGTTGATTCCGGATAAAATGCTTTTTTTTAAATCATTTATTAACTGCTTTCATAGAGCACTATATATATATATATTTTAAATACTAAATGAACTAATATGGCGCTACGTATTAGTTTCTTTATTGCTTAAAAATTTAATTAAAAAAAAACCTTTTTGCTGTATACATGGAGATATTTTGGATCCATGCTTTTTACGGACAAAAAAAGAATAGCATGGTTTGTCAAAACAAATAGTAATGATAAAATACAGTTTTGAATTATTTTTAAAATGCAAATTTAGTTTCATCACTTGCGAAGTTAATTAAAATACAGCAGAATTTAAAAACAAATACATCCCTTCCAGTTTTATTTATATATTTTAATCTGGAATGTGTACTTTCCTCTCCAAATTGCGCAGTATGTTTGCAATGAATTTTGAGCTTTAAACTGGATTTCTTTTTATACAATAAGTTTTAAAAAATTATTTCGGTTACATTTGAAAATATATCTTACGATAAAGAATAGAATACTTTTCAGTATAAAGACAAAGTATAATTGAAAAAAAATAACACTAAAAATGTCACAAGGCTTTGCAAAATTAAATATTTTACCGAACACTGCACATTTCTGTAATATCTAAGTTAATAAAATATTAAAATACACGTCGTAAAATAAATATTTCGAGGACTGCCGGGAACCGTAATTGGCTTATAAAAATTTCGAGGTATGTTTGACATGCTTTTCTTATTTTTCATCAAACAATTGTATCAAGGGATTATTTACATTATAGACATAGTTGGTAGCTTTGTTGTTTCGTTTAGTTTACCGCCTTAATTAAAACTGTTATTTGTTGACAAAGAGCACAACACAAAAAATATAGATTGCACAAATGACATTTGAACACATAACTAATTTAATTACTTTATCTCTAGTGCAAAGACTTTCAACGATTTGTGTTTAAATATACATTTATAAGGGCTTTAATAATAAAGTTTCTACCATATATGTTTGTTCTATTTTTTTTTTCAATTTCTAAACGTAGGTTCACCATGGAAGTCGAAAGTAGCAGTGCTAAAACATCCAAGTTATCCAACTTTCTATTTACTTTATAGCTCACAAAAAACAAATGTAATATGGACAAAAGGGCAGATTAATAAATTGCCATAATCTTTTGTTTAAAAAAAAGAGTTTTAGAAATCTGGAAAACACTGTGATGAACGTAAGTTGAAAATATGGGTATGGATAACCAGATAAAAAAAATGACAGGGTTTATCAAGCGAAATCGATATCATATTTTTAAAAAATGTAGATTTTAGAAAGAAGCGTCAAGAACCAAATTTGATTTGTTGTATGTAAAACTGACAATCTAAACTAGTTGTCATATTTTGTAATCGTATAATATTAGTTTATAATTCTCAGAAAGCAAAAATTATTTACTAGTCCTAATTGTCATTATCAAGTCATATTATTAAACCTTAAATTGACAATAGTTCTATTCGCATTGCAGCATAGCATTTTACTATTATTAAATATACGATTCCTCATAAAGAAAAATTTTTAAAACCCGCTTTTCTTTCACCTTCATTTATTTAACAGTGAACCCCAAACTAACAAACAAAGCATTGCCCTCACACAGCACAATAGTTACATTATTTTAAATCAAGCGAATGAGAAACAAATTGGAGTTTTCTATCTGAGTTAAGTTACTTTGTGTGACCGTGCTAATAAAACACATTTACACAATTGCCTAAAAAGACAATTATTAAAAAACACTTTTCATTCACTTTTAGTTATTTATGGACCAACTACCACAAAACAAGCTTTGTCATCAGAAACCTCTGCCCATTGCAATCATTCACATTTCTGCCTTGCGAAACAAAAACTTCTCTTTCATATCGCATTCGCCACAAACCAGCCTCGGCATCATTAATCATGCGATCAAAGGTGAAACATAATAAAGATAAGGCATACAGAAAAAAGTAATGATAAAGGATATCTGGCTGGAATCGGAATGAAGCATTTTTCATACACATTCATTGTACTTAATCGTATTACCGTCTGGAGATGAAGCTTGAATTGAGAGACGTAACATAAAAAATTCTTGGCGTTTGACGGTGAGTTTGATTTTTGGACATATTGATGACGCAGGCTGTTGTTAGTTTGTGGTAGATGGTTCATAAATAACTGAAAGTGAATGAAATATGTTCTGTAATAGTTGTCTTTTAACCAATTGGGAAAATATACTCAATATTTGGTTAGGTCAACCAACCAGGTGTTGAAATTGATACACTATCTGGCACGTAACCAAAGTAAGTTTTAGCGACATTAAACCAGGAGCAACTTTTTTTTTTAAATCTTAAAATCTCTATTTCATAATTTTAATTTTTTCGCAAATTGGAGACGAATTTTTTTTTGCACCACAGTGTCAAAAACACAAAATCTTACAATTATTCCTTAGCTACGTCAGCCTTCATTTGCGAATTGAGATGGCAGAGCGGCAAAGTACTGATATAATATATCTAGAAAAAAATGTATTAGGTATTAGCAGAGCAGTGAGAGATGATGTGAAAGGATACTTACACTTTCCGCATTGCTTAACTGATAATAGGGTTTAAAAAATAGCTTATTATATGTAACGGAAATATCTTTTAAAGGCATCATAACCTTATTGACGGAAAATTGACATATTTCCGAAAGTTTAGATTAAAGATAGAATTTTTAGAGTTGCACAAGCTTTTGTACTTACTGTGCAAGGAGAACAAATTCACTTGGCTTTTATATTCAAAAATCTTTCAAGGAATCGCTATCGAAATAAACAACCATATTTTTTAAAATTACCGGAACTCAAATACACAACAGACTTCGCCTTTTCTTCTTAATGTATATCCTTTAAAAAGTATGTGCATTAAATTGTTGAATAAGAAAAGGTAAACAACATAGATTTGTTGTTATATCCTTAAAGAATAAAACAGTTTGTAATGCATTTCCAACTACTTCCCACAAAACAATTGTATTCAACTACAGTAAAGTAAGTCCTCAAGAGCAGTAAAACATTCTCTTGAGCACCATAAAAAACATTTAAAGTAAAATATTATTCTTTTTTTCGTATGTATTGAGAGTTCGAGATGTTCCACATGGGTTCATGTATTTCAAAATATTGCTGTTTTAGAGAGTCCATCATGGGTAACCACTTAAGGGAAAAGGAACAGAAGACTCTCAAAACACTTGACGCGGGAGGCAAAAAAATACACACGAAGGAAAAAAATCCACATAGGAGAAATGTTTTAGCGATCGCTCTCTAGAAACGGTATATTTAAACTGCCCGAGGTATGAAGGAGGAAGAGGTATACGTATAAACCGAAAAAAATGAGATAAAAATATTTATAAAATAAAAAAAAAGTCAGCCAGATAGATTTTCCAACGGCCTGGAACCATATCGATTAAGTGGATGTATCGGAAAAAGAATCGTTTTGGTGCGGTCATCGATTGCTACCTTGGAATTTCGATAGAATTTTCGGTGGCACTGTGACAGCTGACATTCGACAAAAAAAAGGGAGAAAAAGAGAATTATGCAAATTGTGAGACTGGAAACAATCAAATTATAGTTTGAGAATCGATTCAATGGATCCGAGTATTTTAATTAAACTCAACCGCGCGATTATTGAAGTGCTTTTCTTACGTCCGATTACATTCGACTTGCTAACACTACTTTACGATTATCTCTTAACATCTGAAAAATGGCATATGCTAAGCTTTGTTTTTAAGTGAAACAAAGATTTTTGTTTTTTCAACTTGCGATATTATATTTATTTTGTTTGTAGGGTTGTTCGTTCAATATATAAGGAATACGGTATAATAAATTGCGTAGCCTTGGGACTCGGAGTTTGTTTTTGTTAATTTTACAATATTTAGGAAGAGGGATAGTTACCAAACGGAAAACGTTAACCCCATTAAGAATTTTATCATAATATATATGCCTAAAAATGATTATTTTCAAAAGTAAAAGCTGAGAATAATATTATTCAAATGCTTTTAAATACCTAAACCATATTCGTAAACTATAATACTTTACAAAATATCAAAAAAATTAATTTTAAGTTACAAGGATTCAAGTATTTCCTTAAATGAATAAATTTAAATTGTTAATAATATTATAAGCTTATAATAATATAAATTATAAAGAACGTAATTGGAATTTTTATCAATATGAGGACTTAAATTAATAATAATGTATTCTATAAATAAACCTCAAGAATTGCATAAGTAAAGAGGTCGTAGCAAACGTTTTTAATTAATTCATAAAGGATTTCTTTTTGGATTTTATATGAAATTAGAAAAAATAAATTTGAAAGACTTTTAAGGTTGTTTAATGATATAGTACAACAAAACAAAAGAAATTAAAGTATTAATATGATTCTTTTGATATTCTTAACCAACATGTCATGAAGAAAAAATGAAAATAAAAGTTGGAATTATAATTAAATTTTTCAAAGCTGTATAACACTAAATGTTTAAATAATTCTTAACATAAGTGCTTTCTCTAGCGTGTATATTGTAGTTATTTGGGAGTAGTATTTCTTTCATTTCATAAATGAGCATTAAAAATACTATTTTTTTTTGTGTTTGCATCCTTTTTATTTTCACATAATTTGAAATGTGCTTTTAATTTTCTTTTCAAATTTCAATTTTACAACTTTATGTGCTTTCTGGAGCTTTCGGCATTCAGTATTTCATTAAAGTTTTTCATCCTTTAAAAAATGTTGATGGAAATTGCGAAAATTTGGATTAGCCTGTAACGTTACTTATTGAAATTTTTTTTAAATATTGCAATAACTACTGAAGAAAAAATGCGTGATTTTTATTTTATCGGGAAGTATAGATTTCCAAATGAAAAAAAAAGCATTAGATGACACATCACATTAATACTTATTTTTTCACTTTTAACACTGAATTTTAATCATTTTGAAACCAACGAATAGTATTCATTTTGGACTACAACTAAAGCAACTCTAGTAAGTAACTACGTGACATTTTTCATATTACTTACAAACATAACTTTGGTTGTAAATTTTTGTCTAGTAGTTAAATTATTATACCGTCAGTGCTGGTAACTTTGGCTGAAATCATAGGTTTTTTTAACAAAAGAAGAAAAAATTTTCTACAAAACGATTAAACACTTGAAAATCATTATGCATTCTAAGTATTGTACTTTTAGGAATAATTTTCAAGCACTTTTGTTAAATTTTATTAATTAATAAAAAATTGGCATTAATTAAAAAAAAATACTACACTGTTAGGAGCCGGGCGGGTAACTTTGGCCATCCATGAAATTCATAAGAAACATACTTTTTAACATCCTTAAAGGCTGTGTTAACGAATTAAATAACATTATTAAAACTTAAAAACTAAAAATAACAAAGTTATAAGACATATAGTTATTAAAAATGGTAAATAATTTAACATTTACATTTCAGTGCGTCGTGGAATGCCATTACACGATGAAAACCAGTATTTTTGTAGCTTAAAAGAAAAATAAACTTCCATTTTAATAAGGGAAAAAGAACTTCTTTGAAGCAAGATTTAATAACAAATATATTTATAAATAGCAAGCGATTTTATTATAAAAGGGAAAAAAATAATATATTCATAATTAGGAATCTGAAAATGTTTACCTTTCGACATTTGCAATTTTGAGTGGTATATATATGTTTCTTGCATTCTATCCTTATCTTTTTAATGTTTGAAATCGTGAGATTTTAAAAAAAAATATCTAAAAATTGAGTAATCATAAAAGTAAGAATTTTTCAAAAATAGTTAAACAAAATACTTTTTTTACGTACATTTTTTAAAGTGCAAATTTCCATAAAGAAATATACATCTTTGGCCAAAGTTACCCGCATTCATCGGCAAAAGCTTCCCAATTATCAATATTTAAATACACCATCAAAAGTATTCAACTTAGAATAAAACAAATGGTGTAATATTCTTTCCCATAAATAAAGGAATCGAATAGAATGTTTTATTTAAATATTTTCAATATTTTTTAAGTGTTCCAGACAAAAAGACAAAAATTGGAAGAGATAGATTTTTGTCAATTAATGCTCGTAAGAAGGAAAATAACATTTGTAGTATTGCCAGAATTAGAATGAGAATTTTGTTTTACATGAAATGAAATGCAATGTTTCCACCTTTCCAAAAATGTAAAACCATTTAAGATTATATCATTTTATGAAGAGAAATTAAGAAACACACCTTTTTCCGACGCGTGGCCAAAGTTACCCGCTTTGACGGTACTATTACTTGTGAAAAGTGTAGTTGAAAACTCACGTTCACCAAAGTATAGCTATGATATGGGCCTGGTCCTTTATACATAGGCGACATTAATCAATCTGAAGAATACAGACGTATAAACATTCCACTAAACTGTTAGGTTTTCTAACAGCACACAATTTTATATAAATTATAACAGCTCACTTAAAAATTTATGGAGAAATTATGGAGTCGTAATTGCTAATATTCTGCTACATAAGTATTATTCTAAGAAAAATATATAATTAACTTAACTTTCATTAAAAAATTTAATCTTAAGCAGTGAAAGAAAGTTTATACTTCAGCCGATTCCCGTTCCTTCAGTTTATACTTCAGCCGATTCCCCTATATTCTTGTTATACATTGCATTATGTGAGATTTGCAACTAGTCATTTTATTTATCTAAAACTTTATAATAATGATACATTAAGAAACAAACCCTGATGTGTTTTCTTCTGTAAACGAATTACGTTTTTAGTATTATTTTATTTCCAAATTATGAAAACATCAAAATAGAAGAGTTGAAAAACCTCAAGTTTGTAGTTTTTTGTAAGTAGAAGCCCATAGTTAGGTTTATAGAAAAATATTACTTACGAGTTTTCTAGATTTTCTAGAACAGGGGTTACCAACTGGTGGTGCTTGTACCCCAGGTGGTACGAGGGAATATTTCAGGTGGTACGCGAAAGTGGTGCAAGCAACATGATGCTATCAATAGCTTCTGTACGCATGTGAGCGAGCAAACACAATACTCATTATTTTAAACATTAAAATTATTTTAAAGAGAAATCTTTAATTAACTTCCGGAACAGATTTTGCTGAGTTTGTACTAGTTTTTATTATATTGGTTTTAGACCTATGGACAATAAACAAAACTGTAAATTGATACAATTTTAATCTTCTTATTTCTCCGTTATTATAAGCATGTTAAAAATAAACAAATATCCAACCATCGAAGTTCAGGAATTTCACTCAAAAAACCTTTGAACGCTTTAGAAGTGTAAATATTATACGTTTATTAAATTATTTAGGTATGTACATTCAAAAAGGCAAGTGGTACGCAGGTGCAAAAAGGTTGGGAGCCCCTGATCTAGAAAAACTATCGAAAAGTGTAGGCAAAAATTATTCTTTTATAGAAAAGGTAACATTTAATTGCATGAACGCAATTAAATTTGTGTATATTTAGACACTAATTTATACTTTACATATATTTACCATATTTGAAAGCATTTAGTTTTACAATCTCATTATTTGAATAAGAAACTGTTATTTTGAAAAACAAAAGCAATTAAAATTGATAAATTAAAAAAAAAGTATTATATATCAAACAATATTTGTAGGACTGAAGCAATACTTAGTCTTTTGAATATTTATATTTATACCAAAAAATCATAATTATGTGTGATGTTTATATTTCCGAAATAATAAAATATATATTAAAAAGGGGAAATTAATTAAACATGAATTAGCGAGATGAATTGTTATTAAATATTGATGTGCATTTGGTAGTAGAAATCTTATAATTATCTGCCGACTTATTTGCAAATTTTGAATACGCAGTAATGAATTTTGAAAAGTTTGCAATAACTTCGTTAAAGAAAAGCTACATTTTATTTTTGGAATTTTCTCTGATAAAAGGATGTGCAATTTTTGTAATTAAAATTCTCATGTATCTCAATCATTTTAAGGTTTCTTCTCACGCTCATTTGTAATCTAAACGGAAATAACTCATTATCTTTGTAACATGAAACATGTTTTCTCGCAATAGTTTTAATGTTGTTTTTGAAAAAAAAGCTTCATTTTAAAGGTATCTATTTCATTTCCATCAAGATTGAAATAAAATTATTTATGGATATTAATTTAAATGAAAAGATATTGATGCATGGGAGGAACCGAAATTTATATTTATTTTGTTAAGAACTTTATCAGGATCAATCGTTTTCAGGTTTTCAGATAGATGTAAAAATGTTTATAATTTTCAAGAAAGTTTAAGGTATCCGATAACCTTTTTTCAGCAAAAATCGACTAAATATTAAACGTTTGTTTTTTTGCGTTTTAATTAAAATAAACGTTTTGCTTTCTAAATCGGTTTCATTTATGTTTCTAGTTTTTAATGGAACAGAAGTTATAGCACTTTAGAGCTTTTTTTGCTGGTTTTTAAATTTTTTTTTCAAAACGCATTACGCAAAACATAAAAACGGAAGTTCTTTATTATCAATCGCTTCCAAATTTTTACAGTAGTTTTGTAACAGTATGAAGAAGGTTTTGAACTAGAATCGTGCAAAATTATTAAGAAATGGATATTTTAGAACTATTTACATGCTAGTTACTCTCTTTTTTTGTATGTGTTTTGGATATATGCTTCAAACTTTGCCTATAAAACAATTTGGGCACTAATACCTCAATGATTGATACCTCAATGATTTTAGTTCATGCCCTACATTAATGTTTGTTAAGCATATTTAAATTTTAAAGATGGAAAAACAATTAAAAATTTGTAAAGATATCATGTTTTGCGTAAGCGTGATTTTTGAATCATATTTGACTATAATGTTCCATAAATACTGAATTTTTTTTTATGATTTACTTTCTTAAAAAAAATTTATATTCAAAACTAATAATAAAATCGCTCAACGTCATGGTTGGAATAGAATTTTCAGAAACTTGCTGTCAAAGGTGATAGGCCACTTTAAGAATATGTATATATTTGGCTTCACTAATTTTGAAAATCAGTAAAGATTTTCTGAAACTAAATTTCAAAGAGTACCAAACAGTTAATAGTGCCATCGTACATCAGTTATATAGACAGTTGATAAAAAAAAGACAATTTTTTAAATAGAAAAAGTAGACTATTTCAATGCTTTTTTCATGAAAACTTATCTTTTTACACATACACCCTCTCCTTACTGTTCAGCACCAAGTAGGGACTTATCTAGGGAATCTAGCAAAATTAAGAAGCTTAAAAAATACTGTGATTTCAGTAATTGTAAAATTTCTGGTATTATTAATTTTTTTATTTAAGTGTTTCATTAGAACTAAGATGACCGATAGATCAAACTTATACCGTTTGTTACACCAGCGTAATTTCATTAAACTGCCTTAATTGTTATATGTCGAAACACTGAATGTTGGGTTTTCTTGTCAATGGATATTTCTTAATTAATCGATAGATAATTAATTTGATGATTCATTTTCATGATTTTTCATTAAATACTTCAAACATTGCATTAAAATTTTATTGTACTACATAATTGTGGGAAATATCCTGGGATGTATGAAATTTTTATGCGCAAATCTTTGGTATCTCGTGATGACAAAAATGCGTGAAATTGCGACAAATAGGTGAGCAATGGCTCTTGAGAATCCCAACTACAACGTTAAATGAACTACATAACCTCAAATAATGCTTATTCAGTTATTCAAAGAAACGTTGTGTGTAAAATTATCCTGTTCAGTTATAAATATTTACGCTCTTTTAATAGACAAAATTTGCATCTGTGGGAGGTGAATAAAAAAGTTTTTAATACATTTTTTTATTATTTTTTTTAATTCAATCCTAAAGTCAAAAATTAGTGCTCTGTGAAATCTTTACCGAATAACTAAAGCAGAAGACCACTGCTTCAGTTACCCACACCTGTTTAAAACTCTTAGTATGGAAATTTTTTAGAAAAACTCTTGATTCTGAAGTTCTAAATAGAATTGGGAAAACAGTTTAATTTTATATCTTCAAATGCCTTACAACTATGGAAATAAAAATGCCTTATATAGACATGTATAGCTTGAACATTATAAGTATATTTTTTATGAAATGCTTAAAAAAAGAACACTAGAAGTGGCCGGACCAGTTTTGTTTCAGTGGTTAACTCTTCAACTCTTTTTTAATTCAAATTATTTTTTATTTAAGTTGTTTTGGCTGGAAAAAAATACGAAAACCTTAAACTGCGACTATTTGCACATTTTTAAAGCTATATAGTTGAATAGCAACTAAACTGTATAGCGAAATGCAGTACGTCTCGTCATCCTAGCTAAAACTATAACGAATGACAAAAATTCATTTTACTTTTTACCATTTTAAATTTATTCTACTAAAAAATCCATAACTCTTCTGAATAACTTGTTTAAAGTTGCAGTTTAAGCGCAGGAGTAAAGTTAAAGTTTAGTCTTTGACTGATTGATCACATTTCTGTTGGATTATGTCTTTGACTGATGGCTCAGTTCTCTGCGTAATTTTCTTTAAAATTATGTAATAAAGCTAAAGTTGCGCGTGACTAGCGTCGCATTTTTTTCAAGTCTCTTTAACGTCAGAACTTATATTATTAAGTTTGTAACTTTTAGACATGGATCATTAGCCTAAAACCTTTTCATTGAAAAACTTATTTTTGCTCTTAGAATACAAAGTATGGAAAAATAAGACTTTATTTTTAAAAAAATGACATTGGTACTATAATTGTACCTAGGTCAACTAGCTTTTGTATCTAGGGTCATTCTGTAAATGCTAATTATATAATAACTAAAAAGTAAAACATGTAAACATGATTTTGAAGTGTCAGATTTAGTCTATGTCACCTAAAGCATCCAGCTATTTACGAGTTATCAAATCACAATTTGAAAAATATTCCAGCTTGAGGAGCATGTGCTCTCACTCTAAGTCATCAAAGTAAATTGATTAGGGCAATTTAAATCCATTTTTTTTTATTAAAATTGTCTTTTAAAAAACAATTCTTTAAATATATAAAAGTAATTTTTGGAATGAAAAGTGTTAGTAAGGCCATTTTGCATTTAGTTAGTTAAATCAATTATTCCTGCAATATATGCACAGACAAATGTTATTTTAAAATCATATGAACGGAAATTACTTTTTTTTTGTAAAACTAACAATTGTTCGAAAATTTTGTAAAAGTGGCTGAGAGAAAAATGTTTTCTTAAAAAATTTAAGTGGTTTAGGTAATTAACGTAATTTTTTAATCAAAAAAATTATTAAAGATATTAAAAAGTATATAACGTTGAACCTAAGTAATTGTTCTTTTGTGAATGAAAATACAATGATCTTATCAATAAAACAAAGGTTTTTTTTTAAGAATTATATTCAAAATTTCCATATGGTTATGTATCTTTAAATTTCAATGGATATAAATAATTTGTTAGTAAATTTTTAAAGCAATATTGTTTAGCGGATTTCATTGAAATTTTATTGGCTCACTTATAAAGAACAAAATAAATGTGAAAATGTATTTTTTTTTATTGCTTATCGCTTAACATGGATATAGGAACAATTGAGTGTAACAACATACCATATGAGTAAAAATTACTAAAACACCCTAGCATTAAAATAAATTTCAGTGAATCTACGCAGGCTGTGTCGTAGGTACGCAACCCCCCACAAACATTCAATTTACACAAACATTTTATTTTAGTACTTTGTAATTAAACTTTATCCAACACTTCAATGACGACTATGACAGATTCCAAATTATCCTTTTTTTTTAAATTTCTATACCAAAATATTATTTTGAGCCATACTTTGTGGAACAAATTCTGTTTTAAAAAGTAGTTTCTAATCTGCATACTCTGCAATGCCTTTAATAATTTTTAGATGATTTTTTTTAAATACCTTCAATTTTTAATCATTAATTTTTTTTATTATTAAATTCGTTCGTGTGTCATCATACGAATGTTCAATATCAGTTTCCATGACTATTAAATTTTAGAATATTTATTTTTGTCAGACATGATTAACACTGCACATACTCAGATATATATGTTTTTGTTTAAAAAATATTCATGACACTTTTCCCTGACGTTGAGCTTTATAGAAAATTACATTATTCCCCCTGGTGCCAAAAGTTGAGTTACCCACAGTCATCACTGAGATTCAGTCATTTTTCATCCCACTGCGTATTTACATAAAAACATCATTTTTAAAAGAAATATACAAAAGAGTTTTCTTAATTGTGTTGAAAACTTGAGAAATCATCAGATGAAAATACGGGAAGGTATAAAAATTGAGTTTCAAAAATTATACAGTATCTAAAAAGAATGATTTATTAAGACCTCAAATAATACACTCCATTGGTAACATCTATGGTAAAATATTTTTAAGCATAACAATGGTTCTGTTATCAAGATAGCATTTACATAAAGTATTCTAAAATAAGTTTACTCGACAAGAATCACATAAATTTGGTTAAAATGTAAAATTTATTAGTATTAATTTTCAAATGCCTTCTTGATGAGCCTGTATTAACTTGAATCCTATCAAAGACGCAACTTCTTTAAATATTTACTTATAATCTTAAAACTGTTTATTTTTCGAATGAATATATTAATTTAATTTGAAAAAATTACTTAAGACATCAAAAGTGTAAAAACTTACTTTTTCCTTTATAAATAAAACTCTTTTCCTTAGTCCAACTATATTTTTCTTTCACTTAACACACACCTAACATCCTACATATTCTTCACCGCAAACACGTGTCAAGTCTTTAATAAATTTGTCCTTAAAATCAATCAGTGGACGCGCATCGGTCTCTTCCCATTTCACCAAACTCCGAAAAAACAAAAACTTTCCACAATAGTCACTGGAAAACTTTGAATCAATGGAAAATCGCGAAAAACCACCTAATGACACTAATCAATGAATCGATGGAAATTTCCGGATAATTTCCGGTAATAAATATTCTCTCCGGAAATCGGCGATGGGTGATACTGGAAAACGAAAAGTCCCGCTCAACGGAGGAAGAAGAGAAACTGTGGACTGCGAGAGGGATTGGTTTCCCCAGCATCCCTTTTTCGGCAGGGTTACCGATGGGAACGGTCGGATACTTTTGGCGCCAAAGAATCGCGCCAAGCACATGGCGATTAAAGTGCCATAAAGTTTGCTGAGTTAGTTCGAGATAAATTTATCTGACAAGCGACTGGATTTAAATTAAATGACTCTCAAATTAAGAAACAATAAAAAAGAGTAAAAGGATTAAAATGAAGATAAAATAATTAGGGGGGGGGGGGGGGGAATTTGTTTTGTAGTTCACTTTTTTTTCTTTTAAACAACTAATGATGCGTAGTTTATAAAAAAAACATAATTATAAAAACTAGTTTACATCTTTTTCTTAAGACCAAAGATGCTTATTGGCAGAAAAACGAGCAATTATTTTTTCGCTATTTTAAACTTAACCAAACACATTGATTATTTTGAATTTAACCAAATTGCATGGATACACTTAAACAAGCACACTAAATTTGCAAATTTGGATTTTCTATCAGCTTATTTCTTATGAAAATAAATCAATAAAATTAAAAATAAATTTTTTAAAAAAGCATGGAATAATTTATTTTCTATATTCCTCAATTGACAGATGCATAACTTATAAATATGTTGTTGCTGTTTCGGTGAAGCCACAACCTGGTTTGTCCATCTTCGAAAAGTAAAGTACATATTTTAACAAACACTGTTTGTTAGTTAATATTTTGTCGAAACAACCGTGAGAGTTCGTGTTACATAAACTTAACGAGATCAGTGTTTGGGGAAGGAAGGGCGGTTGTATGCTAATAAGGAAAAGCTGAAAAGTGCAATGTTAGCTGTAAAGACTTTATTATTTTGGAAGTGCAAGATACTTTTTAACTATGTTTATATGATAAGAGCGTTGTTTGAGTTTGAATATGTAATAGAAAAGGAAAATAAATTTAAAAAATACTCAAATATTTAAGAGGTGTTGTAAAATGGTTCTGTTTTAGTAAACAATAAATGAATTTTAAAGGTTAAATATTTAATCTCGTCTTATTGTACCTAAACATATTTTCGCAAACATGGATTACAAGTTACTTGTTTTGGACTTTTATGTATACTCTTATGTGCTGGCTATTTGGGACTTTTATGTGTAGTTTTATGTGTCATTTTAAGTAACCTTATGTGACTTAAATTTTGCATTAATGTTTTTATTAAATACTTATTTCCGCTAAAACAATATAGAGTAACATCTTAATTGAAGTAGCCTCACTAAGGATCAAAATACGTCGGGGCTTTTAACACGCTCTTTTTACTTACAATGCATACGTATTCTTTTCAAAAAGTTAGAAATTGGTAAAAGTTGCAGTTTTATTCTGTGCTCTTTTAGTTAGACTTACTTATCGAGCCTAAAATGTAAAAAAAATCCTGTAATTCCTTATTGAGTAATGTGTGGCATAAAATTTATTGGGTTTAAGTTACAACGTAAAAATGTGACAATTTTCCACGGATATATATGGATAATTTTCCATAATATCTCCACGTAATAAATAAAACAAAATTTATATTCGCTTGAATACATAACTTAATTTGATACTTCAGAAAAAACTTAAAACCCAGGTTTAAAGAGTTCCCAAACACCTTAAAACAACAACAAAAACCAGCCCTACTATATTTCAATAAAATTTTTTAATTAAAAATATTTCGTTGGCCTTACTTTGGTCTCATTACTTGTTAGCTATCACGAGTTTCTATTTCTTTAAACAATACGGCACATAATGAAAATTCTAATAATAATGATATTTTTTATTTTATTATACAAATATATTAAGTGGGTTTCACACCTTCCATTAACATTTAATATTATTTTTGTTATTATTATTTAAATATCAATGTTAAAATAGAAATCATTATTTGTGAATTTTCGTTTGATAAATATTCTTGCTTAGGAAAACTTACCCTTACCAAACTTATCTATATTTTTCACAACTTCATGTACATTGATTAGTTTGTTCAATTGGCCACGTTAAACCCTTCCTTTAAAATATTATTTTGCAACATCGAAATAAAATACAAATAATAACAATAATAAAAAAATATAGTCCCTTAGTTGTAGAAAGAACTACATGGGTAGTAGTTTTTACTGTATTCATAAACAAATAATACTCGATTTTAAATTTCGGCCTGTGTAATATTGATTTCAAAAACAAGTACTTTGTGTCTAAATAGAAACATTTTATGGAAAAATATAAATGGAATATTCATATTTCCTGTTTTTATAAATACATAATAACTTGGAAGTAGCTTATCAGAGGGTTCCCGGTATTTATTTCTTTGAAAAAAATATATGTTTATCTACAAAACAACTATATGTGGCGTGGCGAATTTTTAGAGGGAAAGTGAAGTATGGGGAGGAAACCTGAAACGCTTTGGATAATTTAATGTCTATTTAAAATGATTAATATTTTAGTATATCAACTCATTCATCATATTTATCAAAAAAGTTATTTTCCCGTACGTAGTGCACGCATTCACATTCAGAAGCTCACTTAGTGTTCCGCACATTCAAAAGCTCAACTTTTCGGTCGAATACGAATAAAAAGTACGTTGCCAGTAAAAAAAAACAAATATTCAAAAATAAAGATCTAGGGATCGAAGAAAATCTTATATTGATTGGCAAAATAGTTTAAAAGTCCTTTATTTTCTTTTAAATAAATGCAATGTAAAAGCCAAACTGCAGTCACATTGGATACTCTACTTTTCCACGTTTTGGGCTACATATTTTCTCTTTTGACATATAATGGGATTCTCTATTCTCTAGCAGAGCAGTAACAACTGTGTTTTGAAGAAATTCTGAATGGTACAACTCTCTGTCATTTTCTATTCAAAATACATATTTCAAATTTGATTTCATGTGTTTTGAGAAATGCGCTTTGAGTTCGATGTTATGAATATATATTTTCGATCTACTTTTAGAAACAAAAGCCTTTTTAACGATTGTTATTGAAGTATTAAAATGCGTTTTTGATATGCAAATAAAAATTTTGAAGGACACAATGCAAGCATTCATATCTTTTCTGTAAAAATAAAGATGCAAATTTTTTTCATATAAATATATAATTTTATTTTTTGTCTTCCATTCCCAAGCTACTCTAAGTAAATCTATAATAATACAAGAAAGAGACTGTTAGTGTGATTGTTTGTCTGTGGATCGGGAAAACCTACTTATGTTCTTAAAAAAATCGAAATTTTAAATACAGATTTTCTTGAATACCTACGTGTGCATCTGGGGCTTAGTATTTTCATATTTGATTATGGTTTTCAATCAATACAATTAATTTCAAAAAACGTCACCTGCGTGGGAGTGCGGGATCCTAAAAGGGCTTGGAAAAACATGGACCGGGCCGAAAGAGCTTGACACAATCCTCTATTAAAGCGCATGCGACAGCCAAGTTTGAAATATAAGCTAAAACAAAACTAGTGATAATTTTTGAATTGAGCTCACCCTATATGCGAATCGACATGATTTCGGATCTTGATGACTCTATATGTGTAATAGTTCATAATTACAATTAATTGATAGTGATAGATAATAGCAAAAAATAAAATATTTAACTAAAAATCAAATAAATAAAAAAAAAATTAAATGTAAATTTCAAAGGAACTTGCGTTAATATAAAGCATTATGCAATATACATTAAGTTAAAAAATTCATTTGTACTTTTAATATTTAACTTAAGAGATTTTTTTAAAAATAGAGAAATTTAAACATAAAAATGTCAAAAAATAATATCTGTCAGTTATTACTGAGATCTCGTTTCAAAACACTCACGTATTTACAATGAACATTACTATAGACATTTCTATAAATCAAACATTTTTTAAGATATAAGGTTTTAAATTACTTATTACTAGTTCTTTAGTAATCCCTGTTAAAAGGAAAACTTTCATATACGTTTAATGCTTTGGTATAGAATAAAACAGCAATAACTTTTTTTAAAACTATCACAGACCCAAAGAATACACTTTATCGACAAGTAAAGCGAGTGTAGCATTTTATTTAATATAATAACATAACATTAATTTCCAAAAATTTGGCCATGTAGAGTAAAGAGAGGGATAAGATGCCTTAGTAATCGAACTTTTACTTTTAGCAGATACCCTAAATTTCGAATATGTTTAGTTAAGGTAGGTAGATTAGTACAGATATTTTCGCGCTAGTACACTCCCGTTACAGTGCGTTGACTGTAAGCGTAATGGGCTGCGATTCAACCCACAAGACCACCCGGGACCCTATGTTTGGTGCAACGTTACTCTGTAAAACAGGTGGCAGTAAGTGATACCAGCATCTCCATAAAATATAATTACACTACATTTCTGAAGTAAATCTACACTGAAAGGGAGTTAGCTTCCACAACAAAAAATAAAGATTATATCACAAAATCAGAACAAGCACACAAGCTGGAATATATATGTACCATACCATACCATATCACAAGTTGGCGTAAAAAACAAGTGTCAAGCTGCACCCAAATTTTAGGAATAATTGATTAAATATTGGAATTTTGTAAATTTTGGTTGATACAAAATTAGAAACTTTAAAGATGTGTTCGTTTTTAAAATATTGGTTCACGGATCCTAAAGCCTCACTATGATAACCCGTCATACTTTCTATAGAATTTATATATTTTTTTAAATCTAATTTTTTTTAAAGTAATGTCAATTTTTTAAACATTAATATGGCATAAATATAATGTTGCAAAAAAACGTTCTAAATTTATTTTCAAGTATGTGAAAAATAGCTAAATCCTTTCAATGGCCCCCGAATATATTTTGCATGCGGCAACGTGTATTGTTAAGCAGATCTTTTTTTTGGTATCTTAAAGCATTTAGACGATATTAACTTTTAACTTGCCGGTTCACTGGCGCAATGGTTAGTGTACTAGCCTTTGGAGCAGCTGGGCTCTGGTTCGAATCCCGGTAAAGGCATGGATGTTTGTGTTTGTCAATAAATGTTGTTATTTGCGTTTGTGGCGTCCTTCTTTGTGAGTCTCTTGTGACTGTCTCTTCTGGCGAGCGGGGTAATGAGCTATATAGCCTACTCCCTTCCTTTCTAGAGGGCGCAATCACTGTCTTTTGTCATTGTCAACTTTTAACTTCAACACTTTTCGTTTATAACGTTGAAAACAGATGGTAGTATTATATTCGTTCATTAACTACTTTTATTTTCCGATGTATACATACAAGTGTTATACAAGAATTGAAGCTATTATTCTAGGCAAGAACAAAAAATCGAACTAGATGTATATTAGAAATTCAACAATATTGTTTCTAAAAGTTTTTTAATCGTATGTTGAAGCTTTTGGATAGGGGGCATTTACAAACTTACCTATTTTAATTTCATCAAAATCTCGCCTACCAGATGAAAAATCACCTAAAAAGTGTTGTCTTCAACGGAATTTTTCTTTCGCTACTTAGATACTAGTAATTTTGACGTGGCCGAATTATTGAAAAGTTTAAATTTTTATTTCTTTAAAGTTGTAACAAGAACCTGATTTTAAAAAATTGATTTCATCAAGTCTTTATTAAATAGTCAGTACAGCACAGTTTTGGAATTTGAATGGATGTAAAATTAAGTTATACAAACGGTCGACTTTGACTTGGGTTAAAACAAGAAAATATAACCACAAAGTACAGTTGTAGTAATTTTACAATGGTATGAATGATTTCCCATTATATTAAAAGAAAATTAAATTTCAATTCTATTTTTCAACTTTTTTGATACTACTTGCCATTTTTATTGTATTTTATTGTTTAATATTATTACGTGTTTGTTGTGTAAACTTACTTCATTTATCTTTGTGGAGAAACGTTGTTATACAAATCTAGAGGAAACACATGCAGCTACCAGTTGCATGGAGTAACGTTTCAACAACTTTTTACAGAATAAACACAAAGGTATAATGCTTAAATTGAAATAAATTTAAAGTAGTGTAGTGGTGGAAATTGGATAAAGGTAAGGAAAAAACAAAATATTGGTTACGACGCAAAAACGATGGCAGTATTTGCTGCCTCCAACTTTGTTACACTACCAAATTAAAGGAAAAGTCAGACTTCCTCCTATTTTTTTCGAGCAACTTTACATAAGTTTTATGCAAATGGTACTCTATTAAGATAGAGGCTAAACGTGTCACTGTTGGTTTTACAGCGTAACATTACATCAAATTTATGCAGTGTGCCCAATTTATCTGTTATTTAAAAAACATTTTGGGTAATTAATGTTGCCACGTGGGCGTTTGAGAAATCAATAGTAAGAAACTACTTCTGGTTTATTATTTTCCATTTAAAAATAATTGTTTGTTGTTATTTAATTAAGAATAGTTTTCACCATTTTTATTATTCATGTTACACCAAGATACACCTACTTTTACAGTGAAATGATAAATCACAATTTATTCCAATAAGCAAAAAAAAGACAGAATATTTTAAACAATTTCATTTGATTGTTATTCTGTATTATCTTCAAATCAGTGACATAATCGAAAACATTTATAAAAGATCCTAATTGAAAGGTATTTTCACTCTATTAAAAAATTCAATTTGCCAATCAGGGCAACCCCATATGTGATTTTATTGACTGAGAAATTTAAACACCCCTTGCAAATGTGGCCTTTCACACATAAGCGAGCGCAATAAATATGTCCTAAAGAACGTGAAGTTTATGTTAAAACAAAGAATGTCAAAATTTCCTATCGCTTTACACTCCTGAAATTTTAATCACCTTTTCAATTTCTCTTATACAAACCTGGTAAATTTACCATTCAAGCATTTATTCTGAACTATTTGAAAGATAATCATAGCAACCGAATACTTTGTTTCTATTGTCCCCTTCTCAACTTTCCCAGCCACGCATTCTTCCTCCTCCCCAACCCCCTTTCGGGTTTCAGTTTTCACCTAGAGCGTCTGACTGTTTTATTTCAATTGGAGTTGTGTATTTTTCTGATGAAAGAGGAACTGCTATATACCCTGAAACATGCCAATATTAACATGATTAAATTATTTGCGCCAAGAAATAAATTGCTTTATTCGTGAATGTTCCCATGTATTATGCGTAAAGTTGTATAGATTATCTGAACATAAAGTGAATTCAAACTTACCTAACCTAACTATAATATAATAGATCATAATAAATGCACACCAATTATTTAAGTGAATACATCCTATGAAAGTTCATTAAAGGAAAAATCATCATTGTTATGTAAGAAACTGTCTAGTTATAATTAAGATAGTTAAATAACTGTAACTCATTTGTTTTCATAGTAATAATTAATTTTGTTAATACGACCCAGAATAGTTATATAATCTATGCCCCAATTGGTACATAGAGCCATATAACTTGTTAACAATCGTTATTAATGTATAAGTGATATGGATGGTAGATTATAATTAGACAGTGGTATTAGCTGATGATTAATGTAAACATTATATGGAACCACTAAATGAGCAATGGCTTAAGAAACTGTATGTTCTTATTCCATTGAAAATGTGCAGTTTGTCTGAAATTTTCAAAATGATTTTTAAAGCATAATCCTTCAAACTACGGTTGGCAATTATTCAGCTAACGAATTGAAACCCATTTTATTTATTAAAACATTTCCGAATCACTTAAATAAATCGTTAGTTAACAAATGTTAGTTAGAACTAGTTGGGGCTTAAATGATTGCCAATGGTTTCAGTTAAATGCAAGGAAATCATACAAATCACTCTAAAGTCTAAATTTGTCTTCAAACTTCAAAAAAATGTTATATTATGTAAAAAAAAATAGAACAATCCTTTTTTTTAATTATACATATTCATCAGGAAATCAGATAAATTCGCTCAAATAATAAGATTTTGATGAAACTGAATTTTATAAGCATATGATTTGATACATGACATTACAAGCCTTTGTTGTGTGTTGAGTTACATTTAAAAACATATATTTCGTTGAATAACAAAAAGAAAGGAAGTGAACAATTTTACTTTTGAACAAATAAAAAGCATTTGTGAAGAAAGTGAACAAATAAAACTTTTCGTGTGTATTTTTAACTTTAATTTTCATATTTTTTTAAATAGCGATGAGTGTTATCATTCTCTTAAAACGCTTAGAAGCAAAGTTCTTTAAATTTAATTTTAAGTTTAAACTTTGCTAAACGATTATCCCAATATGTTAAAGTATGCTACGTCCTAGTTTTTACAATTTCATTTGGAATTTCCAATAATTGAACACATAAGTTAATAACATTGTATTGTTACAACTTTTCTAAAATGGCTATATTAGATACAAAATTATATAAACATAAAAAAAGTTTGAAAAAAATTGATTTGAAAAATAATAATATAATTAAATGATATTTTTCTTCTCTCTCAACTCAAACTAGTTCATGCAATTCTCATGCAAGTGCTTTAACCAAACAATACAAATGCTTGTCATATGTTAAAAAAATTGCATTAAAAAATTAAATTCATACGGGATAGCTGTCACACAACGCACACAAAATCCCTTCAAATCCAACAACACAAATACTTGTAATCTATCACCAAATAACTTTGAGAAAATTAATTCCGTTCTTTCTCCTCAAAGAGTCCTTAACACTTCTCAAATAAAACCACTTCACACACACATCCCATTCAACTTCTCTGAAGCACCTCAGAAGGAACTTCAAAAAAGTTCACGAAGGCGAAATCTCGCCAAATCTGGGTAGTTGATGTCAGAGGCAAATAGCCATCGATTCGACGCTGTTTTTCATTGTTTAGTAAAGATTCTAACTCCATACTCACACAAAAAAATACTATTATCTTGAAAACAAAAGCCTTAATCGACCACACCGATATATAAAAGTTAACTTTGAAGTAACTCACCTCATATTTATACTCAAAAAAATATTTTTTAAAAAATCAGAAATATAAGTTTATTGAATTGAATCCGCATACAAAACTTATTTTACGATTTTAATGTTGATTAAAATACTATCAAAGTAACACTGCGACTATCCATAGCGAGAGTCCGCGAAGTTAGACATCGCGCATGCGTACTAGCAAACCTGGCGACATGGATAGAGAAGAATAAGTACAGAGTAAGGCCACTTTTGACACAGTTTATTAAATGAGTTATCGATTAGAAAGCGAGTAAAAGAGGGAGCCTAATATATTGGAAACGATATCTGTTCCAGTCCCGGGAAGTTACGACCAACTTTACTTTTTATTGGTCTCATTAGGTTTCGGGCATAAAAATGTATGTAAGGTTTTGAAGATAGATAGACAGAAATTTACATTTTTCATTAAGGAGAATTTAGGAATTTATTAAATAAGAATTTTTTAAGTGAACCACTGATAATTACATATTTTTAAATTAAAGGATAGTTTAAAATAAGTTGAATATTTTAAAGCATTCAAAATTTTAATATTCATAGTTTTAAATGAATAATGAAGCAATGATTTTTGCCTTCAATTTATCGGAAGAACATTAAAAAACTAATTTAGATATTTTGTTTTACTCATTATACATTAAAGGTGCAATGAAATGAATTTTTGTTTTTAAAAAAATATGTAGTGAATGAAATTATTTCTTTCAATGGAAATGCAAATTTTCGAAAAGAACTGAAACTTTTATTGACGGAAAATTTGAGAACTTTTTTAAATATTTTTTTGAGCTTTTCGTAAACATTTAAACTATTTTCTGTTCAAAATCAGTAAAAAAATTTTTTCACAAAATTAAATAAGGTTAAACTTTATTAACCAAGCAAATATATCGGTAGCCAATTATTACATTCATTTTGACTGGCGTGTCGTGTTTGTGAAATACTAAGTGTGCTGAATAATGTATGTAATGTATTATTAATTTATACTAACAATGAACCAAGTTTCAGCATAACACTATGTTTTGACTGCAGTTAAGCAGAGTATACCATTTATTATTTGATTTCTGACATAATATTTGTCCATTTTTGCATTTTAATATTTCTATAGTTTAAAGTACACAATATTTTGTTACATTATTCTGTAATAGTAAATGATACAGATAATAATGAAGAGTAAACTAATAAAAATATTGATTTTCAACTTTCAGTAAAAATGAGACAATCTTTGACATTTAAATTTAAATCATTGATCTTTTCCTTATTTTAAAGTAATTTTCTTGGTGCTTTTTTCTTTGTCGAGAGTTTGTGTTATACCCAGATGACATCATTTCTAGGATGAAAATTGAAAATAATTAACCTTAAAATATTATTTTTGCAAAATTATCTTGTTACATGTATTTAGAAGGTATATGTTGAGTTTATTTACAATAATGCAGCAATTATCTTTATGTACGGAAAACTATCTTTATATTTTCAATACCTTGACTGTAATGCAAAGTTATTCACCATTTTAAACATCATATGAGTATGTTTTTAACTGTATGTTAGACAATTAAATTTAAATGAAATATAACCGATAATAGCTAATTTGTTACATAATTATACCGTTGTTAAAAAACATTATTGAAACTCAAAGACTGGCTTTAAAATGTTTTCCCTCTGATGCAATGCTTTAAATGCTAGAAAGTTGCGTTTCATTTTATTTAAGTTTTGAAAAGAGCAATAATTTAATTTTGTTTTATAAAAGAAATTTCAATTAATGCTCTTTTGAAAACCAAAATAAAATGTAGCGTAATTACATTGCACTTTCTTCAAAACTTGAAAGACAAATTTTGTGCTTCGGAGTACTATCCTTATTTCATAAGAAATATATTTTGTGCCCAACTTATCCATCTAAGCATAAGAACCTGTTTTTATTTAAATTATATTGTTTTTCACAGTTCACTTAAGTTTAAATATGCGTCACAATAACGCAAAGTAATTCAATACATGTCGACTAACTTGCAAATGTCTACAAACAAGTATTGTAATCGAATTATTAGTTAAAAAACTATATATAGAACGTAGTTAATTTATTTTACCACTTATTGTTATATTTATGTAACAAAATGGTAAGAAATTGGTCTCAATATTTACCTTTCATACAACACAAAGAAACAAAAAGTTCCAATGTGACGATCCGACTTTTTATCGAAAGTCCAACAAAGGCTATTTACTATAAGTCTATAAATCATGTGACATAGATGGTAGGAAATGGTCTTTTATTCTTTTCTTGTATTTGGACAGATTCACTACTCTGGTCTTCAGAAAAAAGATTCTTTGGAACTGTGTAAAAACACATTCAAGGCGGTTGGCTATGAATGGTGGGTGTTACAATAAATATAAATAATTGTTACCGATAAAAAAAATTTCAATCTAAATTCAAACTCAATCTATGATAATATAATTGAGCACTACAAAGATGTTTACTTAATTGAGCATTGCGGACGTGTTTTGGATAATAATAAAATATTCCACTTCTAGGGTTTAATGACTGTGAAAGAAGCACATTAAGGATGTTGATTTTGAATAGCGAGTGATACAATAATTATAGATACGTGTTATAAACAATGGAAAGTACACACTTTCAATCCAAACTGAAACTCAATGTATGGTTACTTATTTGAGCATTGGATAGATGTTTACGTTATTCAGCATTGGTTACGTGCTTTAAATAATAATCAAAGTATTTTACTACTGGGATTCAATCTCCAATTACTGAGAAAATAAGGAGAGTTGATTTTTAACAGTGGATGCTACAATATACACCTAGATTCATAATGCAAGACAACCACAAAATTTCAATTCAAACTCAACTCAAACAGCAAAATTTCAAAATTCAATTAAATTCAAGCTCAATGCAAGATTGTTCCTATCGGTATTCAGAGTGACGTGGTCAGCATGGCGAGAGTTACTTACGTGATTTATATTTTAAAAATACTTTACTACTAGCGTTCAAAGTACGAATAATTCTGTATTTATTTCAAAAACTTAAAAAAACAAAATGAATTTGTATTAAAAAATTTATAAATTTTATTGAAATTTGAAAAAGTAAATTGTAAAATTATTCTTCAAATTAATATGTAAAAGTTACTAAATAATCGTAGAAAATAAATAATGTTTTGTTTTGCTTTATTAAAAAAATAAAGTTTGTTACGCAATGATTAACATTTTTTACGTATCAATTACCTTCACTGACTTGATCCCTTTGGCATGTTAAGTATTAGGTGACGTAAATAAAGAAATAAACTGTAAATAACCAACACATGTTAACCATGGACACCTTTTAGAATATTCAAAAAAGTGTGAAGCATTCAAATTCAGATAAAAAAAAATAGTTGGCAAAAGTTTCCCCCAAAAAAATAAGAGATACGTACAAAGACAATGATGAAAGGAATGAAAGAAAAATTGGAAATCGCTTTTGATATCGGAAACAAAATTCTTCGAAAATGATACCAAATGTCATTAGGTTCGGGGTTTTTTTTATGGTTGAATATTAGTATCTTCTTTTCTTTTTGTTCGCTGAGCTGCTTGCATATGATTAAGAACTCCGAAAAAACTTTCACGGCGGCGGGGTTTATTGTTGGGAATTTGGTTAGTTGCAGATTTCTTTATTTTTCTTCTGCTTACTAGCTTTGTTTGGGCCCAAAAAGAAATAATTAAAATCTAAGGATGTTCTGATAAATAAAGAAAGATTTCGCCAGAGACCTGATTAAGAAATATTAATTTTGATACTTTTTAGGGTTTGTTCTTGTCTAAGCATACCAAAATATTATTAGCTTAGTAAACTTCAATGTTAATTTTGCACTTTTTGCCGAAACACATACTAAGTTTTATATTTTAATTTGATTTATATGGATGCAGCTTAGTTGGCTGTAACAAATTAGCAAATTTTATATTTAGTTTTAAGAAAATCTATGACAAGCTTAGTAATTTAGTTTAGTAAAAGCTTAGATGAAATTCTAATAAAAATTGCATTAAAAAATCCCCAAGTGGAAAATCGTTATAATTTTTCTTTGGGTCTTAAAAGAAAAATTCATGGAAAATGTAAAGGATATTTGGGCTGAAAATCTTGTTAATCATCATAATTTTTGGCATTGGTAGGATATTTGCACTATGATGAATTCAATGGATTATTTCGTTTAACAATTTAAAACTTACATAAATTTTTATATCAGTTTTATTTTATAACAAAAATATTTTTAATGAGTATTGAAAATACTCTTAGATAACATAGTAAAAATATACAGAGTTTAAGAAATTTTAGTAATAGTTAGGATTATAAAGAATTTTAACAAACAACGTTTACGTTTCATTTTATAATACCGCAGAAGCTTTTGTATCTTTTTCTGTATATATTCTAGCAATAAACTAGGATTGAACTTTTACTACATCTCAAAAATATCACTTGAAAATTGAAGAAAACGTAAACTTTTCAAATATATAAATTTTACGTTTTTCAGTTTGTCACGTTTTGCTCATATTTTCCTAATAAAATAGAATTCACATACACCTATAAAATTTCAATTTACATTATATTTGAAATGGTGATCCTTTATACTTAGAAATATTGTTTTAACAAATTTCATTTAGTAAATTATAGACTATAAACTCTTTTATTGTTAGTATAGATTTTTTATAAAACAGTTTCACAATAATATGAATGAATAAAAAATTACAATATTTAATACCCATACTTTACAATGACCAAGGAGACAGGGGTCGAATTGACGTTGACAGACTAATATTCTACTTTTTTTAAAACATCATTGGTTGGGTTATAATGATTCCAGATACATTGTTCTCATATTTGAGATCATACATGTTCTCACTTTAAAAAAATGCTAAGAAAAAAATAATCCGTTGGCAGTAGTGCCTACACGGTCTTGATTTTACTTTATTACGTAATAAGTTAAGTAATCACCATGTATATAATAAAAAAGAACATTATTGTACTCATTTTAAATACATCATACCTAAGAACTTAACGTAGAGTATAACTTTTAGCGCTTTCAAACAAGTCTTGGTTACTCGAGTTGTTGACAGCAAATTACATGTCAACTCGACGGTTTAATATTTGTAATTCTTTTTCATAAACGCCGTAGAAGTGAACCGCATTGATGGAATCTAAACCTCAAGTGTTATGCCTAATCATTTTAAACTAATTTTTGTAAATATACCCGAAAAGTCAGTTTGGTCCAATACAACACTTTTCGTTCAAAGTGCAATGCATTAGACCATTGAGCAACATATACTTACTATATAGAGTTACCCCAATATTTGCACTTTAAAAATATGTATTTTATATTTTTAACTGATAATTTAATACATGTATCATTTACGTTAAGTTTCCTGTATTGCACACTTGCGAAAAATAATTTAAAAAGATTGGTCAATTGTTTTTCTAACACAAGAACACACTTTCTAATGCATTTCCCCTGTTATACACGCTCTGAAAGATCAATTGTTACGTTTCACTAATCTTTACTTTAAAATATAAACTAATTAAGTTAGCAAATATATTTTTTTATGTCATTAATATTAATGAAAAACTTAAAAAACAAAATAGATAATTTTTGTACCTATTGTATCAAATTTTAACTTTTTCTGCATCCTTTGTCACAAAATAAGTCAACTTGCAAAACCTGTTGAAATGTTAAGACCATTAGTCGATAAAAAGTCATTTTGCCGGATAATTAAACAAATAAAGCTCTTTTGTTCACTTCGGATTAATTTTAATTAGTTTTTTAAGGCAGTTTTAAAACATGGTCTCCTTACTGGATTAAATTTATGTTTCAATGCCAGGTTTTAATAACGTTCCTAATTTATTACTTAGAAAAATTAATGACAGCAGATAAAAAATACTTTGTCAAAAAGATTTTTTATTTTTCATTTTGGTTATGTTTTTTTGAAGCATGAAACGTTTTCTCGCCATTAACGCAAATAACTTGGTAAGGTATACGTTAGTTGTTGTTTTTTTGTTAAGATTAAAATAAGAGATTACAGAAAGGAATGATATTTGAAATACACTCAATATGACTAATTTTCGTTTTTTCAAAACTTAAAATTCATTTGTTTATGATTATAGAAACATAATAAAAGTTTCAAAAATAATTTTAACATACTAACAACAGTATGAAATCATAAGATTTTTTGGAAAATGAGAAAAATATTTTATGCATAAGGCTTATAATATACATAATGCTAAAATTCTGTAAAAAAAAACTTGATATATTTTTACAAGTATATTTTATTTTATTTTTTTAATTAGCTTAAAAAAAAGTTTCAAGAATTCATAACAAATGTGGCAAAACAGACTAATGTGGTAAGATAGTTAGTTGAAATGTTTTGGAGATTAAATGTAAAAAAAAAATTAATAAGTCATTATAACAAGAAAGCCCTAAAATATTATGTAATGTATTCATTCTTATTTATACACTGATAAATTGGTTTGTATTTCGATTGTATTAATCGAATAATGAACTAACCTTTAGAGCATTACTTTGTCCGACCTTTCTCACATACATGCAGAGTGTTCATTGCAAGATAACCTTTCACTTTAGAGAAAATGCATGTTTTATTATCTGTAGAACATTCTCCATCATTAAGGCAAATTCGAGAGTGAGTGACAATACTAATGTTTTGATAATGATGATTCTGCAAATATTTTATCCAAAATGTGGACACAATTATGTAGATTATCAGTTGAAACAAATATCAGAGATTCGTATGGAGTGAGTACAGAAAGCATATTTACTAACTGTGTTCTAAATTGTAATATGTTATCGATGGGGCTGGAATTTTTAGATATTCATAAGCTATCTATAATGACTGTATTGAAGTAATATCTTCAGCTTTGTATTCTTATGTTAAAAAAGGAATTGAGTAAGAATTGGGAAGTATTTCTTAGATAATTCCTTAAGATAACTTAACAAAAATTTAAAACATAAAATGGGTACTGTTAGAATGTTCTAATAAGTAAAAAACTGACTCCTTTGAAATTATGGAGACCCTGAAATCAAAATTTGGGGATCTTGGTATGCTAAAGAATGCACATTATTCTTCGAATAATGCAAACATATCTTATAATAGCTAAATCCAATGAATGCTGATAAATATATGTCAAATATTGCATTTTCAGTTAATTGTAGTTTAGTTTATTTATGAATGATTGATGTGTGATAGAATTTGTAATTTTTTTTTCTTACTCAGTGTTCGTAATTACATAGGAAATTAGTCATCAAAACTCAATTCTAAGGACAGAATCATCGCAGGTCAGTGTTATTTTTAAGAAATAATTTGTTTTTGACATTTTAGGAAAACTCATTCTCATTTTCATTTGATTATAAAATGTTTCTAAGGCTTTTATCTTCTTTTTAACCTACCTAAATATATATTAGGAGATGTACTCCTCAGTGCCCAAACTGAAGCACACTGCAATACACAATAATCTAATATCCTAATTAATAACTACGTTACGAAGGAACTACCGAAAATCCTACTAATGCCGAGGTTTGTTGCTCCCACACGGATGAAAGATAAACTATTTGATATGTAACTTCAAATTTCAGATCACAACAGAATCTCAATTGAAGTATAACTAAATGTTTTGCATTTCCATACAAAATCAAAGCATGGAATTTTTTTAACGAAAACAACATAAAAAAATCTATTATTGAAACCCAGTGTTTGCATCAATAATTAAATTAAAAATATAAAAGTACATGTATTTGATGAAAGGATAAAACAAAATTACATTAAGGGGGTTCAGTACCCCAAAATCGGTGAAAAAATCAAAACAAAAATTATTGGCTTAAGATACTATTACAACCTTTATTAATAATGTCACAAAGTATCAGTAGACGATAGGAAAAATATTTTTGACATTAAAAAGATTATAGGCATGGCTTCGAAAGGAAATAGGTTAACAATAAAAACTTTAAACGCGTTTTTCTCAGAACTTGATTTTTTGAGCTTCGATGTACCTTTTCTCAAAAACTATGCTACGTTTTCTCGTATTTTTTTTTATATGATGTCACAAAGTGAAGTATAGATTAATCTGAGGTTATAAATTTTAATAAAACTAAAGTAAAAAAATTATGGGGCAAAAAAGTGAAATTTTTCATGATTTTTTGGGTACTTTAAAACTTATTTTATTTAAAAAAAATCTAACAGTTATTTAAAAAAAACTTTTAACCTCAGATTAATGTATAAGGTTGGTATAACACACACAGAATATTTTAAGATGATCTGATCAGTAGTTACTGTGAAAAGGTACATTGCAATTGGCCAATTTAACATTACCGATATACAACATACCGAACCCCCTTAAACTGATTTGAAATTTTTTTACACACTTAATGTTTCAGTTATTTTCACTTTTCGTTTCGTTTGTTCTATAATACATTACAACCTGAATAAAGGAGTTGATAATATATTCGTTTGATTGATTATTTAGGATCCCATATAAAATCTTGAACACATCGTAGATTTTTCAAATATGATGAGATAAAACAGAATAAAAAATACATAATTTTAAAGTGAATGATCGTACAATTTATAAAGAATATTATTATTGAATTAAGCTACTTGGAACCTGTGTAAAAGATATCGGACACTTATTTTTGTTTTCATAGTATAAGTAGAAATTGTTTTGTGCTAATAATTTTTTAAGTATTGTGTAACTTTTAACAGATAGTTAGTATGTTGAAATTAGGAAATTTTATATAAGTAAGCTTAATACATTTCACATTAATGAAGACATTCTTGTCCAAAAGCCTGTTTTGTTTAAAGAGAAATAATAAATGTTTCCGAAGATTATTAAGGATTTATCTATAATTTAAATTTTAAAATTCATTTGAATTATAAAATTTATAGATTTCAAAAATTATATGTATATAGGAAAACTTGACAGTCAGGTGATAGGTTTATACACTTTCTTAAACGAAACGAACGAGAGTTAACTCAGTTCTGATTGATTTTTCCTCCACTCCTCCAGTCTGGAAAAATGCTCTTGCCTTTTGGAGTCCTTTGTGTTGTGTGTTAAACTGAAGAAAGGAAAAAAAAAGAGTGATTTTAACTCAGTTCTGAGAGTATATTCACTCCTTTCCAGTGTCGAAAAATGCACTTCTCTACTGTAGTGGATTTCACTCTTTTGTTTTAAGAGTGTAGGTGTGCATAGATGGTTTGCAAAAAAGTACTTCAAGATTCAAAATCTGAAGTGAAGTATAGGGTAATAATTCCATACATGAAATTGCCCATCTGTATACACTAATTATTAATATTCCAGCCACATATACACCCAAATGGACATCAAGGAACACTCTATACGTCCCATAATAATTCCACTAGGCCCTGTCCCAACGCATGTCCAGTGCTAATTATTCGGACCGTAACGTCGTTAAAGTCCCATTTCAAAGCGCGTCGCGAACCTCAATTTAAAGCATATCTCTATTTAAATTGCTAAATGTAGAAAAAGGATCAAACCACAGAGAGATTCCTTACACGGTTCTTCTTAATCGAAAATTATGAAAGGAAGTAGCTTTGTAGGAAGTTCCCCAAATTACTTGATTCCTTTTAAGATATGCCTAATTATTTAAAACAAGCAGCAACAGTACATAAACCTGGACGGAAAAGGTGCAATCCGTATGTTATTTGAAGGGGATTTTTATCAGGTCACGTGAGCGCTGAAGTTTTGCTAGCGTGTCGATTTGTGTTATTAGCTTGCTTATGCAAATACAGCAGTGTTTGGGCAAAGGTGGATTAACTGAAACTACCCCTCTGGGATAGAGGATAATATATACGGTGTTTCAAAAATTGATTTTTTTAATGTTTTATTGACGATTGATGAATTTTTATAAGTTTTCTTTTAAATAACTTAACAAGACATTTGACCTGAATTCATCTTGAATTCAAAGTAAAAGTTTGAAAACCGAAGGAAAGAGTAAACTTTAATAAGTTTTCCATTAAAATGAACGGGGATAAAATAGGGATATTTTTTTAATCTTTCGGAATACTTATTAAATTTAAAGTAGTAAGGTTACGAAAGTACGACTGAAAATATAAAACTATGTTTTTGGCGCATTAACTTAATAATTTGAAAATTTTATTTCATTTATGTACCTAACATCATTTTGAAAATTACTTTCTCTACGAAGATCTCTTTTACTCAGAGTGTGTTTGTTAGGAGTTTTTTTTCCTACACCCGTCTAGGTATTAAAATAAATATTTCAAATTGGAAGTTTCACTTTTCTAGTTCATGTTTTCTTGCGTTCAGTATTCCTTTAGTATTTTTTTATTTTTTGGAATGTACATACTCATATAACCTATGCATCTTTATCGTTCTTGGGTTTCTCAAGGATTAAAATATTTTAATAATGCCAATTATTAAAATTGGGAAGGTTTATAGTTTTAAAAATTATATTTTTATAATGTAATTTTTGACTAGTATATTTAAGATAGATATTAGTAAACTAAAAGTCTTTAAGAAATGTCAACAGCATTTTTGTTCGACAAATTTCTGTTAAGTATCAAAATTTACTGTTTTTCTTCATAAAGAACTCTCGTATGAACCAGCAAAATGCCATACGATTGTCAAGTAGATAATTATGGAATTGAATAATTAAACTCGATATATTATGGTTATATTCCTAGAAGAGATTATTATAAAGTATTCATTAATTTTAAAATAAAATCGAAAACGTCTCTAATGTAATTTAAGAACTTAAAACTTTACTATTTATATTAAAAAATCTAAAATCATGGCTTTAACAGTTTCAAAATTTTTTTTAAAAATTTCTGGCTAAATAAACAAAACACAATTATATTAAAACATTCTCCAAATATGATTACAAAAAAAAGATAAAAATGCATCAATATAAAAATGCATTTATGTTACTTAATTTTTTATAAGTATTTCATCTCACACACGCAAACTATTACGAAACGAATATCTGTAAAAAAAAAAAAGAATTTCAAGGCCACCTCAAATTGTTTCTCCAGATATAACCTCCAGAGCACTGCCATAGAATGAAAAATTTCACTTGAATCATATGAGCAGCTGCCCTCCTAATCATTTCATGGCTACGTAGGTTGCATTGCTCTTTTGAAAACGCGATATTCGCTCTTCATAAAAAAAATATTAAAAAATTTTAAAGTAAGTTTTAAAACTGTAAACCTAATTATTTAAAAGAGTGTAAAATTCCAAGAACAAGAAACTCTTTATGTCTAGTTTAGGCTGGGAGTGGACAACTAGGAACGAACACAAGTAAGAAAAAACTAATTTAACTCGCAATGAAATCAACATCATTACCCTTTCATATTCCACTACTTCTTGATGAAAATTCCATTTTATACACCCGAATTTCCCCCTATAAAGTGTCTGATGACGCCATTTTTAGAAAATAACATTGCACTCCACGACGCCGAATTTCCATCTCCCAGACATCTGCCATTAAGTGTGCAATTCCACAGGAGTCATTTGCACGTCTCCCGGAACACGTCTTAGGCACACAAGTGCACGGCTCATTTGAGGGAGCCGGGAAATTCGGGATAAATTTATTCCGTGTCATGAAATTAGGAGGAGCTCCCGGATCCTGGAGAGCTTAGTAATTTTTACGTCGTCGCTCAGAACGCCTGGGGAGTCTTAAAATATGGCTTTCCTTCCGTGGAGGTGCTTCAGGATCGGCCAAAGAATTCTAATTAAAAGGATTGGTTCAGTGTGGAAGAGAAGAATCCTGTGTGACTGAGTGGTGTTTATGTATGACTGATTTGCAAATGAGGTAGAAGGATTAATTCGGAAAGCATGCTTCTAAGTACAGGAATGGGAGATGGGTTAAAATGGACTTAGTTTAAATTAATTTTAGATTATAGCATTTTAATTTAAACTGAATCAATGAATTTAATAAATAGTGTTTTATTGAAGTAATTATCTCTTTAGTGTTCTATAGCATTCAAAAATTCACTTTAGTTTATAATTTAAAAATTTTGTTTGTTACAAATATCTTTGAAAAATAGCATGGGTAAACTTATTCTGTTTGTCAAAGCACGTTTAAAAAAACCTTGAAACATAAATATTTAGTCCTTTTGTGTTAAACGTCAGATTCTTCACTTGTAACGATTTCAACTAACTAGAACAAATTGAATTTCTTTTTTTATTGGAAAACAAACACAGTGTAAGGTATGAATGATGGTCTCCAAAAATATTCAACCTGCAAAAGCCTTTAAACAGCTAGTAATCGTTCATTACAGACTTTTTAAAACACAACCGAAATGGAAATGGATAATTAAAGCATTTAAACAAGTTGTTTAAACATTCCAGAAAAGCGTATACTGATTAATTGGAATAAACGATTACAAGTAAAACTCTAAACTATTGTATGAAATTATTTTCTTTTGCGTTGTTTTAAAAATATCGAACAATAGCTGGGTAAACAATCCGCTGTTGTTTACTGCCTGATCTCAAACGTTTATCTAAATTTACACGTTTACTTCCGTAGTTTTTAAAAAATTGCCTGTTTCTTTCAGTAATTTTAGAGTTTCAAATATAAATCACCTTTCCCGGCATATTTAATCTTGATTTGGAACAATAATCGTGCGATTTTGTGTCAAATCACGCAATTACGGGAACAGTGAACGTTCAATTTTCGCTTGGAACTTCTGCTTTCGAAGAAGGGCGAATCTCGGAAAGAAAGACAGGATAATGGTTGTCGAATGATAAATGAATGAAATGTCTGACGATACTTTTGGCATTGCTAAAACGTCTAATAATAGGAATAGTTTAATCATACAAAAGATAAAAGGAAGTTTCCCATTTTTAAAAAAAGCATTTGATCTGATAAATTGAAGATGTATGTATTGTTGACAGTTTAAAAAATCATGTATTTATAGTGGTAGCTTACATACGGAATATTGATAAGCATGTTTGTCTTTAATGCTTGTTTGTAGACCAGTCTGGTAGTTGGTCACGGACCAACTCAGCCCTTCATCCTAGGAGGTAGGGCTTTGTAGGAACATATATATTCCGGCTTGTGTGCTTGTACAGATACCCCTTTATATAAGCCTTCGTTAATTAAGACAGACACAGAAATAATTTATAATGTCACAGAAAAAAAAGGAAAATTAACCTCGGGCAATAGATGGATTCGATCCCGCACAATTACGGCGCACAGACGGCTGGCGTAATGATCCAAACCACTCGGCCAAACCCAAAACCACTCTATCCAAACCACTTTAGGTTTTACTATTACACATAAGGGACGCATTAAAAAACATAAAAAATTTCAACTGCAAAAGTCAAAATAAATATATTATTTAAATATATTTTATAAATATATTTTAAGAGATGATTAAAAAAATTACATAAAAATATGTTCTTTGAATTTTATTTAAATGATATTAGTTTTTGTTTTCCAAACAAGAATAATAACATTTAAAATATAAGCACATTCAAATTAAATACTGTCAAACAATAAATAGTTTTTAAAATGCACTTTATTATAATTTCAACACTAATCCCTTACTTCACCTAAGAACCTAATAAAATTCTCTACGGAATCATTTTATTTTCAATGAGATTTACGAACGAAAAGAAGCCAAATAAAAATAGTTTAAATTACAGACATTTAAATTTTTTGCTTAAAACTCCAACAACAATTTTCTTTGCAGTCATTTCTTTCCTTTTAACGCAAAAATATAAAAAAAAGCTTCAAAAATAGAAGAAAACTGAGCGCAAAACAAAGGATAGCCTAAAGGAAAGAAGAAACGTTGTCTCCTTTTTTTCACATCGCCAGGTGACAAAATCTTCTGGTTTTCGAAACAGCAAAAGTAAATTCTAGGGAAATTTTATTGATTCTTCGAAGAGTATCCATGGCTCGGCGGAAATGCATTTGGATGTTAGATTATGTCTATTTAATTTTCGTGTTCAGAAGGTATGCAAGTAAAATATGAAACCAGAGGCTTAAAATGCTGTACAAAATATGTTGACGCCTATTTATTTGTTTAAGGTTGCGTGATACTCAAAAATTGGTCAAAATATCGATTTTTCAGTTTTTACTTTTTATTATTTACAGTATCGTTTTGAATATTTATTGAAAAAATCATAATGATATCTTCTGTAGAAAAAAGTTATTAAATTATTTCTGGAGTCATTCCTATAAGTTTGAATGCGTATTTCGTCTGATTTCAACCTTTTTTTCACTCCCTAATTCGCTTTTTTCAATTCTTCTGTTTGATAAATCGCTAAGGCTTTTTTACTAACTAAGTTAGAATTTTGGAATTTTTAACCTGTGTTCCTATATATATAGCACACAATTGTGCATGGAATAATGTCTAATAAGTATAATTGTTTTTCTTTTAATGTTAAATTTAGCTTTTTGTGATTTTCAGGATAAATGTATGTTTCTTTTTAACTGTAGCTCACATTTTAGAATCCATACACAATTCCTGAAAATAAGTTTTTTAAAAAAACTATACAAGTTTAATGGAGTTATTCTCAAAATTGAAAGAGGAGTAGCGGTTTCAAAGTTCAAAATTTTAACTTTTTTTTATTAAATGAAAAACTACTTGTAAATATTTGTTTTTATAGCTAGATAATGTTTATTTAGAGTAAACATGGTATAAAAAACAACTATAATTTACAAGTTTATGTTATTATTTCTAGAAGTAATGTTTTGATTACCGTGTTCCTTTAAAGGGATGTCAATAAGGATATGAATTCAACTATTTGTTTAAAATTTGCTGCAAATATTTTAAGGGCTCTGGTGTATATTTTCTACAAAAGACAAGTTGGGAGGAGTGCTTCGGTTCAAAAACAATACAATGCTTATTCATGTTAGAATAGGGATTTTGACATGATTGATAAATAAGAACCCAGCTGTTATTGCTGGGCAATTGAAATAGCAAAAATATATAATTGAAAACTTTATTTGGCACATTTGTCGTTTGGGGCATGGGAAGCCCAGTCGGTAAGTTCGCCTGCCTTGCATGCGAAAGGTACCAAGCTCATGCCGGCCATTGCCAATATAACATCCAACAAGCTTAACAATTAATATCCTTTGTATTAGTACAGGAACTTCAAATTAAATGTGGTACAAAGTCCCGAGCCCGCATACGATGTCGCTTCTAAAAGCTGCGTTGTGTGCTTACTTAGGTATTGTCTCGTCACTTGACTGTGTTTCTAAATTATAGCACCCATCACCAATAGCTCTCGACTATATTTCAACTCAACAACGCTTGTCAATTTCAATAAAATAAAATTTAAAAATTCATTCATTTAAATGTTATCCATTACTTTAGACATTATTATTTTACTTAAGTAAAAAATATATTCCATAACCAAAAATGATTGCTGAACTCCAGAGGCAACTGTCATTTCCAAGTACCGAAATTGCCTTCACCATTGATAGCATTCTGCCCATAGATACGTCTCCATTTAAACTAAGATGGCAGCTCAGATACATTCGACTGAGGATGATCGTGATTGAGAACAAGGAACCTGGAAGATGAATCGATGGGTTGAATAGGGACTGACAACCAATGAGTTTATATTCAGCGGAACAGGGGAACGTTAATCAAATAAGATATTTGTAGATATTTATATTGAGATATTCTAAATAACTAAATTACCTCATTTTGTGCAATTTTTTTATATTTACTAAAAATATATTTCGATGATTTATGGTCATTCACTGAATGAAAAGTATTAATAAAAAAATCACTTACTTTGGAACCTTATTATTTAAATTTTTAAAAAAATGCAACATCAGAAACTTGGCTTACAGATGATGTATTGAATTTGGGGAAACTATATCTTTTTAATTGTATGCAATAATTTTTTTGAAAAGTTAACTTTTTCATTCTAAAACAGCAATTTAGCTTTCAATGGATGACAAATTGCGACACATGCCGAAATCAGCAATATTTTAAAATTCATTAAAGAGGTAAGTAAGATAATTCAGAAACAGGGAGGTAAAATAAATTCCAAATTCATTAAGTATATGTTGCCAAATGGTATCAGTATGCATTATGAAGAGTAAGTAGTTTTTCACGGCATGTCTTTGTAATTTTGTATATAGTGGTTTTGATTCGTAATATAGTGATGGTTATTAGCTAGTGTACATTTTTTACTCTCTTTTAACAAGGGCCAGGGTGGGTGGGTGTAGGTACCATTAAACTAATGATTTTATGTGTTTCGAAAATTATGCCAGCGTAATGTATAAAATTTTCTTAGAATTATTTTTATTTCCAATTCTAACTGGTCAAAAATATGTCATTATGGAACTGCGCGATGTGTTAATTAGTTTTTATTTTATTTTAGAATAAATTTATCAAAACCCTTAATAATAATAAAAATTTAAAAATACTAAAAGATTTCTTTTGATTTAGTAATAAAATTATTTTCAATAAATGAGGAGTTTTGAGAGATAGATTTGAAACACATTGTTTTCATCGTTATACTAAAAATAACATTCAACAGAAAATATTAACCTTTGATTCACCTAAAACGGCATGATGAGTGACATTTGGTATAATATTCAAATTGTTGTAAGTCCTTAAAGAGTAATTCCTAAGAGCAAAACATTTTATTAGTCAAATATAGTTTTTAAATAAATTACAATCTGTGAATCATCATCATTTCTTAAAATTAAAAAAAAAATTAATTTAAAAATATTAAGAGATCTTTTTAAACAACATTTCTTAACTACAAGAATTATCTACTTTTATACTGCAGCATTCAAAGCACACCTTAAGTATTTAAATCCTCATTCCCACTTCAGCACTTAATGACCTCAACTCTTCAATCCTCTTACTAAACGATGAAATACTTTCGCAAATTCCACTCATTCCGTTCCGAGCGGTGTTGCAACCTACTTGAAAAGATAGCGTTTCCAGTATCTTCATTCCACAATACTCTGATTACCAAAAGCTGCTTACAAAAATTAATGATTGCGACGAGGAGCGAAGAGATTCCCAACTTTACACATTCATGGAAACCCCTTTATTCACTTGTGTAAGTGGATAGGTTATTTATGTGTTCTTTTTCAAAGAAAAGTATTACCTATTCCAGTGTTTTAATATCTAGGGTCAAGTGGGGTAAGTGTGATAGGGTTTCTGCATTTTTCATTAAGAAAATTCGTTCTCTGCTTCAAGTAAATTCCAAACCCTAAAATTGGTAGGGAATTATTATAAGAAACATACATATGTAGAAAAAAAAATTATAAGTTTGAATTCCAATTTTAAGTGTACAAAATTTGCATTTCAAAATCCATTGCTGTTTTATCACACTTACCCCACATAGAAAGACCCATATAAAAAGAAGACAGTTGCACTTAAATTCAAAAGCTCAAAATTTCTTTAAACAAAAAAATAAGGTTAATATTTCTTTTTAGTTTAATTATAAGTGGTCTAATGTTATATATTGCAAACTTTCAGATTTTTAGGATGATTTCCAAAGTTACAAGAGCTGTTTATCACACTTACCCCCAATCACACTTACCCCACTTGACCCTAAACTACTATTTTTATTTCTTTGGTGTATGAAAATGGGTATAAGGTGAAGTTGTTGGCTTTTTTGTTATCTTTACCACACATACTTATTGTAATTTTGAATATGCTCAAGCGATGCGGTCGATCCCTGAAGTGGCTTCCAAATTAACTAAAATAAACATCACACCTTGGCTAATTGATATACATATTGAATGTGTATCTTTTCAATACGCTTCGCTTATATGTTGCTAATTTAGGAATTGAACGCACTGATTAGGTAATGTAATCCCCAAACTCTTATCCTGAAGCCAATGGCTTACCTATTGACTTAGATACTTGTGGTTGAAAACATTTGTCCAAGAATTTTACTGAGGTATTCTGATTTTAACACCCAAAACTGTCTAAAAATAAAATAATTTGCCTTTAAAGAAGCTTAATTTTATTTTTTAAATTTTTTTTTATCAAAATTGTTTATAATTTATGCAATAGCTATGTATTATTATAATTTTATTAAGAAAGTCAATGCTATGTAAAAGTGTGTATAATTATCAGAATTAAAAAATAAAATTAAGTATCTTCGACACATATTTTACTTCAAAAAAAACAATGCATAAAATATATTTAATTTAAAAATAACAAATTAAAAATAACATATGGTTCTTAATGTCAACATTCTTTTCTTCAAAACTAAGAATCGATATAAACTCACATTCTAGAATTTCTCAAGTGATTCAGTTGGACAAAATAGTAACTTTAGAAACTGAAAAGGCTGTTTTAACATTCATATCAGCACTGTTAAATAAAGTGTTGCAGATAAAAAAAAACTTGTTAATGATCAATTTGCTGTGAATTTCAGCATATATAACTCGAATTTTTTTCTTTCTTCCTGCAATAATCTTCCATATATTTCCTTCCTTGGCTGGTCTAGAGCAGACAGTGTAGTCATTTTAAATATACAGAAAAATTTAATTATTTAATATGTTTCACATTTTTAAACAGTATAATCACTGTCCTTAAGAAAAAACTACGAACATCCTTATGAATTTCAAAAACGTTGTTTTTTCATTTTAAACAATTTTTTTGTGAATTTCAAGCAATTGGAAGCATGCATAAAATTTTAACAAAAAATTAACAAAGTTCGCTTAGCAAATTTCAACATAAATTGATATTTTACATTATTAAGAATGAATATATCCCAGTCCAAAAAATTTGTGCAAATGCAAGTAATTCTTTTTAAAACTTAAACAATTTCCAAACAGTATCTGCAAAAACTATTAAAAAATACACTGTTAAAATTAATTTCTGTATTTCAAAGAATAAAAAAATCGAGTGAATGAGCTATAATAAAGATGGTGTTACTAAACCCACATGTGCTGAATAAAATATTATTAAGATTGGACTTCACTTCATATTTTTTTTTAATTTTAGCATTTATAAACACACTACTCGCAAAATTATTTAAAAAAATTGAATTTGGTTTTCAAATTAAACTCCCGCTAAAACTGCGATAGGTCCACCGCGCAATCGAGTTTCAGTTACAGCGTTGTAATACTGAAGCAGCAGAGGGTATGGAATACCTCTGTTTAATGGTGGGGCGAGCATTTTATTCGCCAGGACTCGCAGGTTGTCGTAATTGTATTAGCGAACTCTAAGAGAATAGTATTGGTGTGAGACTGGAATGGGACGAGACAAATTGGGGAATTTAATTTATTTTTCGCCTTGCTTTGAGGAGAAGTAGGATTTTTGGGTTTCTTTAGGCAGGAAATGGCAGTTGAGAATTTGATGAATACAATAATGGGTAACATAATCCAGATACTTATAATTTAAAAAAAATTAGGAGTGCCAAATGTTAAGCCACTTATTGCATTTTTAGTAAAAATTAATATCTTTTCGTTTACTTCTTCTTATTCAAAGAATTTTTAAGTCAAATAGGAGGGGGAAAAGTTTGATTTTTTTATTGGATGAATTATTATGAAAGTTTTTTGGATTAAATTACTAAGAAAGAAGTATTTTAACTGTTCCTTAAAAAAATTTCGAGTCATGATTTCGAAAGTTCAAAATCAACTATCATAAAACTTAATTGATTTCGAAATTAAAGTATTTTCTATGACAAATAGAGTATTATAATAAAATTTCTTTTGTGATTTCATTTTTATATATTGACAAAAGTTTGCTAATTTATATTACATATGAAAATGATGAAAATGCAAAATTTGAAAAGTTTTAATGTTTGCATATCAGAATGTTTATACGATAACTTAGGAATTAAATAATATCAAATTGTTTTTATTAATGTTAAAAAAACATTTTCATCAGACTAGAAAGTAAATATTTAAATAAAATTAATTTTATGAATAAAATAATCATTTATTTATTCAAATGATTAGAACGTTAAAATTCAGTAGATTATTCAAAAGGAAATAAGCTTTTTAATTTTTGAAGAAACTGAAACTGATCATTTTTCCCTATTGCGTCATAGCTGCAATTCGATTAAAAATGCTTGTAACGTTTCTTTTGTTTAGTGGGAAAAAAGAGAACTTGATACAAAAAAGTCAAGAAAGTTCATTTCCAAGAAGAGTTCAAAACAAGTAGTTTGATTTAAAATAATATAATCTTATATCATTGTTTGAATTGTACTCAATACTAAAAAATGCAATATAAAACACTTTGTTGAAAAGTCGAGCGTGTCATTGATTGCTTTCTGTGAAATTTATTGAAAAGTTTCTTTTTTTTATACTTTTTCTTCGTTCTTTGGAAGTAAACCAATAAAGTTTTCTCGGAAAAATTTAATTTTATTTTGTTCAAGTTACAGAGTAGAAAAGTCAAACTAATGGGATTGAAAATTCTTACACTTTTGAAAGATTTACCTACGAGTAGTAAACTAATTTTAACATAGAAGGTTTATGTATGTAACAGTGTAAAGAAATGGAAAAAAAAAGATATATACTTCTTACTTTTTTTTTAATTTTATCAAACATTTCCTTAACAATTAAAAAAAATATTCAGATATGTCAAAGCTTTAATTATAGTATTTTTTTTTTGAAATGTATCAAACAAAAATCCACTCATGTTTTCATAGTGAAGAATATTTTAATATTTTATGTATCGTGTACAAATATTTTTAACACGAACTTTTTACGGTGTGATATTTTATAACTTTAACTGAATACTTTATAATACATTACTTTTTCATTATGATTAAAACTTTATAATAAATGTACCGTGGCTTGCCGTGTAAAAAACATCTTTTAAAGAACTTATAACATTTGATCCTGCTTATATTTTGCATAACCTTTATAATAAAAAACCACAATTAGAGCTGTTTTTAATATTGTCATTTTATCGATAAAATTTCTAAATAAAAAATCACAAGAAGGCAATGCTGGAATGATTTAAAAATAAACAAAACTTAACAGAAAAACTAAATTAAACTAAAAATTACATTACTAAAATTCAATAATAACTTACCACTGCAAAATTAGAAATTGGCTTACTATGCATTAAGATAATTGAGCCCAATATGAAAATCCTAAGAAATAAAACCTTTAACCATTGTGATTCAAAGCATTCATAAAAAAGAACAAAATAATCCTTATTTGTGAAAAGATACTCTTTTCTCTTTTTAGAGTTTTCTACTATGCTTGGTTATAAGGTTTAATTTTTTGTAACTGAATGACGATTCACTTGTAAGTAAGAAATTCCGTATTTGGCATGCCTCCAAAACCATCACCAACTATGTTTTTCAGCCCTAATCCCTTAAGCCCTTTCTGAGCTTTAATGCGGGATTCTTATTTATCGGTTATTTTAAAAGAGGTATTAAATGGAGGCTTAGGAATAAGAAAAGTCATGCCCATACAAAGGATATTAAAATTACAGATTAAGCACAGAAAAGGCATTTAGTTATTTCTTCGGTTAGATAAAAAAGGATTTTTTTAACTAATTTTTCTTTCAATATTCTGTAGTAAAATTTTAAAATATATAATACTTTAAATTACGTTTTGGTTTAACAAGGCCGCTTTCTTCTGAAGCAAAATATTCTGTTGGGTTTATTTTTTTCAAAATGTATCGTAAAAACATTTTTCCTCTGTTCGACAAATGTTTTTTTTTAATTAGTGATTGATATGAGTAATTTTGTTTTAAATATGTATACGCAAATATAAATATATTTCGTTATATGCAGTTTGTGGAGTAAATTAATAAATACACTTCTTATGGCCATTATAATCTTTAGGTAAGGAAGAATATGAAATGTTGGTATTATTAAAACTTTATTCTTTACCTTAAACTTTTCATATTTTTATTTCTAATGAGATAAAATCTTGGTTTATAACGGGCATTATGTTGCGTTTTTATTTGGTTAACATTTTTGATGCTCATTTTTTACGCTGATAAAGTTATTCATTCTACCGAGCAAAATAACAATTCAAAATAGTTAGCTTAGGAAACAAGAAATACTTTCAAACATTCTATTCTATCCTAATCAGCAGACTTGTTTTGGTAAAACTTGTATATGCTAAATTTTTACGAGGGCAACAAAAAAATCGTAAGTATGTAAAAAAGACAAACACACAAAATTAACCACATAATGCAAGCAAGTTCCTAAAACTATTTTAATTAAACTTAAAATACAATGACGAAGGTATTGTCAAAACTTATCTCAAGAATCTCGAAGAAAAATTAGTTCCATCATCTTCTTTTGTGTGACAGACGCATATGAATCGTGGTGGCACGTGACAATTACAGGTCCCTCAATGTGATTAACGTCCCCATCAGGGGGTGCAACGAATGTGCAGATTGTGGATGCAAGTTATTGGTTCTTTCTATAAAACAATTACAATGCGTTCATGTTATTAATTGAGTAGTTAACTAGTAAATGGCAAGTTTGGAAGAAAGTGATGTGCTCTAATTTTTGTGTACAAAAACATATTTATTAACGAAATTTTGAAAATTATAGGGATAATTTAAGTTATATAGTAAGTATAGATGATTAAAAATATTACGTTTTTATAACTATAATTAAATTACACACGACTTGTTTATCTATCTTTTTTATTGAAGTGGTTTTTTTTAACGCATCAAATCCTTGTTTTCGTCAAATTGTTATTTTTTTTGTTATATTTATAATTGAAACTAAATATTGTTTAGCATGTTTATAAGCAAAAACTTTGCTATTCTGAGAAATTTAACAAAAAGTATTTTTACTCAGTATAACTGAGTAACAAAAGCTTAACGAGATGAGTTAAACTATGATGAAAATTTAGTAAAATTTTTTTAAATAACGCGAAACAATTAGCTACATTATGATAAAGCATGTTGTTCATATGTGCTTGTATAACACATGGGAAAAGTGTAAGTTAAACTTTTCTTTGATATCCTTTTAACAGAACACTGCGAAATCGCAGACAAGAACGCAGAACAAATCAACATGTCATTTTCCCTCCTTCGCCGTTTACCGGAGAAAAGACAGTTTGCCATTAGTCACGTGAGTCTGGAAATAACCTGGAACCAGTGTTTTCCGACTGTAATGGGTTTTTTTCTGCGTCACTTGGTCGGGGACACCTTGCGACCAATCTGTCGCGAAGGGTCACCCCTCCCCTCCTCCCTAAATCAAATGTCGGAAGAGAAGATGTTGTTCTTGATGAAGACACATAAATATCCTTGTTTAGAGAATCGGATCAATTGTCTCAAAGACTACTTATTGTCTTGAGTTTATATTATTTGAACAAACTGACAACTTTCTTTGTATCAGTGAAATTTCGGAATTTCAATAAATACCAAGTCTATTAAAATAATAATAAATTCTCGAGTGTTTCTATGAAAGAAGTTCACAAAAAGTAAAGAAACATGAATTAAAAAAATATTTTAGAGGGTTTCTTATACATTTCTTTTCTATTTTAATAATTTCCAAGTCTATGAAAATGTTAAGAAGTTATTGAATGCATCTAAAAAAGTTCACAGAAAAGTAAATAAACATAAATATTAAAAATATATATATCGTAGTAAAAATTTTCGATAAAAATCAAAAAATATAAGTAACAAACATTCGTGATAGCCTATACTTTCGAATTTTAACGGTTCATCACCATAATAAAAATTACAAACCTATCTGTTAAAACCTAGGGGCTGGCAATTTAAGTGTATATATAATTAACTGATCTCAGTAACCTTCACTAAATTTTGAAATCGAAACTCCTAAAAGAATATGTTGATAAATGTATGTAGAGTTGAAATCGTATTTTTTTTAAATGTTTGAAACTGAAAAGTTTTAGTCATAAAGATAAAAATAAATTAAATTTTTATGCTGAATATTGACATGATATAATTGTAAATTTTCTGAGCGGATTGTATTGTCTTATCTAATTGCCTACATATTTAACTTAATTTTATTGCATCAATAATTCGAACAAAAATATATATTTGTGCTTTAAAATTCTCAAGAATTTTTATGTAAACATATCCCTTATTTTTGTTCAATAACACCTGAAAGATTCCCGAATTCGCAAAGAAATCTCAAATTTCAAAATACATAAAGAAATCATAGAAGAAGAAAAAAAATGTTTCTGTTCGATGAAAGCGACCCTCTCGAAAAGCGTAAAAATCATGTTCCTGTCAGCTTTGATTCATGACACAGTCCTCTGGTATTAAACTTCTGCCAAGCCTTACTTCGGAGCCAATGACAAAAGCAGAGCAGAAAAAGATATTCCTCTACAAAAAAACCCTCATTTTTTCTGAAAGACACTTCAAAACTTGATCTGGGGCCGTATACACTGTATATTTTTAACTTTTTTATTTGATGTCACATTGGAGAGGAAAATATATACAAAAAAGTGATAACCAAACACACAATGAGTGACATCGCAGCTGGATCGATGGCGTTAAAATTTAAACAAGATGCATTTTGCGTAGTGTTTCCGGCTTGGAGATAACTGACATCTTCGATATATTAAATGTTTTCCATTTTATGCATTGTTGCACTGTTAACGAATATGCTAATATATAATAATAGAAAATGAAACGATTAAATGGGCTGTTAAGTATTCATAATTTATGTTTAGGACATAAGTGACAAGCATTTCAATGTGTGTTCATGTTTAAGATAAGCTTTTGTTCAAAAATAGTTATTATCATTCGTTTATTTTATTTCAAGGCTTGTTGATTATTCAAAGAATAATAATATTATAAATACTAATAAATTGTTTTGAAAAATTAATCATAGTTAAAAGGGGTTATTTTGAAATATTTTTAGTAGTTTGTCATTATTATCAAAATTGGAATTTTGCAGTTGGTTTTTAAATTTTTTTAAAGTATCATATATATTTTTAAAAGAAAAATTTTGTTAAAGGTGAATACCTACTTCTTTTTTTTAACTTTAAAAACTTTGAGTTTAAATATGAATAATATATAATATATGTTTTTGAAATAATTTTTAGGGTTACTGTAAGATCAATGCAGAATTAAGATACCCGTCAAATGATAGAAAAAAGGTCTTTTAACTGTAAAAATTTATAATTCTACCTTTACATGAAGATAAAGAACCTTATTTACATAAGCCATTCAAATATGGGCTAATTTTTAGTAATATGGGTTAAAAAAAACTTTTTTTATGATCACGATAACAAATTTCATTTTAGTAATTAATGATAAATATAAATAATCCACTCTACTAATTTTTTTTAATTACCAAATGTTCTTTACCAATTACTCTCAGAAGCATTCTAATTAAAAGAACTAAATGTTTACTTTAAAAGGTTAACTTGTACGCCGAAAATATATAAAATACTCATAAACATAAATTAATCATTATTTTCTAATTTAAAGCTAACAAGTAACTGATTAACAACTTTTAAAAGTAATGAAGAACGTTGCAAAGAAACTGATAAAACAATAATCTAAAAATTAAATTGTGAAACTCAGCTCTGAAACTGTTTTACACCTTTACATAATTACCAAAAATGCGTAAACTGCTAAGCTAAGTAGAATACTTATTATTTGATTAATGGTTAATTCAACGCTTACTGAACAAAGTCATTTATCTTTTCTTTTAATTAATATTCAAATAGTTTTAAGTGTTATAAAAAGTGTTAAGAAATAGCGAGAGCTAATGGGGGCCATTACTTATTTAAAATAAAAACAAAAATAATTGTGCTTAGAATGAAACACCAAATTGTTTCTTCCTTTTAATGGTATTCCGATGTTATACAGAATGAAAGCTATTAAAAATTGAAAGAAAATATAATATGCCATTAATAAAAATTAAATGAACATATGTTGCCGATAAAATTCAAATATATTTATTTCTCGTAACCTATAATCATTTATTAACTATCCACGTTTTTTAAATAATGAATATATATTTATCTCGTTTTTCAAAATAAAATCCTTTGTGTTTTCAATATTACATTTGGGTCAGAAAAGTAATAATTCATTGTTGATTAACTTTAATGATTAAATTGAAAATAGTATTGAAGGACTTTTTTGATGCAAATAAGAATCATTATAGTTTATCAAAATTTTATTTTCATCTTTACTTTATCACGAATGCAATTGTGATAGATGTATAATGACTGTATATTGAAATGTTTTTTTTTTAAGTATTAAAAACTTGAAAAGAAGTAAAAAGTGTTGGTTAAAAGTAATTAAAAAATAAACAAAATGAAAAAACATAAAATATTCGGTTTAGCACTTATTGTTGTGGTTTTTTTTACAATAAGGACAGGCATACACGTGCACATTTGAGATAACAACTATACATACACCTACCCCGTTCAGTCATTACGTGTTCTGAAGCTATTTTGAAAATGCAGGTTAGAACAGGTAACTAAACTATAATTCTTCAATTCGTGTTTAAAATACCATGGCTCTAAGCATTCTTATTTTAAGTCTCACTATTTAAAAATAACTTAGTTTCTTCTATAATAGATGCAAAGGTAAAACAAAACAAAACTATCGGTTTTTCTATTTATTTACCATAACCGAAATTTTTGCACTTTTATGTTGCCTACATACTTCGAAATATTTTATAAAGAGTTCATTTTAACAATCAGTAATGTCAAATTACAGGAAAATATACGAAAACATAAGATTGTAAGACATTTCAAATGACTCTAGTACACCAATATCGTGAAACATCGAATGTCACTTCCTCAATATATGCTCTTCAAGAAAATCCTGATCACGATTATGTCTTTCTGATACACAACTAACTGCATTAAACTGATTGCGTCGGAGCTAATAAAAATAAACTTTTCTTTTCCGAGTTAAGCATGCTAATTTACATCTTGGAGAAGAAGCTCCGTGAGTTCGTCCTAAAAGGTACTTAAAATGTAAATGATTTATTTGTTGCATAATAAAGCCATTAGGGTCGACGACAGCTAGTCTAATGAGCAATCTTAAGGGCTTATTACAGAAACTGCATTAATAGAAGGGTCTGGATGCGAAACCCACATTCTTACAAGTATTACTAAAAAATAGGGTCCGGTTCATTTATTGGCGGCTTTTGATAATCGCAAATTCAGTTGGCAAAATCGCCAATCAGCGGACCGGACCCTATATCTTTGTTATACTTCGGAGAATGTGATATTTGCAACTAGATTTTTCAAGCAGAGACTCTTTTTGAAATGTTTAGATTTATGCCGAAAATTTTATGTATGATCTCTTTTTTTTAATTGTTGTTTAATAACATGGTCTTTGAATAAGGTTTTATATAGCAGTTTGTTTTACTGCTGTATGTTCTTAAACTCAAAATATTACGTACTTAAAGTTTATATTACACACACCGAATCAATTTGTAACAATATATATTTCCAATTAAGGCCAATGTTGTTTTTAGAATGGCTATGATTGATGATTTTATTTTTGTTTTAGATATGTTTCCTGGAACATAATACCATACAAATTTAGGCTTTTCTTTTAGAGGGTTTAAAATTGGTATTTATGTTGAGATTTCTAACGTTAAATATTTATAGTGAGACTAAATACTCGGAAAAATTTATATTAATTTTAAAACTAATTTGTTTATTTGAATTGCGTATATTTTTAACAAAACAGAGATGGCATTAAGTTACTGCTCTGCCGTGGGTAAGTAAACTGCAATAATCGCAACAATGAGCTGTAGCATTGTTGATCTGAAATAATTTTTTCCAGTACATTTTCTTTATTGTTAGAGTAATTGAGTGTTTGCAACAATGGTCCACGTCATTATGGAAGTTACTGCAGTTTACCTGCTCACGGCAGAGCTCATGTATGAAAGTCTAATTAAGAAAATTATTACTTCTCATTACTTTTTTTTTAATGTTTGAAACATTTTATAAATAAATTTGAGCCATTCTTTTAAACTCATATCTCATTTTTTTTAGAAATTTGTTGTAATCCATTTAAAATACAGTCACACTTCACATTTTAGTATTTCCCAATTTTCACTAGCCTTATACTAAAAAAATATTTTTCCATAAGTGAAGACATGTATATTTGTATATTTGCTGCTATCTGTAGTGTATATTTGCTAAGCATTTTAAGAATTTTTTTATTTCCCTTTGTTGAAGATATTAGAAGTTCCAAGTAAAGATTAGATTTCGGGATTTAACAATCTTATTCAACGACAGAAACCACGTATCAAAACTTTAAAATGGCGAGAATGGAATGCTTTTTAACTATCCTTTTTCTCTCGTCACATCTTCCCGAACACTAAAAATCTTTTCTCTTAGTAGACAATTCCTGAAAGTTTCCGGTCGATCAGCTCCGAATCTCGGAAAGGTTTTCTTCAAACATTCTTTCCCGACATTTTCCTCTCTACTAAAATAATCTTTCGAGATTAGGTCTGGGAACGCGACCAAAGCTACGACATCTTTCTTCGGTAATCCGCTTATGCGGTTGGGGGACGATAAAACGTTGCCTTTTTCTCGCCAGATTTATGCGATTCCTGCGTGGCCAAACTGCACTCGACGCCAGAAGCAGCGAACAACTGCCTATCGGGTCTTTTTTTGTCAAGATTCCTACTTGTCGCCGATACACAGATAACGTCGCCAATATTTGTAAACCGAGATGTTAATTTTTATTTTATTTAACTTGACTACAGTAAAACTATTACAAGAGCTCCGACTTTCCGTACTTCGAAGGTATCAAACTTTGCGCTGTAACCATATGCTTGCTTAACATATAAAAATGCTACCTTTTTATATAAATTGAAGTGCGTTTTTTTTTAAATATTTTTCTCCCATTTTCAATAGACAAACAGAAATTAATTAAAATAAACTTAAAAGTTAAAATTATCCAATTTTTTTTCTAATAGGGGAGTGGCCTCACTTGATTTGGATAATTAGTCCTACTTTTCTGGTTATACGGTAACTAGAAATATTACTATAAAATTTCTCGTATGTTCTTGCTTACCAATGTTTGAAGACGAGTTAAGCTCTTCATTTTAAACTCAGCAGAGAGTTTGATCACAGTCTACTTTGTTGCTCTTAGTAATGTAGACAAAACTGTTTACTGTATTCAATGTCGTTAAACTAAGCCAGCGTGTCAATTTAAAGGGACGACATTTATATTACATCGAAAAGACAAGCAGTTCTGCAGTTGCTGGTTTCAGTTTTGTCTACACTAAGTTCAGTTTCAGCCTACCTTGAGAGATACGGACTACTATTAAACATCTTGGTTGTTTATGAGAGACGTAGTTTTAACTACAGATAGGATGAGTTTCCTTACTGTTTGGTTATTTAAATTTCGAATATTGTTACTTTTTAATGCTTCAGAATTTTTACCAATTATCTTAGATTAAGGTCCCATAACTGTTATAATCTGAAATTTATCGTCATATAATTGACACCTGATTAAAAGTTGATTGTTAGAAAGCCTTCTAAACTTCATTCCAAAGTTAAACATCGATTTATCCATTTTAATGAAAATTTAGGCAAAATTAGCTGAGAAGGGAATACTTCTTTAGTACGGTATGGGGCGAAAGGACGGTGCGGCATGGGGGATACTTCCACTGCTGACTCAGTATTTAAAGAAAACCTAGTTGGAAAAGTCACAGCATTTAGAGAAGGCTATAAATAAGGTATCCTATAAATATCAGTAGTTTTTAATAATAATTACAAACCATGAAAAGCAAGTTTTTTTCTTTTTTTCAATTCGTCAAATTTTTCGGAGAAAGTAAATTGGAATATAAATACACTATTCGAGGATCATGACAGTTCAATTCTAGCCAAATAGAAAATGCACATAATATCTTGTAAGAAAAAGGCATTAAAACAGGTTATCGTAAAATATGAAAAGTAAATTTTGCATTGCAAATTGGGTCCCCATAACTTTAAATTTCAACAATTTTTATCATCTTCTTCATAAAACTGTATCTGAAACAACCATTCAAGTAACCATGATCACACTGCTGTGGGAAATCTTCATAAAATAGGAATACAATGAGTATTTTCAAAAGTTATGATTGCAAAAAAAATGACAAAAAATGCTTGTTTGACGTTTTGTTTTAAATTGCGTCCATGAAAGTTTAAAAGCGTGTAACTAGAAATAATTAAAGTTGTCCTATTCGTATCGCAGAATTACTGTACAATTGAAGAGTAGTCTTTTATAAATCTGAAAACATAATATAGTTAGAAGAAACTACAAATTTTGCTATCGTATTGGTTAGCATTTAAGTGAAGTTGAGGAGCAGTGAATACAACTTAAAAATTGAAATATGTTTGGCGAGAAATATAAAGTTTGGCTGAAATAAAACCCCGATATTTAGAACCTTTCCCAAGAGCCAGGAAAAGTCACATGGAACATTCAGAAGCTAAAAAGTTATGACGTCTGTTTCAATTTTTAAAGGATTTGTGAAAGGTGTTTTTGCCAATTTTTGATGTATAGAGTCTGTAAGGGACTTTAGGTTTTGATAAAAAAAAGTCATGTGTTTCGTTTTGTTTCCTACTAAAATTCAATCTCCGTTTCTTATGTTCTTTTGATACATGAAAGTTATAAAGTAGGATTGATTTACTTTGGCTGAATTAATCTCTAACTAGAGCTACACCGTACCTTGCTGAGAGCTTCAATATCCTTCCTTGAAATTGGTGGAAAAAATGTGTTGTGTGTAAAATAAAGTTTTTAATTGGACTTGAATTAAACTTAAATCACTTTTTCCAACAATTACAATTAAATTTGACATTGAATTGAACATTTATTGATATCCATTAAAATTACGTAAAATGAATTTTCCTTTCATAAGGAATGATTTAATAATTCCATATAGTTTGTGTCACTTCTAAAGATTTTTTTAATCGTTACTCGATTTTGTATTACACTGAACAGCTAGTTGTTTGAAAAATGACACAATTTTTAAACATATCTATGTTCCTTTTCAACTGATTCACGTTTTATGAAACTGAATAAAACGTTAAATAAATTCCTGGATGCGACACGTGCCCTTACTTGGCTTTACCATCTTACGAAAATTCCAAACATATTCATTCCTCAATAAAAATCACACTCGAATCCCACCATTTCCTCAGCACAGCAATTCCAGAAGTACTTCCATTCCGCAACAACGCAGTAGCACTGCCCCAAACAGAAATTAGACGCCCCATCATCATTACTCAGCACGTATAATTGTCCTCTCTAACAAGACGTTTAATATCAAAACTGGTGACGTTAATTAAAGCCGGAAAAGTGTGAATCGCTTTCCCGTAAACACCGGATCAACTTAATTATGCTCCGGTAATGATGTAGAGTGAGCTGGATGTCTCAAACACTACTTTGGGAACTGTTCCAATCATCAACACAAGGCGTTGATGAGTGGGGGAGGTTTCTTTGCAAATCCGAGGATCATGGCGTCTTAAATGTGTTGTCAGTCCATTCATGGGTATATTGAAGCGATTTCGATACTTTGAATGTCGTGTATTTTAAATTTATATCAACATTTTAATTTATGTTTAGAGAATGGCTATTTTTTAGAAACATTCAATGTTTTTTATTAATGTATTAATTAATAAAAAACGACGAATTTTATTAATGTTAAAATTATCAATTCATTTGGAATATTTAAAAATTAATTATATATTCATTTAAATATTGATAAACTTTTATTTATTTGAAATGGATTTTTGAAGTATTTTTTTCTTGCCATGTGAATATCAGTTTATAATAATGTATTGTATCAATTATTGCACCGATCATTACTTGTTTTTTTAAGAAAGCGACACACAGCGTTCCGTTTTTGCATAAAAAGCTGAATAGATTTTTTAGTTTATGGTATGCATAATTCTATGAAAAAGGTCAGGATGCAAATTAATGACTATGAGTGTTATTTTTGTAGTTTTACAAGAAGTATTTGAAAGCCTCAAGTCCTCCTCATTGAGAAATTGATTGAAGATGACGGATTGTTTGAACGTTGCTGCATTTTTTTTTCGAAAATTATAAGCCATTGCCCAACAATTAATATTTTGAATTGAAACGAAACGAATAAGTCTTTTTTTAAAACAAGCAATGATCAAATATTAATATCTGTCCGGTATTTGGACTTTTACATTCAAATGGTTCAAAAGTCTCGTCAAAGCCTTTATATTGCAAACTACTACTATCAATAAAATTAATATTTTTGGAATATTAAGTGAAAAAATCAATACGAAACAACTACGAAAAGCAATCTTTGTAGCCCTAAGAAATTTCGCCAAATGTCTAAGTAACTTGTTTTTATTACCTAAACTCCTACACTAAAAAACTCTTCAGCGCAACAGCTTATTACTGGGTCAAGACCTGCCGTGCTCATTTCAGATTTCGTGACCTAGGTTTCTTATGAGCTAGGTATCGTGGCAATGCGAAGCACTACCACTAACCCACTGGGCCTCACCGTGTTTTCATAGTATGAGATAAAAAGTAAAATTTTAAATAAAAAATATATTTTTCCTTTATTTTTTTTAAAATTTTACTTCGTAACTAATGATCATAAATGACTTTTAAGTAATTAAAATTACTAAAGTATTACTAAAGTAATTATTAAAGTAATAAAAATTACTACTTTTCAAAAATTATGTATGTTGCTTGAATTTTATTTTTACTTATTTTATCCTGGGAACGGAGGCATTCACAGAGAAGTATTTGGCACAATTTTTCTAAATTTCTTTTTTCGTAAGTTGTTTCCAATCTGCTTTTATATATTTGTTTACTATATGCGTTAAATTCCCTAGTTTATAGTCTGTAAGTTTGCAACGCAAGCCTGCATCTCTACCTCACAGCAGAGATTCAATCAAGATAGATTTAGAACAGTGACGCTCGCATCTTGGCCACGCGAGGTGCGGAGATGGTAATGGTAATGGTAATGTAATCGTTTCCGGCTGCCTATTTCTAAGAGGTGCGGAGAGAAGCCAAGCTTGCATTGTGCAGTGTAATCGTTTCCGGTTGCATATTTATTGTCTCCATTAGGATCTTTAATACAGCCAATAACGCCTCGTAATTTAGAACCCTGGTCAAGTGCCGAGGTCGACACCTGAGCGGGCACCCAACAGAACTTCGAGCGACATCGTACGCTAAGGCCGTCGGGACTTTGGATTTCACAGATTTAACCAGCACGTCTGTCCCAGTCTATTCAGACCCATCCGTCACGAGATGGATTTTCTACTTTTTCCCAGCGCAGATATCCGATTTATAGGATGACTGGCAGTAGGTGGGATTCGAAACCCCGCACTCCTAAGAAGGCTGAATCCTGAGGCGGTTGCCTTAGCTTGCATTGTAATCGTACGGTACTACAACCAATACTAAATGTAGTAAGTAGATTAGCTTTAGTTTCATAAAAATGTCTTGTAGTAGATTTTGAGTTTTGATTATCGAACTCGTTCAGTAAGTAATTGGAAATCAAACTTAATTAGAACTGCTGGACGAAGAAGACATGCTTTGAAAAGTTTATATAAATGCTGTAATTTTGCTTAAGAATGACGTTATATAATTCACACTTACATTAAAAAATATTTGCCGCCTCGGTGGCTGAATGGTTAGTGTACTAGCCTTTGGAGCTGCTGAGGTCGGGTTCGAATCATTGTCAGGCATGGATGTTTGTGAAAGTCAATAAATGTTGTTATTTGTCTATGTGTTATTCATTTCTTTATGACTGTAAAATTTCTTTCTGTGTCTGTCCCACTTGACGAAAGCTTATAAGCTGTTCTCTGAACAAGCACACAAGCTGGAAATTACATGTATCATACCATACCATACCAAAAAATATTTTTAAGACTTGAATCAATTGTGCAATTAATTATTACGTTATTATTTACTATCATTTTTAAATGAATATTAATATTTTTGTTTTTTTATCTAAGAATTTTTGTGTTGATTCCAAATTCAGGCGAATCATCCAAATAAGTCAATTAATATTAATATATTTCCGCGAAGTCCAGGCACAAATAGCTTGGATTACCAATTTAAAACAATTTTGAAACTCTTGTCTTACCAATACTTAAAAGAATATTTTTACAAATCGAAAACAAAAAATCACTCTTTAGTATATAAGAGAGATTTAAATGATGAACGTCTCGATTCAAATATTCTTAGTCTTCTGCGATTCAAAATATTCTTGTAAATTTCACAAAGTAATGATGAATGAGAACATCTCATTTTCAAGTACAAACACAATTTCCTCATGATATGTATCTGTTTCAGTGATAAATTCAATTGAGTTTTCTGTTTTATTGCTTCTAGATGGAAGTATATTTCAATTTTTAATCTATATTTATTTTGATTGGAAGTTTCAAAAGGAATAATTTTTCGATTAAAAAAGATTTGGAAGTGTACGAGTTATAGAAGTAGCATATTTATAGTCTTTTGAGAAATTATGACTTTTTATGAATTCTAATTCTAACTATTTAATAACCTTTGAAGTGGATTTTCTATAAATTGATAAAAAATAATTTTAAAGTAGGTACTAAAATATACAGATAAGAAGTTTAAGAAGAAGCTCAACACTAAAATATACAGAGTGTTAAGCTTTCCAAAATAGCTTATTATCTTGTTTGTAGTACGTCAAAATTCAATTATTAAAAATATAAATTGCTTCTTCAATAAAAGATCGAGTATTTACAATAAAAAGAGGGGGGTGACCACATTTTAACATTTCTTTGTCCTTTATCATTAAAACCATTTTAATCCGAAGTTGCGAAAAGGTTAAAGAATGCTAGTGTATATGATCCTTAAATTAAAAAAAATTAACCATTTATTGTTAAACATTTCTTGGATAAATATATATGTTGGGCAAAATCCTCTAAATAAAATGAAAACATAAATTAATATTTTACGAAACAATTTTTCAAACCCAACCCGAAATTTCATTATGAAAGTCAACGTAGCTCCAACATCAACACACAAAACTAATTACGACGCACAGAATACTTACTTTAGCATCCCCGAGGAAAGTTAACAGAGATCTATTAAAGTGACTCCTAAAGGTTGCTCGATGGTTCTGATAACTCTTCAAGGACTCTCGAGAACCTCATCATTGCAACCTTTGATTTTCCCCTGCTTCAGATAATGACGGCTTCTCTTCCATACGCTAAACTCATAATGGAAAAATAGGAAAATATAGACCTTACGTGAAATAACCCTGTGCTCCGAAGATTATGTACACGTGGAACTATGAAGCAAAATATAACATCTATTCAAGGACAGCTACTTATTGTTTCTGTTACTTTCCAAAAAACTGATGACCCGTGATTTTTTTAATTAAATGCTTATAATTTGAGGTTTAAGCTTGAATTGAAGGATGATTTGTTTCTTTGTTGAAGTCATTTGTTTTTCTTAAAACAGTGTTGTTTATAAATCCAACCACAATATCAAACATCTAGAAAATCTTTTACTTCACACAAATTTTTTGGAGTGTTGAGATATAAAAAAAATATTAAAGCAATTTATTTAAAACAATACTAATTATTACAGTCGTCCATAGTCATATCATTCAATAATTTCAAGAGATCATAAAGATGAATGTTGATTAACCTAAAAAAATATGAAGTTTCCCTTATTTTATATAATATATTTCGACAAACAATCAGTTTTTAAGAAAATTTAATGAATTATTTGTCATCGTTAATCACAGAAAGCTCCCTATACTAGCACACGAATAGCAACTGAAACATATCATTCGGTTCTTGGCTTGTATGTACCTCAGAAGAACTTTATCCATGGGTGTCCTTTGGGATTGTCTTTCCTGATTGCCGTTGATTCTTGTTGTCGGACTTGCGGATACTTTCAGGCGAAGTGTGGCCCAAGTAAAGCTGAATGCTTGTTTTCGCTTGAGTATTTTCTTTTCTGGTAGAATACCTCTAAATTAAGTGACGTGTTGTTCAACAGTACTATTTTAGTCAGACAATTGCCTTTCAAAATTGCAATATTTGATCTTTTCATTTTAAAAATGAGCAAATCCCCTTTCCCTACCATATTTAAGCAAAATGTTAAAGGCTGAGTGCAGTTTCTGACTGACTAAACTCCCTCATTATGACAATTATATTGATTTTAATAAAGATGGGGTATTTATTTCTCATGTATGTACTTAGCTAATCTTAAATACTGTTAAGTTACTGTTGTATTGAATGGTAATTATGGAAACAAATATTTTTAAAATTAGATTTCTAGTTTGAAGTGTCCATTAAGTAACACACGACCTGCCAATTTCTCTCTCGTTTTCCCGTATAACTAGTTTTCAGGTATGAAATGCATTCAAAATTAACGAGCTTGCATATTGTATAGGTATTAGCGATTAGTAGTTCAATTACTTAAGTTTATAAAAAAAATGCATTATTTTGTTGATTGTACAAAAAAGTAAATAAAGTATTTCTTTCTTTTTAATAAGTTTTCTTTTTTTTTCTTTCTTTAGTAAAAAACTTATATAACCTACCATGAATTTTTGGTATAATGTTACAATGGGGTAAGCTGAGTGAACTCAAAGTATGTAAGGAACCTTTACAAAAGGCAGTGTAACCCAGTGCAATATTTCACAGAATCGAAGCGCATAAATTTAAACTAAACTCCTCGGCGCATAAGAGCATAAGAACATTAGTGAGCCAACGTGTTTAGTCCCAAGCATTCTTTTCCTCATTTTATAAACCAACTTAAATAATGAAAGGATGAGTCAACCTCGCCAATCCGGGACTCAAACCACCGAAATGTGGCTTGCAATGCGAAGCACCGCAAAACGAAGTGAATGAATTATGACGAATGTGAAACACAAAGGAATATAAAAATAATTAAGGGTTAAATTATGCTAATACTAAGCAGAAGGTAAATTTACGTTCTCCTTATAGAAGTGTTGTCAGGTCGATTATTGACTTCGAGCTAATTTTACCGTGGACATAAACTTAAAAAACGTAACCTCAAAGTATATAATGACAAAATTTTACACTAGCACAAATATTTTTATATTGTATTGAAAAAAGTTAAACTCTACTATAAATTTAGAGGCATCTTAGGTGCCAGTTGGTTTTTTACCCCGTTTTTTCATATATTTATCTGGTTTTGAATTGCTATAAAAGTATTCCATAAGGTTAAATGCATTGCTTGCTTCTACCTGTTGTATGGAATATCTTTAAACCAAAAGCTTAACAGGGCACACCAATATAAAATTAAGATAAAACTGAAATTCCTCATCTCGGTAAGAAATTTTATTTTTTGCTACAAGGTTCTTATTGTCCAATCTTTGGATTCCATCTAAACTGTACCTTCGTGATTTGATTTATAGAACCACTCTGTACTAACGCTACGGCCAACCATGTTTTCCACCCATAATAACAGAAAATGACAAGCGAGTAAATAAAAAATGTTCGAAACTAGCGTGAGCCAAATCGTTTAACATTGGGATGGAACGGTAAGTACTTTGGGAATTTGCAGACAATAAGGGCGTATTTCATAACGGCAATTTTATGTGACTTGCGTGTCTCAAATGGGGTCTTTCAAATGATCATTTTTCTTTATAGAGCGGACTTTATTTATTTTAAGGCAATAAGGAAAGCCTTTTGTAGTTTGATAACACCTTTTCGAATTTTTGACAGATAAAAGGAAGTTACATACTAATACAATGTAATATTTATGGCAGTTGATTGCAGTTTACGAGAAGAACTTAGCTGTAGTATGTAAATTAACATGTTAATCAATACTAACTTATACAAATACAACTACAAATACAAAAATTGTCGACCAACAACAGGCCAGAGGCCCAGCAAGGTTGGTCCAAAATAAATCTAATTCCTTACCAGTTTCCAATAGTTATCGAGATTACTTTTGAAACTTTAATAAATAAAAGGTTTAGTTACACAAATTTTTTAATGAATACACGATACATTAATACCAAAAATGGCATCAGTAACTTTAAATATTTGAATTGACATTCATTTAGTAAGTGATCATAAGTTTTTAACGGCTTATTACTAGATGAAATACAGTCACTCACATCCCCATTAATATGAACTTCCTTAACGCAAAATGTCGTTTAAAATGAACTGAAACATATTTTTATATGCTATTTTTTAATAATATTTGAAAGTTACATATTATTTTAGTACTCAATGAAATATAAACAAAAATATTTACTAATTAAATTTGACATAGAAACCATATCTATGGTCACCAAAATTGGTTGCTTTTTGAATGTTATTTCTTATTAATATAAAAAATAATAATTTTTAAGGAATTTGATTTAAAAATCATACTCTTTAACTATCAATTAAATAGAAACAAGTAACTTTTGTAATTTCAGAATACTATAAACTACTGGAATTTATTAACCACTTGACTTAAAGACTTCATTGATTTAT